>JANEYF010006001.1:0-345000 GCA_029963845.1 Rhamnusium bicolor
AACACGTTTTGTAATAATTAAGACACTTTCATACACACTTCTTGTTGGTCAATATTTGTTGTACTGGTTGCCATAAACGTTAAACTTGAACTGTTTCCGTAATTTGGTGTGTAACGAAATAATTTATATCCCCTTACACTTATAACAGATGGCGCCATCCGCTAGCTATTTATAATGCAAATCGCCACAATTGAGGGTAATTCATGCGTTGTCACTATTATTCTGCGACCTGTATGTGTGTGTGTGTGTGGGTGTGTGTGTGTGTGTGTGTGTATATGTATCCGCGATAACTCAAAAAATACTAATGGGAGACTTCCCAAATTTGGCAGTTAAGATTTTCAACAACATTTTAGGTGACAGACAGCAAATATAAAAAAGTTAGAGTCCCGAACTTTTTTATATTTGCTTTTACAAAAAGAATATATTCTTGATAGAAGATTATAAATCATGTCTACAATATCAAGCCAATAAAATATATTTTCCATTAACTTAAATAAAGCTGATGTAAACTGAAATATTTTACACATTTGGCCTCATAAAATGGGGTTAGGATAAATTTAACAGTTTGACATTTGAAAATGTCTAATTTAGTTACAAAAATGTCAATGTCAATAAGAAGAAATTTTTAAAATATATGACATGAATTATTATTGATAGTATCGAATGATGCTGATAATTATTTAAAAGTATCGAATGACGCTGATAATTATTTAAAAGTTTTAATGAAACATTTCAAGGTACGCTATTAAAATTTAATTGAGGTAAGTGAAGAATTAAACAGACTGATTTTTTTAGGTCAGGATGATATATCTGGTATAAGAAAGTTATGTGCTGGCCACATCAAATATTTTTTGATAATTATTGCTATCCCACCCCAAACAATCACATCTTGAGTAAGGGCTCTCTGATGTTCAGCAGCAAATTTTGTCATTTTCCACGCCTGCATCTTAGCCCCCTCGATCCATCAGAGTCTAGCAAACAAAAACGAGACTCAACATTAAACGTTTGATGTTATTTCTTTCTCCAATTCGCTCTTTCATTATACTATACCAACCTGTGAGTGTAATAACGTGGAGGTAGGGGTAGACACAAAAACGATGTGTAGGAAGAAGTCCAAAACTTCTAATTTGGCGAATACTGACGCCATTGACATTCTCCTACTTAAAAGTCCGATTCACTGATTTCTCACAGCTCACATCTTAGAAAATCTATCTCTTAAAGTGGCGTTCTTCCCAATGTTTGATTGTTCTATGGAGTCCGGATAACCGTTGTTGCTTATATCGACCTTCTTCAGACCAACTTAACCGACATTTTAAAACCGTAGCCACATTACGGCCGGCAATATTTGGCAATATCACTCTTACCCATTATTCGGCCTCATGCAATGTTACTTATCTGAAGAAAATTTACTCTTCTGTGAATTCTAGGGATTCGGATAAAAATGTTGAACAATGATACCATTTTGTTGCATGGTGTAGTGCTCTATGATGATTTCGCCATATATTTTGACGTGACATCTGTCAATAAGTGAATATCAGAAATCAAACCTAGCAGAAATGGTAGTTAATTCAAATCACGCACTTCCTGTTGGGAGGTGTGTGATTTAATTTCATTATTTTGTAGTATTCATACCACTTTTGGATTGTTCCAGACTTTATTTTTCAACGTGGTTTTGCTGGGCTTTGAAAAACTTTGTAAAATAAAGATTGTCGGTTTAATGAATTGTCATTTCATTATATTATCATTTATTTATTTATAAAGATATATAAACATAGCAACTATATATATTCCGTTATTGGCAGACATGTTAACCTTAAACAAAATTGAGGTCATTATCATTTTAAACAGTATAATAATTGTGCTATAATAAATACTCGGAGAAATTTATGAACATTTGACTACGCCATTATATCTAGATTTTTTAAGGTCATTATCAGGGCTAACTTTAAATAATCGTGCCAGAGGTATTTACATGCATTGCCTATAAATACGGCTTGTATATATTCAATATTGTCTACTTACCAGGGTGAGAAAATACTTGATTTGTTAAATTTATTATTCTAAACTTGTTTATAACACACAAGGTTTCTCACCAAGGTTGCACCCCTACTCATATATTTATTAAGTTTTCGTGACACTAATAAAATAGGCTTGCATTTTTGTTGTTGTTAGGTAGCTGATTATAATAGCCTTCTAAATTCATAATAAAAATTTAGTTTTTTATCCTTGCCGATTTCTCTTATTCACTCTTCACAGAGTATTCGTGGGCAGTACCTTGAATGAAGTCTGACAGTGGCTGAATGTAAGTGTAGTGCAGATTTTCAAGACGTGGGTGACATGGTAATCTCTCCTGTTGAGAAAGATTTTGAATATACGCTTGCAATATCCAAAACATTATACGTTGTTATCATATGCATATATAGGGCTCCCTCTGGTAAGATTGACATATTTTTAAACCTATTTTTTGATCTGATGAATGAATTACATAGAAGGTATAAAAATTCGAATTTTGTTATTTGTGGAGATTTCAATATCAATTTTAATATTCAGAATAAAAATCTTGAGGATTTTAACCACATGTTAAACATGTTCAACCTAAAAACTACAATCTGTGATCCCACCAGAATAACTAAAACGTCATCCTCAACTATTGATAATATAGTAATTAACTCTAATCTTGCATATTCGGTAGAAACATTAGAAATCGGGATCTCTGATCATAATGCTCAAATTATATCTGTAAATAGCGGCACTGCAACAAGGCCTAATCAGAATGTAACTGAAATAAAAAGAAATTTTAGTGCATCTAACCAAAAAAAGTTTTCAGAACTTATATACAAAGTAAAATGGGATACATTGTATGAAATTAATGACACTAACAGAGCATTTAACACATTTTGTCAACATTTCAACGAAGTATTTGAAAAAGCTTTTCCTTTAAAAAACAGTAAACATCGATGTACGCCAGTTTATAGAGGATGGGTCACCAAAGGTATTAAAATCTCGTGTAAAAATAAAAGATTTTTATTCACATTAAAAAAATATACTGATAATGAGAATGTATTAAGTGCAAAACAAAATTATTTTAAAAATAAGATAATAAATTCAGACAATAAAATTAAATCAACTTGGAAAGTAGTTAAACACTTTACCAGTACGGATGAGGGCAGTGGAAAAAACGAGAATATAGCTATTAAAATAAATAACGACATAATTACAGATTCTTCTGAAGTGGCAAATGAATTTAAAATACATTTTATTAAAGCTGCAAAATTGGCACTACCTATTGTTAAATCAAAAAAAATCAAGCGAAAATTATATCAATAATATGGCAACTAACAACGTAAACCAATTTCATTTTGCACAGGTTACAAGTTGCGAAGTAAGAAAAGCGATAGGCTCATTAAAACCAAAGATGTCCACTGGTTACGATGATATTCCAATAACTATAATACAAAAAAATTTGGACGCCTTAACTAAACCCTTGGAGTATCTAATTAACTTGCCCTTGGCAAATGGAATTTTTCCACAATCTCTAAAAATTTCGGTAACAAAGCCCCTCTATAAAAAAGGAGACAAGTCACTTACTAATAACTATCGAGGTATATCTTTATTGCCATCGTTTTCTAAGATTCTAGAATATGTAGTGAAAAATCAACTAGTAACTCATTTGAATAGTAATCAATAATAATCAGTTTGGTTTTCGAGAAAACTGCAATACGATAGATGCAGCTTTTAACTTAATAGAAAATATCAATACATGCTTGGAGAATAGAGACACCATTAGGTATTTTTTGTGACTTGTCCAAAGCATTTGATTGTGTTGATCATCAAATATTACTTAAAAAACTGGAATATTATGGCATACATGGTACTGAAAATAACTGGTTTAAAACATATTTACTCGAACGACAAATGTGTGTAAAAATAACCGAGACAAACAACGACGTAATAAAAAAATCTTATTCTGATTTTGCTGTGATTGAGAGTGGAGTTCCACAAGGATTTATTCTGAGGCCAACATTATTCTAGATATATACTAATGATATAGTACCAAGTTTTCCAGACACAAAACTTTCATTATTTGCAGACGATACTAGTTTAATAATACACGATGATAATAGAAACAATTTAATAAAAAATGCACAAACTTTACTAGAGAATATATATCAGTAAGACAAATAACGTAAGACAAATTGCAGTAAGACAAATAACGTAACCTTCCAACTACAAGACGAAACAGACATTACTCTTAAACTAAATAATGAAGAAATATAACCTGCTAGCTCTACCAAATTCCTCGGCATCTATATTGACTCACAATTGAATTGGTCAGTACATATATCTAACCTAAAGGCGAAATTAAGCAAAGCTATATATGCTATACTAACGATTAAAAAAAATGTTGATTTTGCCTTAGCAAAAATAGTGTTATTTTGCGTACTTTCAGAATTTACTACAATATGGAATTGAACTTTGGGGTGAAGCTAGCAATTCTGAACAGATATTTTTGATACAAAAAAAAAATTAGGGTATTATGTGATTTACCTCCTAGAGAATCCTGTAGAAACTATTCTAAAAAAGATAAAAATATTTACTCTAACCAACTTATATATTTACAGACTTGCTATTTTAATTCATAAAAATAAAGATTCTCTCACTACACCAAGTAACATACATAACTATCCGACTCGACACCAAGATTACTTATTACCAAAATATAATTATACTAGAACCAGAAAGGGGCCCCTATATTCTGGAATTAAAATTTACAATAAATTACCAGCACATCTAAAATCATTAAACTCTAAAGCTTTTAAACGTAAAATAAAAAAATTTTACACGAGCATGAATTCTATAATTTAAATGAATATTTCGTAGCCGAAATTTAAAACAGGAAGAGGTTATCATGGTTTTCTCATGTTTTCTTTTCTTTTTTTCCTTTGTCTATCTCATAAATTCATTACGTTTGACGTGTATAATAAAAGTGCTTTAAAAGATAAAATATATATTTTTATGTCTGTATATATTATGTGTGTATAACTTAATTAGATTAGTTATAACTGTATTATTAGGATCACTTGCTCAGTTGTAGCTTACTTCATTTATATGCATTTACTTTCTGCATATAGAAACAATGCTATAGCTATTTGTTTGTTATTAGTCTATTAGGCGTATAACTAGATATGTATCTAATATAATATGGCCATATATATATATATATATATATATATATATATATATATATATATATATATATATATATATATATATATATATATATATATATATATATATATATATATATATTATAAAAAAAAAAATTTTTCCCTACACCTTTGAGTAGGTTCTTTATTGTTACATTATAAATTGTGTTTATTTTCACCACTATTTATTGTATTTATGGTAATAATGATGGAATATAAATGTTTACTTACTTACTTACTTACTATGAGCGTCTTAATTTTTTCTACTATAGTACAACCACAGTAGAGTTGTTATTGTTTACTGTGGTATAACACTATATAGTATATAGTCATATGTAAAGACAGCATTTAAGTAGTCATTCCAGATATGGGCTTACGTACAACTCTCGCACAACTAATAAAATGAGAATAAATATTGTGATATGCAGTGGTACACGTTTTCTTCAGGAATTAATTAATAATATTCTCTCCTATTACTTTTATTGTGTATTACTAATTACTTGCAAAATAAAATATATTTATGTACTCGCGTAATTAATTGAAACAGTGAAGTAATAAAAAACTGTGTTTTAAATGTGGGTGCCGTCATGTTACAAATATAAGCTGTGTAGATATATTTTAAATGTAGAATATTAGTACCTAATTATCAAAAAGTGTAAAACAAATTTTCCTTTATTAAACCCATGTGAATTACCTAAAATTAAATAACAAAATGTTAAATGAGATGTAGGTTTTTTACTATTGTAAAAGGTCTATTATAAATTGTCGCAGTTCAAATAAATAAACAATCAGAGATATACGTACAAGACAGAACCCCCACCACCTACATACATAGTAATTAAAGACAAGCTTGCTTTGCGACCCGGCAATCAACAGTTTGCAATTGAATTTTGATAGAAAGAGTCTTAGGCGCTTTATTGTGTCATTGTGAAAAATCTCTCGACGGGTTCCTTCTCGAAATACCGTGGATACGAAACAACCCGGAACTAGAGTTTAGTGACAAGAACTTTATTACAAATTCTGTAAAAAGTTATCTTGCGTACACGAATATCGAACGTTCTAAAACTTTCAGGTGTTTTAAATACGCTCCAGTTACGTCTGTAGACATGAAACGATCGTTTTCAGACTACAAATGGATTTTTGATGACAAACGCCGACATCTAACTCAATTATTAATAATAGTGCTAAAAAATAATTGTTATAATGCAATTGTTTTTTGCTAAATGTTCAACGTTCATCTACATTACAAAAATTACCCGCCAAAAGTATAAAGTAAGATATTGTTTATTTTTATTGCATATCATTTTTGCATATGAAAATGTTGATGCAATCGTACACGAGCTGATTCCACCTCTGATATTCGCGAATAACTACCTGAGATGCAATTTTTAGTCATATGACTTCTTTCAGTTTGGAATATAAACAATGCTCATAACCTACTTGCATACAAATTGTCAAACTGACAGTAATTTTTAATTAATCAATGTACATTTGTGGTATTTTAAAAACTGAAACCAGGCAAGAACCAAAGACCGATTTTTTAATACGTTATTCTCTGTTCAAGAGAAGTAACTTTTAAGAAGAACATTTTTTGTGTGTATACCTGGTGACCCAGAAAATGCAATTCAAAGTCTAAACACATTTCATCCACAGTTTCACGATATGCAAAGTTTTTCCATTGAGTTTGTTGACTGCGTCATGAATGAAGCCTTAAAACTCCCTCTAAGGCTAAGGGTGTACTTAAACCAGTGCTTTAATAGCATACAGGGTGTATTTATAAGATGAAAAGTCTTATCTCATATGAATCGTATGATAATGCCTAATTATAAAAAAAAATGTTTTTGATACTTTTTACCAGTGGAATTCGGGGATGCATAACATATTTGAAATTATTGCGTAAAATTGTAAAATTTCTCTATGACCTATGATTTGAATGTTCTGATGGTATATAGTTATTTTATTAATTAATCTTTTTACCAGTGATATATGCGAGTTGCATATATTTGAAATAATTGCGTAAAATGTTGAAACCTCTTTGTTTTGATCCGCAATTTAAACGTTTTGGTGGTGCATTAGTTTTTTAGTTATTTTAACAATAGCGCATGTGCAGTGTAAATTTTAAAAGTACTTAACGTGTAAAACGTGTTAAACCATCTGTTTTTGTATTTGTTTTTTAAAAATATAAAAACGAAATTCAACTCCGATTAATAAAAGCTACAATTTTCTCAAGGTTCACACTACGAGGTCGATACAACAAGGTTTGCTTTTCCATCACTGCGGAAAAGAAGACATCATGGTAGCTTGCACTTTATTGGTGCACTGAGATCATTTGACATCCTTCCAGTCAGACACTTCGATGTACAGTACACAATCAGCACGCGATCCGCGTATTTCTGTATTGTAGACCTTTGTTTTGTTTGTATAATTTATGTTTCGGTTTTTATTTTGTTTTTGAAAGTTAAGATAGAAATGATGAAAAACAACCAACACAATTTTTTTAACACTTAAAAGCTCATAATTTTTTTTCAGAAACCTGACGTGATAGATAAATTTCGTTGGATTCAGACTTGGAATCAGCGAACAAACTATTGATTGGCAAACACAATCCTTTTTTAAAGCACAGAACACCATATACTCGTATGGGGTTGTTAATGCATTTTTATTTTACAAAAGTATGCAGTGAGAGACCTAGGTTACCAAAAAGAGAATAATGTATAACATTGCTCAGAGTTAAAAATTTTGACAGTAACGACTAAAACTTATAATTATGAACTAGGTTGTTTTTTTACAAAAATTTGGCCATGTTTCAAAAATTTCCAATTAGCCATAACTACCCAACTGGATTTAGAGATAACATTTTCTCCAATACACGTTTTTAAATAAATTTATGTTTCAATAATTGTAAAATATTCAGTGATTTGCCCACCAGCATAAAATAATCCAAAAATATTCTCATTTTACTTTCACTTTTATTTCACTTATAGATAAAACTCTTATTCTCATGAATTTTTTTTTTATAATTAATTTTGAAACTGTACTTTTTTTCGGTTTTTATATACAGGTTGATCCAGATCTTTGGGGAATTTAGAAAATCGATGGAGCAATCCAAAATAGTATGGATTTGTAATATAAACTTATAGCTAAATATGCTTGGCCTAAAAGATAGAGGGCGTTGAAATGTTCAGTATTCCCACATATCTTTCCCACTTGATTTCAGAAAAACATTTTAGAAAAAAAAAATCTTGCCGTTAATATTTTGGTCTAGAAAGGGCTTTAGATTGATTTGTTTATGAATAGTTACAGACAAAATTATGTTGAACTTTATTTCTTAATGAACAAATATTTCATTTCATTTTCTCGGAATTTTACATAAACAAAGTTTATATCAAATACAAATGATAATAAATAATTTCTCAATTTAAACCTAAAAGGACTTGCTTTTATTATCTGAATGTAATTTACACTAAAAGATAATTATGTTGATTAGGTATTAACCTTTTTAAATTTGTCAATGTACGATATTATTTTCAAATGCCAATGACATTTAGCTATTTAAGTGCAACACCACTTAGCTAGATGATTAAGTTGATTGAAACATGAATGTTCGCTTTTTTTGAGTTAAATATATCACAAAAGTTACTTAGTGTTTTATAATAATATATTTACACATGCAAGGATTCGTTAAATCTCAAAATACTGTAATAAACTTTGATCTTAAGTAGTTATTTGATAAAGTAAAATGCGTTTTTTACGCTGGCTCCAGAAATTGCGCTCACTCGCCAGATATTTGTCAAATGTAAACAAATGCAGTATCGTGTGGACAATACGACGCTTGTCAATACCAGCATTTCGACAAGCGCCCAGGGCCTTATTTTGCATATCTAGCAAGTAGATACCCTAGATAAATCATTCGCAAAATACAATAACAATAGACGTCCGTCTTTCTTTGCGAGTGATTCAAAAAATGAAGATTTCTACCTCCTTTTTGTAAAGGCGATTATCAGTCGTGCTCATCACCTCATTTTCTAGAACACGCACTTTTGCAATTTTTCGAACTTTTTGCATTTTACTCACAAACGATGTAGTAACAATTTGTGACACAAGAAATGTTGTGCAAATAATAAATAAGCCAAGAAACTTACGGGATCGTGGAGGGAATTGGGGTGCTGGGTGAATAATAGCGAGCCGAAAGTGACTGATATTTCACTAAATGTCAATTACTTTTGTAGGGCAATGGATATTTTTTTTGTTTTATTTGAAATTGAAACACACTTATATCATCCTTAGATGTTGGCACTAACCTTACAAGTTCAATCGTCACGCAGTAACAAAGAACTGAAATGGCGTCTTCATGAAAAATGCCCTCTAAGCATTGAGTAAGCGTCCCTATACGCCTTCAACCAATCAGCTCTCAGCTTTTTGTTTATACTAACCCGAAAACCTTTTTCGCGAAGACTTTATTAAAAAGAAAATTGTCAACATGAAGTTAAAACTATCTGAAATGTACTCGCGGAGCCTCACGAGAATCCCCGCGATAGATGTACTTTATTTCAACAGGTGAAATTAATAAAATGCGCGGCCAACAGCGTTGCCAGATTGTAACAATCTAAACATAAATATTTGACCTGCCATTATTAGAAAAATAAATGTCAGGGATTTGTCCCTAACTTGGTTGAATTATCTTAATCTGGCAAAATCGGAGAACGTTGTGCGACACCTGACAGCGTTTTTATACAACACACACAGACAGCCATATAAATGAATACCGGGTGGATAATGTCAAGTGTTGCAATCTTATTGATGTTTTTATGGGTAGTTAGGGATGTTTGCACAAGATATGATACTGTGCAATGAGCATCTGATGATGTGTAGAGTGTGTCGGTGTAATTGGTTTTGTGGTATCTCGGAAGTGCGTGTTCTAGAAAATGACCATTTTTTTTTAATATGGATATTCTGCATCAAGATATGTACTTTATATTTTCATATATTATTAAGTTATCTTTACAGTATTTATGTAATAAAACTAGATCAAAGTCGTGTTAAGAAATAGTTTGGAATTTATTCAAAGTATTAATTTCATTAGAATGCCAAAACTTTTGTTGTACATTTTTGTACATTATAATTTTGACTTTATTTTATTCGTTAATTCTTACAGATTTTATGTAGGTAAATTTTATTTGCAATCAATTGCGTTTTAAAGAATTACTTATATTTTTACGGGTAGACTGTTTCGAAAATTTCGATTCGAACACTCGAGAAAAGTTTCCATGATTAAGGCAAATACAAACATATTACACAATCTTTTGTTTCAATCCTCTCATAACAAGAAAAGAACAAACAAAAAGTTATCAATTCTACTGTGTTAAAATTAATAAAGTCACCAGCTATTCATATCACCCGAACGCAAACAGGAAAATTACAGTGATTCTTCAATTTAGTGAAAATAATGACTCTGAAAGTTTTGATAGTAGTGAATAATAAGTTTTTTTATATAATTGCTATACAAATTTATATAATAGGATATGTACAGGGTGTGCCAATAAAAACTCACAGGTGAAATATTTCACCTGGGAGTTTTTATTGGTACATCCTGTATATTAGTGTTGCGATGAGTAGTAATATACCTTAATTTTATGTTGGGACTCTTTTCTAATTGCAAATAAATGTCTGCTACAGAAAACTGATTTTATTCCGATATATAATATTGTCCCGCTAGATTTGCAAAATAACGCACTGTGAAGCGTAAGCAGATGCCGCATTGTGTGGATGATGCGTACTGATGCATTCGAAAGGATTTGTTTATTTGTCAAATATTCGGCAAAGCAATACATAAAAACAAACTCATTAATATCAGTAAAGTGTAACATATCAGCAGGGGGGATTCCGTTACATGATTCGAATCGAGTCGGCCATCTTAAGTCGATAATTTGAATTCTGTCGAAACACGACTAGAAAGACGATGAAAGTCTTCGATTGCATCTAAGGAGTCGAGTTATACTTGTGTCGTTGTCATCTATATGGTCCTTGTTCTTTGGTGTATTTGGATCATCTCTATCAATCTCTGTGCCTGTGGATAACCTAAATATTTTGTTTCTGGTTTTGTTTAAAGATGTAAAGTTGTGTTTTTATTAATAATGGTTTTTAAAATAAAAGATGACCACTGAAATAATATTGACATTTTTTTGAAGCGCATCCAGAAATGGCTCTCGATAGATTTAACGGCCCAAACGGCAGTGAAAGACAGAAAAAAATTATGGAACAATTTAAAAATGCAATTAAACACTGTTGGCGCAGGAGGAAGATCGGCCGAAAAATGGCAAAAGGTAAGTAACATAATATACCTATTTGGTTTGCCTGGATATATTCGTGTTTACTAAATGCATTCATTTTTTGGCATTGGACCAAATACAAATATTCCCTAAAGGAAAAAAGGAAACGCCTTAAAAATGGATCAATTAGAAACAGGTGGGGGGCCAGGAGCCAACATACCATTGAACTAAGAGCTTTAAATATAATGGGGAAAACACTTTTCTGATGAGTAGGTGCATCAGAAATTGCCATTGGGCCTTTCTAAGTAGTCTGTTGTGACATCATTGTTACTGTTGAATTTAAACTTTAAGAAAAATATAGCATTACTTTAAATACAAATCTGTACTGGTAGGTAAATTTTTACACATAAAAAAAATTGTTCTAAGTTAAACACCTGTATTTGCAGTTAGGCGTTTCATTAATTGACTTTTCAGACACAGACTGGACAAGCCGAGGAAATTGTCGAAAAGGTCCCATTTAGATGTCTCTGTTATGAAGATAGCCCTATCACTAGCATTAAGAAACGTGACTATTTATACTCACCTCTAAGAAAAAAGAAAACAAAAAAGTCATGGTATTGAAGAGGCCTACTCAAAAACTATTACAGTATTAAAAGATATTAGAAATGTAATAAATCAATAATTAGGACAAGTTTCTGACAAACTTGTTAGACTTACCAATATTGTAAAAGACAAATTTGGTTCTTATAACCATGATTAATAGCAGTTTTGTTTTAAAAACTCGTGTATCAGAATACAATTTTTCGTTAATATTTACTAAAAGATTAATAAACTCGGTGGATATGTTTTTGTACCTGGTTAAGAAGTTTCTATCTTTCCAGAAGTGAATATGTATAACAAATGTTCTGTTCATTTTTTGAATTCCTTAAACATGTATAATTTATTTGTCAACAAATATTAACATTAAACGAGTAGAAATTACAGACATGCATTCCCGACTGCGAATACATATTTAATTAACACTGTGCTAGTAAATGAATTTGCTCTAATATTGAAATGTATACTTAGTTTATATAAAATGTTTACACACTTCTGACCATCAGCCTAGCCCAATTTCAAGTATTCTACCATACTATTTTTACATTTTATGTACCAAATTTGATATAAATATAAGTTTAACAAAAGTTGGTTCACACTCAAGAAACATCTGCATATTCTACACTTTTGAAATGATATACATCTCAACGAGCCTAGCTTGGCACTTGACGGTGCAGAGAGAGAAAATATATCACTAGTGTGGGACAGAGATGAATAAACGGTTTTACATTGAAAGGGCGGCGTTTAGACCATTATGCATCCAAGCTCAAGTGCCAAGCTAGGATAGTTGAGTAGTACATCGTATTTTTGTGTAATTAATAAAGAACCATAGTAACATTTTTCTCTAAACTTATTATGAAACACAGTTTGCCTAAAACATAAAGTTTTGAACGACTCTAACTAGCACCCTGTATGATACATATCCAATTTCAATAGGAAGTATTCTATTGTGATATTTTTCATATGTATCAAATTTTTTGAATCCAAAATACATACTGACACTTTTTTTTAATATTTGAGTACAGTGTTATGGAACGGATTTTTGTGCAATTTTTTTTTTATTTCATTAAATCAATAGGTATACTAATTAATAATCAAAATTCAGCATTCAGCAATATATTCATTATTTTGTCTTATCACCAAGTTTCATCAAATTTGGATAATGTTCAGGCCAACATCCTATGTTACATGCCTATAACTATATTTTTGGCCCTATTAAAAAAATAGTTTCTTGTGTAGTAAAAACTCAAACAAGTTGTTTTATAATTTTATTATTAATAGTAAAATATGGATTATAAACTAAAATATGGATAAAATCATCATAGAGTGCTCGCCTGAGGATCATCCGAATTTGATGAAACTTGGTGATACGACGTTTTAAGGGATGTTGAATAAGAATATGTAATTAATTTTTTGAAAAATATTCGCTAATAGCAATTAGCAGTTGGCTGTATATTGCACTAATAAAAAAGCAGTATCACACATAGATAGAGTTTTTGTTACTCTACATTCTAATAAAAAAGTTTTTGAAATTGGTCAACCAAGTTACAGGCTTGTATCACATTTAATCGCGACACCCTGTATGTCTATTGGTGGCGAATTAATTACTCAATATGTCACGCTGTCGGGAATCCCTAAGTAGCTGGCCACAAACGAATGAATGAAGTCCATATAAGTAAATAAACGATTATGCTGACTGGAAATGCAGAAATAAGCTTTCTTATGACATTAATTATTCCTGTTGGGAATACCAAGCTATTATGGTTAATATTTAAATCGTTGATATAATACCCGACTACGGTAATGCAATATAAAAAAGTTTATCACTTTTTTATTTGTCTAAAAGCCGGTTCTAATCTTGTGGCTGCTCATTCTGCATTTTTAAAACATTCAGTTTCTTTCTATTTTGAAGAGACACGTGCAGTTTTAACGCATTTCTTTTAAACCACATTTTTTATCACACTTTGCGAGGGAGGGGGTTAATAAAATATTGCACAAAAATTTTATATTTTGTATTTCGTAACAGTCTGGTAACTGAAACAACTGCATCTCGAATTCTTTTTTTTAAAGTCTTCTAAATTTTTTGTTTTCGTTTCATAATTGTTTTGCGACAGAAGTTCCAGAAATTCATCATCAGACCTTCCACTCGAATCAATAAATATATGTGCAACCACATCATAACGCACCTCACATTCCCAGTCTCTCTTCACTATTTCTTCTGTGTGTCTGACACAATTGTCCCAAATATATGGAGTAATTTGATCCAGGGCTTTTTGCATCACCTTCAAAACTTGTTTGTTTCCGAAACCAACTTCTTCATATGGATCATAACATAATTTGCAAATAACGCACACCAACTCTAATGGATTATATTGACAATTTTAGTACTTGATGACTATATTCTTAGAGCAATTCATCTATAACATACTATGGGCTTTGTTTGTTCCGGCTACATAAATTTAGGAACTCAATTATCAGGGCATTTTCCGAAAATAATACACCTTTACCAGCAAGCCCTTCTTTTAATCTTATTTTATTCAAAGACGCTTGATCAATTAACTCTACTACAAGAAACTGTGGCATGAGGCATTATCCATAACCAGTATCGAGGGTCCATTGATGTTAGTCCACCAATTTTGCTTTGATTTCCTACGAAACCATGCCTCGTTCTAGCATATAGCGCAACAAAACGCTTCCAAAGCAATGGTCCATGTTTCATCAAGGTACTAATACTGGACTGATGCGTTAGAACCGATATTGCGGTTGGAACTGATCCAGAGACAGATCAAAACGAGGACGGGTACGAGTCCAACAAGCCTAATCCACCGCAGCTGGCTGCAAGATCGTTCGTGCCTGGAACCGATGCGATGATAACTTTCAATCTGGGACTCGTATGTTCACAATTAGTACGGCCTGTGGACAGCACTAGAGTAGAGACGAGTACAGATAGAGTCTATGGGTAAGAGAATCCATTCGATATTCCAAACTGTAAAGATTCAGAATGACGTTTTTTTACAAATGAACCCATCATAAATAACATTTATCTCATAAATATGCATAGTTAAATATAAAAATAAATACGTACCTTCGTAAGAAAATCTAAACAAAATAGCAAATATCATTTATTATATTATTATCATAAATATTACTAAACTTTAGCGGCGCAAAAAGATCAGCAATATCGCTAGTGTGAGACAGAGACGAGCCAATCCGCTTAACATTGAGAGGTCGCGGTTTAGACCATTGCGCATCAAAGCTCATGTGCCAAGCTAGGATAGTTTATTTGTAACTATATAAATAGAAAAATCTATTAAAGAAAATAAAAATATTAGAGAAATTAAAAATCTCTTTAACAACGAAAGAGAAATAAAAAACTACATACAGGTACATATAAAAGCTTAATCAATCGGATCAATATCGATTAGTATTAAGGAACAAAAGCTGTTTAAAATTTTCAGAACTTAATGGCTTACTGGGCTATGTGTAAGTACTCGTACTCGGAACTATTCCATGGAGCAAGTATGTGTTTGGAACTGGATCAGGTTGGAACTCATTCATAAAAATTCTTGGATTACCCATCCCTACAGGTACACAAATTTACTCGCTTCATTCATCTTGTACTCTCGTAAACATGCAAACGCTTGCTTACGATGCGAGATTGCTCAAGAAGGACACACCGATTATTTTCCTATCTGAAAGTAAAGCCTGTATTCCTTCAAATATGACACAAATTCGTATTCGAAACATCTTTGCAATCAAAGTATTTTACAATAGAATATTTATTGTAATAAATATGTTAGTGATTAAAGTATATTTGACGTTAGACTAAAAAGTAAAAGAAACAGTATTAAAATATACAAAAAAAACTAAAATTAATTGTTGTTAAATTTATTTGTAACATAAAAACTGTCAGCTTCTTTGATGGCGGTAAAGCAATCAAAGGGCCGACGTTTCTTATGTTGGAAATAGTTTGAATTTATTTGTACGTTGTGTGCTAATGCTGTTGGGATATGATATAAATGAAAGCAAAAAACTTAATGCATACAGGTACCAAGATACCTGAAAATCACTATAGTATGTATAGTACTGTATTTAGTAGTCATTTATTTATATAAATAAGTAACAATAACACAATTTTTCATAAACTGTTTATTATTTTTTTTGGTGAACAACGCATAACTTTGGTCAATTTCTGTTTATTTTTGTGTGGAAACTGACTGTAGATAAAGAATTCAGGAATTACATAAAAAAACACGAACCTGTCTGGAGGGAATTAGAACATCATAGTTTTAGAAATGAGCACCCCTGCGTGTTATGTATGTAGACATCCATGAGTGTAAATAAGGGATGTATATATTTTCTTGCGGCCTCAAAAAGGCAAAGTGAGCAACAAGACAAAAGTGTGGTTCGGCGATTAGTTAAAAAAAAAAGAAACATAAATCATGCATTTAAATTTTTAATTACTGTCATGCCTAAAAATAAATAAACCTGAAAATTAAATTAATGTATTAAATATTTTAGATTACCTACAATTTAAGCTGACGTTTTGGAAAATCCAGAGAATGTAAGACAAAAAATATAAGACGCCACTAATTATAGACAGGAAGGAAAACGGGCTGTAATAATAAAATCATGTAATATGTAAATAATAAACGACAGACAACTTAGTGAGTTTCCAAATTGAAAAATATGGGAATATTATTAATCTATACTAGAGTTAGGATATCGGCGGGTGATTCCAGTGTTGTCTGAAGGAACCTTGATAAAAAATACAAGTTTTTATCATGTGAATTTGTTTACATTGTATACATTTTCATGCAACCACATAAAAATTAAGTCATTTACGCATTTCCATCAATTATGTAATTTAAAAAAACCGTATATGTATCTAAAGGAGTTAGTTCGATTATAAATCAAATTTTGTTTAATAATGTAAAGCTATTTGCGAATTATGTAGTTGCAGAGATATTCTAATATCATCTAAAAAATCATCAGGGTCGGACTGGCCCGGTCGGCAGGTCGGCAATTGCCGACGGGGCCAGACACTTCTGGGGGCCAAACTGCAAACTAAAACAATGTTTTTTACATTTTCCTTTTTTAGGAAATTATTTTCAACAAAGTCAAAAATATTTGTCTGGCGCCCGGGCGCCAGCTAGTACAAGTGGTTTACTCTTTACTAGTGTAACCAGCGGATGGTAAAAAGCTGAAATATGTAAAATCGGCACTAGTAGTGCCATCCATCCCGTATTAGCGAGATTACTAGTCGTGCGCTTCTCGGTCCTGTGAGTAAATTAAACTCCGCCTCCAAAGGCGTTACACTAAGCTTTATGCAATTTTTTATCAATGCAATAACTATTGGTCACTTTCGACCACCTGATGTGCATGGTATCATGCGGATTCGACTCGTCTCTCTCAGTCCTATTAGTGCGTTATTTATCTTTCTTTAGATACGACTTTGAAAATAGAAACAGATTTCGTTTACTGGGTAACTAACTGTATTTTTTAGATAATGAAGAATTATTCATGTGGTAGTAAGCCCCAAAAGAGAAAAGCTATATACTGTACTCGACACTCGTTTCACAATTCAAGTTGGCATCATCTGGAGATGCTTAAAATAGTTTTAATTATCTTCAGATGAGTGCAGTATATGGTGTTTTAGTGTTTCGTGGGAAACTACGTCAGTGTTTGATATCTTTGCACTTATTTTTTATTTATTTCTGTTTGATATTTAGATTGCTAAATATTACTAAATATTACTAAACATTAACAAATATTAGGAGCTGTGCAAATTGCCCTATTAATATTAGTTTTAATTTGAAATGAGGTATATTTTATGGTTTATGCTTGATTCTTATTTTTTTGTTCTTTCTCCAATTAAAAGTTTGACATAATAAAATTATTGACGTTATATTATGTTTGTACTTTTCATTGGTTTCCATGGCGACTTTAAATCCCAAGGGAATGAACGCTTGTTTTACTCCCTGTTTTGTGGCAGTAAGGTACTGTTTTATTCCCGGTCATGCAAAAATACTATGAGCAAGTACTTATAGATAATTAATTAAGAATTAATGATGAAGTTATAATTATCTCATTGTGCATTATTAAAATTTGAAAAATACCAAATAAGGAATGAGATGAGGTCATAGGTTAAGAAAACGGTGTATTGTTTTAGCTTTAAGTTATTTGTGTTATATTTTTTGTACTAACAATGTACAAATCCAAGTGGTTTTTATTTTTGAATTATTGTTCCTTTTGATATTTACTTTTATATTCGAATTTATCATTTATTTTGTAATAAACAATAATAAAAAACATTAATTTTTATCGTGTTTGTTTTAAATATGATTTCTTTATATCCTGAAAACGATTGATGTTTCTTGGAGGAGGGGTAGGCTGTAGGTGCCAAATTACAACTATTGCCAAATGGCCAAATGAGACCAGTGCGACCCTGAAAATCATATGCCTAGATATCGTAAACTGTGAATTTGCATTTGCATTATTCTTGCAGCCAGAATGGTATGCAACAGTTTTCTGTTGATGCTGCGCTGCGTATATATGTAGGTATGTAATTTTTTCACGAACTTCTGCCCAATTCGCCACTACCTCCATACCTTATGCTAGGCATTTACCTGAACGGAACATCATATTACTACAGTAATTTGATAATATAAAAAGTGTCGTACTACATACAATTGGACACTAAATGAGCAATTACAAATGCTCAAAAAGCTATTGTTGATCCCAGTGTCCAAAAGGATTTAGAGTTTATAAACTCAAGCTATTCACGAATCCCTTTTACTATAGAACAATTTGAACGTCGATCAAAACCAAGAGAATTTATCATATTCGTTTCGATGAATGCAGCGTTTGATGTTCGACAATATGTATCAATTATCTGGAGACGTCGATGAACACGTAAGGAAAAAATTAGAAAGTGTTTTACACAACAATCCTGGTTTTGTTACAGTTCATCGATAGACCTACTACAGGGTAAAGAAGTGGATTGTTTTAGGCCTCAAATAAATATGGTGTATTTACGAATGAATATGCGTCAATAACATCTATCGAAATAGGTCAATTTTCAACGTGTAAATAGATTTTTGCAGAGAATTGCGGTGAATTTTAACAGCAGAACATAATAAGGAATAAATTTTAATAATATACATCGCTTGTAAGGAATAATATCGCAGCAAGAACTGTGATCAAGCCTACAGTGCAGCGAAAAAAAATATTGATGTAAACGCTAGTGCCCATATTCTTTCACTTTACTACCTCCACAGTCATTCTTAGAATCTATACACTACAAGGTAAGCCACTGAAATATATTGGTTTGTGGTAATGGTGTTTTTAACGTTAGTATTAAACTCGTAATGATGCCAACCTGGTACTTGTGAAATCTTTAGTGATATTCACTTACATTTTGAAACGTTGTGGATGTCACATGTTTATAAGTGTTTGTCACATATAAAAATGTATATCACTTGATCATTCTTGTTCACTTATATTGATATGAGCGAACAAATACTCTTCAGTCGTATACCCGCAAAATATCAACACACAATAGTCAGAAATGATCACGTGCTGACTGAAGTATTTTTGTGCGCACAAATGGGTAACCCTATATTGTTACAGTTATTACTACAAAATAGCACGCATCAATACCTGGAAACACTAGCACTGAGCAAAGCACTGAATGTTATACAGCCACAAATAATAATGATCACGGGAAAGATCAAACAAGTAATATTAATCTCTGTCAGAATTATCTCCATTAACAAAAGTTATTTTGCCAACTCAAGCAAAATGCTCCATTAGTGAATGGTGATTATTATTTTTAAAAGTATGGTGAGAAAATGGGACAGTAATTATTGAGATCGGTTTTTTTCCTTCTTTAAGAATGGTACACGCATATGGAATTCTTCAGTTGACCGAAAACGTGTATACCTAATTTATAGAAGATAATGAAATGTGATGAAAAAAACTATAGAACTAGACTACATTCAAATTGTTAGAAGCATAATATTTGAATTATAATCATTACGTTATAAATGTATGGATTTGTTTATGTGTAATATTTAATTATTAAAAAGTTGGTATAGATTAAAATACAATTGAAGTTGCATAGCGATTAGCAAAAATGATACAATGACTCCAAAAAACTCAAGAAACACAACATCATCCCGTAAACCTTTAATGGTACAGAGGTTACTCATTGTCACAAATACAGCAAGATATTTTTTGTCTAAAAGCTTGTGATTTTATTCCTCCCTAGCTGGGTTATTATACTAAGTTGGGCGCCACGTGACTTATTGCCATGAAAGTTAATCTTAATTGTATTGCCTTGGTATTTGATCGTGGAATGGACTTCTCTCAAGGTCGATTTTTTATGATACGGAGAGTAAGTTAGCCTGTTCTTATCACCGTTGAATATTTTGGTGTGCCTTTGGCTACTCTAGCAGAGCTGAGCAAGACTTCAGCAACTCCTCTTCGGCGGTCCTGGCTTGTGAGACCTGTTTCTACTTTAGATTTTGTAGCTGAAGGATTTCATCAAGCGGCGTATGGTTTTTATCTATTTAATTAGAACGAGAAAAAACTTACACGGGGGTCCCTGACAATTTGGCTTTTTTTCTAGCCTGAAGGTGACTTTAGGAAATACTGAAAATATTTTTTCAGTCAATTTTGATGCAAAAATGGCTTTTTGCTTCCCTGTAAATGTTTTTTGAATTAGAAATTTATTTTTTCAGTCGCTGAAGGCCAAAAAAATTTGAACAGAGGGTTCCTTACAAAATTGAATTTTACTGACGAGATCAGGCGATTTGTGAGTGAAAAATATTTTGACTAGTCGTTAAGACTAAAAATAAAATTGGACAAGGGATCCTTTAGAAAAATGTAAAATTCACATTCACAAGCCACTTCTTAAAAATTTCTGAAAAAATTGTTGAAATCCAACAAACCGGACAGCAAGTTGACCTACAACTCAGATCCCACTAGCCTGCCAAAAAATTTGCGCAAGACTTCACAACTTTTCCTAATAATGATCGATTTATAAAGCAAACAAAAAATTTGAGCAGTGTATCTTTTTAAGTTGAATTTGATTTTATTAAAATGAAAATAAATTTGAAAAAATTATTTTCAAACGATTAAGTCGAAAGTTATAAAAATTTTTAAATGAATTTTTTCTATGTCCTGGTGGACTATCAAACTGTTTTGATGAAAATTATTTTTTTTTTAATTTTGGCTGTCGATTCTTAAAACTCAAAAAATTTCAATAAATTCTGAAACTTGAATGACAGTCTAGTAAACACCCGGGAAAGCTAGAACTAACCAAATTTTGTCAAAGAAATGAATTTTAAATCGAGTTGAGCTTTTATTTTAAAACAAATTAAAAATGTTTAATGTAAAATGCGGTTCGAGAACTTTTCTCAAAAGTCTAACCTCGCAAATAATAATTTTAAAAATAATTCTAAGTCTTGGAGTATGCAAGTCACTTACTTACCTGTCCTCGGGGACGTCGGAAGAATATGTTCTTTTTTAATAACGTTTGATTTTTAATTTTTTGGTTAATAGACCGCCTACATCCGCAGGGGTCCCTAATTTGGGTTTTCTAATTTTAATAAATAAAAAACCAACGTAGTGTTTTACAATAAAACCTGATGACGGAAGACTACTCAAGCCAAAATCCACGAATGATAAAAGCTGTCGAAGAAATGCTTCTGTTTTTCTGCGGTGAATGTTGTAGAAATATTTTATATGTAGTGGACGCCATCTTCGTATCTTGAATACCAAAAAATAATCCAGCTTCGGACGTGGAGAAATTTCTTAGTACCTATCTTAAGACTTCTGGGGCTGAGATCTAATTACCTATGAAGCTGCCAACGAAAGACCGCTTTTAGGGCTTAAGACCAGTTGGTGGTAATTAATAGGGTTCACAACCGATTTAAAATTAATTAGTTTTCGTTTCCGAAGGGACTGCAAATCTATTTTAATGCAAGAGTTAAACATTTATACTTTTAAAATGAATTTAATTTTACAACTTTCTCGCGTTGCTGCTGGGTGGAGATTCGTCTCAACTTGTTTGAAAATTTTGTATTTATAAGGGTAGTGTCGTCACCCACTGCGATGTTAACATGATGTCATCTTTTGTTCATTTGTCCTTGCAAATATCCTTTTCGAGGCACGTGCGGCCGGCATCGTTTAAAATTTATTTGATAAAGTACTGAAATTTACCTTTTACAATTTTGAAATTTTATAGGGCCTCTCGGAAGACAATCAAATGGTTCAGATCTATTTGTAATTGTTGTTTATGAGTTTCTATATCAGTTCTGGTCATTTTTATCTATTCGAATCTATGGCGACGCTGAGCGTTGAATTTATACTGCGGAGCGGTTTTTTAATGAAAATTAATTTTACTATTTTTGCATTTAAAATCGCAGAATTGAGATAAAATTTGCGATTTGAAGTTTTGAATATGATTGTTTGTTCTTTATCTAATTTGCTGAAAAAAAGTGAAGTGACATTTTGCACTTTGAGCCTTTGTAGTTTTTGTCTCGGGCATTTTTTAAATGTTTCTTATTGCTGAGGGCCTTTTATTTGATCTGGGTGATTTTTTGATAATTTAATTTTTTTAATTTTGTCCAATTATTTGTAGAATTTTGGTTCTACAACATCATGAAGCCTCTTGCAGTTTTCTTCTGACCAATGGCGAAATTTTTTTATTGACAAATCCATTGAGGTGAGCTTTATCTGACATGATCAAAACATAATCCAGTCAAATATTACAATTAGAGGAAAATAATTCTTAGAGTTTTAGAACTTAGCAAAGATATTAATGCAGACGTACTATTAAACGCAAGTACTAAAAATTCTGAACTCAAAAAAACGGTGTGCTCCAATTCAGTTTTTTGCTTATATCTCGCTAATCATTAACGATATCGGAATTATGTTTTATGTAAAAATTAAAGCTTATAAAATTCGTTACAAAAAAGTTTATATACATTTTTTCAGCATCTTTCGAAGTTATTTTATAATTGCCGAATTTATCGGTAACATGGACAATATTTTGTCTTACATTGTACTGTATATTCACGTTGCTCGCAAGAACAAACCACCAGCTCCTTCGATGACAGACATTATTAGGCGTATGATGATACAACCAAAATAAGACACGAGAGAATTGGTAATGTTATAGGCACTGCGTATTTTTACCACTTATGCGATAAGAAACGAGAAAGCGGCACATTCAAAATTTCTTGATGAAAATAATGGTACTGTTATGGAAAATCATAGAAACATGAATATTTAACGCCCAAATAAATTTGTCGATTTACCTTACTCTCTAACAAATCTAAAGTTTCTTAATAATCACTCTCTTAGAACGTTTAACAATCACGATGGTGATCAATAGGTAATCAATCGTTATAAAAATGTTAAGTTACGGGAGGATTTGCAGTTCACTTTTTCTCTCGTTGATCAAGCATTGATTAATGACGTCATTTTAAATATTAAGTTTAATGCGAGCGAATATGACAATATATCGCTACAAATGCTAAATATGTTTTCCAGTGATTACTCCTTACAGTCTTTACATAACAAATATTGTAACAAGCTGCCTTTCAGAAGGGTACTTTCCACAAAAATGGAAAGAAGCTATAGTAAGACTATTACCCAAGGTGTTTAATACTAACGATTTTAATGATTTGAGACCCTTTAGTCTCCTAATGCCAAAAAAAAAGACCCTTTAGTCTATTATGTGTTATTGGTAAAGTTTTAGAAAGATGTGTTTAATATGAAATTATAAAAGTATTTTACTGATAACAAGTTATTTCCGCTGCATCAATCGGAGTTTCGTGGAAATCATAGTACTACTACGGCCCTAACCAACCTCACAGAGGATATTTTAACTAAGTTAGATGATAATAAAGCTACTGTATTGACGTTACTCAAGTAAGACTATTACCCAAGGTGTTTAATACTAACGATTTTAATGATTTGAGACCGTTTAGTCTATTATGTGTGATTAGTAAAGTTTTAGAAAGATGTGTTTAATATACAATTAGAAAAATATTTTATTGATAACAAGTTATTTCCGCTGCATCAATCGGAGTTTCGTGGAAATCGTAGTACTACTACGGCCCTATCCAATCTCACAGACGATATTTTAACTATGTAAGTTAGATGATAGTAAAGCTACGGTATTTGCGTTACTCAACTTTTTAAAAGCGATCCATACACTACTATACGCAAAACTCCATTTTTATGGACTTGATGAGGTAGCAGTGGCGTTTTTTAAATCTTACTTAAAAGAAAGGTTCCATCGAGTTAATAATCAGACAGGTGAATATTCCTCGGCTCAGATAATAAAATCATGAGTTCCACAAGGCTCCACCTTAGGACCACTATATTGTTCTTAATATACACAAGTGATATATACAATTCATTGTAACATGTAATATGCCGATGATAGCCAGTTAGGCCTTAGTTTTGAACCGAAAAATTACCAGCAAGTGAGCCAACTAATTAATGATGATTTTAGTTACTTAATAAATATTTTGATGAACATAAGTCAAGCTAAGTCCAGAAAATTCTAAAGTTATGCTCTTTTGTTGTAAATATAAATATGAGTAATTCAAAAAATAATATGAAAATTAAAAGTGAAAATGAAGTAATAGATTTCATTGAACATGCAAAAAACTTAGGGGTTCTCTTTGACTTACATTTACGATTCACACCACACGTTAATAACTTGATCCAAAAATTTTATTTATTGCTAAAACATTCTATTGAGGAGAAAGTTCTGCCAACCAATCGTTCTACTTATTTTTTTATTACTGTAATATTGTTTATTATCCTTGCCTAGATGTTGCTACGAAAAATCGCCTACAAAAGCACAAAATACATGTTATCGTTTTAAATATAATTTAGGGAATTTGACCAAGTTACTGATAAATTTAAAAAACTTCACTGGTTAAAGATAGATTCAATATGGAAACTCCCTCTTTCTGTTTTTATACATCGCTTGTTAATTACATCAACACCAGAATATCTACGAAACAAATTAATAACCCGTAACCAGATACACAGTTTAAATATTAGATATACGGACACCTTAACTATGCCATCATATAAAATAACATTGTACACAAGATCTTTTACGTATAACTCTGTCCGTTTATATAATGCTATAAAAAATTCTTTTAAATGTTATGGAGTTCATACCTTTCGTAGAAAAATAAAAAATGAGCTGTTCAACCAAATGTTTTAGGTAAACAAATCAAGTTAAAATATATTTTGTGGCTCACTGGTTTCTACCTTTTTCTCTTTTTATTACTACTTATTCATTGTTATTAGTATAGTATTATGTATTATGTATACTTACATGGTACAATGTACTGTTTCCTTTCAGTTTATTATATACTTTTAAAATATTTAATTAAGAATTTTAATAATAATCTGTTTTTGTATTTTTTTTCTTTTTGTATAAATATGAATATGTTAGGGGTTAAGTGTAAGAATAACCTGAGTTAAACTTCTCCCCATTTAGACGTAAATGTATATACATTTATATTTGAATAAATACATTTATTATTATTTTTATTATCATTATAATTAAATGTTAACCCAGTACAAAATTAGTTGGATTATATTATTACACTTTTGAAGACTAAAGCTACATCAATACACATGTAAATGCTGTTCCTAATATCCCGAATTGCACTATGCTTACCAATGCATATCAAATCCCATTAACCGATCATACAATATCCCTAATATCCCCAAAATACAAATCCGATTTCCAAAAGTTCTCATTAGCTTTAATTGCATAGTGTTCTCATTAGCCCGAATCAAAATTCTGCAAAATAAACCTTCAAAAGAAAAAGTATTGTCCTAGAACTCTCATAGATTATCTACTAATACTAACATAATCTGCATAAGACTTGAAACATAAAAGTTTAAATAATTTAAAACAATTTTCTAAAATCAGAAGCACGTCCAAATAACTGTAACAGACATTTAAATAAATTGACAAAATAAATAATAATTTGTTATTTAAAATGCAAAACAATATTATCGTGAAGACTATCTTCGCAGTCTGAATGTCTTCTAAGTGTATGTTTATTTTTTAGGTTAGGATCCAGAGCCACATTTTTATCTAATCAGCCTATTCCATCATCTGGAGGAATTCTATTTGAAAGGTATGTATGTAGTAATAACTAAGTTTATAATATTAAAAAAACGTACAAACTCTGCATATTTATATAAAAGCATAAAGTTTAGGAACAATTCAGGAAAATGAGTTTTAGTCATTGACTCGTTGCTTGTTTTTTCAGTTTTTTTTTTGTAAATACAACACAAGGTGAGACAAAAAAATAGCAAAGCTAATTGCTAAACCGATTGTGAATATCAATATATCTACAACTCTCTTCTTATTCCAGAAAATTACTTAGATTTATTCGTAACCTCGATATAACTATAACCATAGCTCTTTCACTCAAAGAAACCTGTTATCTTAAAGGATACTCACTTACACTAAACAGTCAGACATTTTTGGAACTGTTTTGGCTTTTCAGCTGCCCAATACCGAAAATTTTATATATTTATTAAAATAGTGGGGTAAGGTCGGCAGAAAGAAGAAAACCTAATCCTCGTAATTTAAATAATCCTCAGGATTATTTAAATTACGTTTTCCTTGTAAAAGTATATGTTAAAAGCTTAAACATAAACATGAACAAATAAATATGATTTCAGAACAACACAAACACCATTGACCGAAAATTCTATTCATTAACGTAATCCCACAATTCAAAATATACCTTTCCTGCAAAATAATATGAGATGATCAACCCATGGCCTTGGTCCCAATCCACTGGCGTAGGTGACAATAATCGTCGTGTTTCTCTACCCCACCCTGTTTATATTTATTTTTTTGCATTTCCCTTACCAAACTTTTAAAGGAAATGCAAATGGCATATAGAATAAAAGATCTCCATTTGGTCATAATTTTAGCGGGTGTTTAGAAATTTTCCAAAAAAATTTGTATAATATACATCAGATACATATGTAAATAATTTAAATTAAAAGCTAAAAGTTGTCAAATGTTTAAATTCAAAACCCTTGTCTCCTCAAACAGGGATATGTAATACGGTACATATTTTCGGTACAAGTATTTTTCATTCCGATTTCGATATTTTGTACATTACTTACGGTTTTAGAACGTACAAAAGTTTTAGTAAAATGACATTCAAACAAGAAAAGTAGGGTTTGTATTAATCTGTGTTTATTTCTAAAATGTTTAAATTGAACCTTTTTAATAATAATAATAATAAGTTTATTTACGAAGTGAAAAAAAATAAATAATGTAATTATAGTATTTGTAAATAAACTAAATACTATAGTAGACAAGCACTGCATGAAATAAGACTAAAGTTTAGTTTAATGTAATGGTAATAAAAGAATGTGGTTATGTAAAACAATAGATAATTAAATAATACAGAAGTAATTTTAATGTAAAAGATATGAAAATTTTTTAAGAAAAAATAAATAGTTTACAGTTTAGGTATGACACTTATGTGAAGTAAATAAAAAAGTAGTAAATAATTAAAATAATAAGAGATATGTATTTAACACAGACACGTATAACCTATTTACACACATATATGCACCTATACCTAACATACACATAATTTAGTAATTTTGTTTTTACATTTTTGTTTGTATTTGATACTGACGTAGTTTTCTACGAAACACCAAAATACTCTCAGTTTTAATCATTTCCAGATGATACCAACTTGGTTTTCGAAACGTGCGTCGAGTGCAGTATATAGTGTTTTGGTGTTTCGTGGAAAATTACGTCAGTGTTATCTTCACATCAAAAGTTCCAACCCACCCTAGGACTTGTTTGTATTTATTAATACTTTCATATTGGTGGCAAGGTTTTATATTTTATACTGTTAGCAAAAACACAATTGTAAAAACCCTTTCAATAAATGCCGAGGTACCGGTTCGTATCCAATCGATGTGAACCGTTTGATATTGTATCCAACTTATACTTTTTAAGCGATACGATACGATACGCAATATTGGTACTTTTCAATGTATCGCACATCCCTAATCCAAATATTACAATTAATACAAAAAAAGGTTTAGTGCCATAACCCCAAAAAAAAAATGAAACAATTATACAGCTACGGACACGTGTTTCGGAGTTATTGCCTCTCATCAGCGTAGCGTAGCAATTGGATCTAGGATGGAATAGATCAGGAACAAGAACTAAAATGAGGTTGGAAGGCATAGTACACAATACTCAATTAGTGCCTTCATATTCCCATGTGCCACAAATGGGGCATCGATAAGCAAAGTCGACACACAGAGCTCTATGTATACTATCCGATTTCACCTGGCACATACAAACAAAAAAATATAGATTTATTAAAGTTCAAAATATAACGAAAAAGGTTTAGTGCCATATCCCCAAAAAATTTTAGTTCTTGTTCCTGATCTATCCGATCCTAGATCCAATTATTTAGCTACGATACGCTGATGAGAGGCAATAACTCCGAAACACGTATCCGTAGCTGCATAATTGTTTTTTTTGGGGGGAATATGGCACTAAACCTCCTTTGTCTTATTTTGAACCCCAATAAATCTATCTTGTTTGTTTGTATGTGCCAGGTGGAAATGAGCAATACACATAGAGCTCTGTGTGTTGACTGTGCTTATCGAGGCCCCATTTGTGGCACATTGGACCATGAAGGCACTAATTAAGTACTGTACTTTATAGCCTTATTTTAGTTCTTGTTCCTGATCTATCCCATCCTAGATCCAATTCGTTAGCTACGCTATGCTGATGAGAGGCAATAACTCCGAAACACGTATCCGTAGCTGCATAATTGTTTGTATTTTTATGGCACTAAACCTTCTTTGTTTTATTTTGAACCTCAATAAATCTATCTTGTTCTGTTTGTAAGATTACAATTAATCTCCATGACATAAAACGAGCGACGGCAGCGGCGTGCCGCCAGCATAAACTGATTTTTCTAATTAATTAATTATATATAATTTTTTTGTGAATTTTGACACAATGCATTCTTGAAATTTCTTAATCTAAATAAGAATTTTTAAATCTGTATAAAGTATTTAATGACAAAATAAACTCTAAAATATATAATATGTAAGTAATATTTTTTTATAGTAAGTACAATATACAACTTTGTTACAAAAAAAAGAAAACTATGTAAACTATTTCACTGCATAGCAACAAAAATAAATATTTAGAAAAAGATAAAACTCGGTGTAAAAACAACAAAGAATAAATAAATAATACACTAGAATAAAAAAGAACTACTTAAGAACAATCTAATTGTCGTGGTGGATATAATTCTATCCACATAAGGACTAATTTATGTCCTTTTTTGTGACACTATTTAACCCACTACTAAAAAAATTCTTTCATTAGGAGTGCTGTTGGCAGGTTTGATATCTAATGTTGTGAAGTGGTTTAACTATATTTTTGTTTGCCTTTGAGACCAATTCCTCAAGTTCTCGAGTACTCTTAAATAAGTTCAAAATAATCAGTTTATGTAGCGTATGGCCACTACAAAAATGGTTATTTAGACCCGCCTGCCTAAATCATATTGCTTTCCTTATCAGCAACAGCAGTTAAATATTTATTTTCTAGTAAATTTTTTTTGTTACATCTTTTTTTACTCAGTATGAAAAGAATATTTTTTTATTTTCATTTTTCAATTTTGAAATTAAATAACCAATAATTACTATACATATAGTAAATGTCATGGTAAACAAAGCCAAACAAGTTGGGTTGAATACTTTTCACACGGTTTTTAGACAGAAAAAAATTATATGAAAGTTTTAGAAATTTCTCAAAATTAAGAAAACAATTGAGCATTAAATAAAAAATTATGGCTATAAATTTAGTTTTTTAAATCTAATACATATATTCTTTATTTGAAGTTTTTTGATATTAAAAATAAAAACCATAGAGAAATTCCTATAACTTACACATGTACACTATTTTTTTCTGTATCTTAAATAATGAGCAAAATAAAATAGTTACAGTATGTTACTGGAATAAACAAAATTGTTTATGCATTATGTAATGTCATTTTTAAATTATTTTTAGTAAATAAGTATTTTAAATTTCTGAAATTAATTAATTCTAATAAATAATTAATTTCTACATCGAATAACAGTTCAATTTAACTACCAGAACTTATACCCATACATTTTTTATTGGATGTTCAATTGTTTTTCAAATAACAGATTTAAAATTCTGGATGTCCTCACAACTTTCACATAGCAAATTAAGCTAAATAAAGCAGGTATCAAACATAGCTTGCTCACTATGTGCATTCTTTAAAATAGTGAGAAAAAAATGTAATAAAAATACAGTGTACTTATTTAAAATCTGTGCAATACAAGCGGAATCTATCGATGCCTTGGATTGATTACCTCAAGGCATTTGATACAACATCGCATGAGCTATTGTTGTACTTGCTCGAATGTCTTGCCGTACCAGCGCAGCGCCATTAGTGAGATGCATAGAACAGCTGCTGCCGCTCTGGAAGACTCGCTTCACCATAACATCAAGTGCATAGCGGATCACAATAGAGCAGGTGGCATTTAGGAGAGGAGTTTTCCAGGGTGACTCTCTGAGTCCTCTCCTCTTCTGCATCTCACTGCTGTCGTTGTCTATTGGGGTCCGCTAAACCCTCGGATATCAATGTGGACCACCCAGCGACCGGAGACATAAGGTCACCCATCTATTTTATATGGATAACCTTAAACTTTATGCCTCCGGAGAGCATGAACTATAAAACGCTCTTAGGGTGGTCGAGGAATACACGCGGGCAATTGGTATGGAGTTTGGGTTGGAGAAATGTGCAGTCGTCCACCTCAAGAGAGGACGATGCGGGGAATTCTCTGAGGGTGCGCAGCTCGCAGACGGAAGCATCCTGAGACATCTGGATGCCGGAGAGACTTATACATATCTGGGTGTGCAACAAAGGCACATCTAGGATGTAACACAAATAAAGGATTCTCTCCGCGGCAAGTACAGACACCGCCGCCAAAAGATTTGATCTTCTGAACTTTCGGGGAAGAACAAGGTGTTTACAGCTAATATGCTTGCCGTTCCGGTTCTGCTCTACACCTTCGGAGTAGTAAAGTTGACGGTAGACGATCCGCGCCAATTAGACAGGGATGATGAATATTCACAGAAGTATTCATTCTAGATCGTCCGTTCCTCGCGTATACCTCCCACGTCAACGGGGTGGTCGAGGACTCTTGAGCCTAAAGTGTACGCATGGCAGAGTAGCACTGAGTATGGCATGTAACATACTCAAGAGCTCAGATCCCCTCTTACGGTTTGTAAAACATCACAATACTGTAGGAGTGGGAGCAGGATTGTTCAAAGCAGCAAAAAGAGCTGCAGATGAACTGGGTCTCGCATTTGACATCAGGCGAGGAGGCCAGCGAGGTACTGATGTCGGTCACCGAACCTCCTCAGCCAAATCGTTTGAAAGCCCAAATCAGAGCTGCTGAACAAGTAAAACTCTTTCGGCAGCATGTCGATAAACCCCAGCATGGTGTCTTCTATAAGAACATAGAAACGCTGGGTTTATCGACCAGGCTAACATTCGCCTTTTTAAGGCCATCCGGGCTATAGTCAGAGACCGAGGGATTCGTTATGGCCTGCCAGGATGGTGTTATCAACACCTTAGTCTATCGTAGCCGCGTGTGGCGTGTAGAGGTTCCTGATATTAACTGCAGGAACTGCCGTCAGGCGCCGGAATCACTCATGCACTTACTCTCTGCATGCCCCATATATGCCATTTCGGCGTACATCCACTGACATAACGTGGCGTTACGAGTGCTATACTACCACCTAAAGCACTCGTATAACGTAGACCAGACACCAGAGCTGTCTTACATTCCCGGAGATATTAAGTCCGTTGTCGAGAACGAGATATGCCAGATTTACGGTAACTACTCGTTCCCGACGGTCAGGCTAATCCAAGCCAACAAGCCTGACATAGTCCTCCTCGACCATCAACTCAAGGTGATGTGTGTCATCGAGTTCTCGGCACTTGCGGAGAAAAACATCACCTTGAAGGAGGAGGAGAAACGGACCAAATATCGCGATCTCCGGTACGAGCTCCAAGTTCTCTACCCAGGCTATTCGGTAAAAACGGTCGTCCTACTAATCGGTGTACTGGGAGGGATATAGCCTACGCTGCTGTCGGAATTGAAGACCAAACATCAGCAGAGTGGCTGTCAGACCAAATGCAGAAGGCGGTCATTCTGGGATTTCTCTGTCTGGTTAGGGCACACGATGCTGGTATCTACAGTCACTAACATTGCGGGATGTGGGGAGTGGCTGTAGCTAATGCGCTGGCGCGACTCCCGTGAGGCATCGGAGGCCACGGGAGGACTGTCCGGCATCGGATATTCCGAAAACAATATTAATAATAATAATGTGATTCGACTTCAAATAACTATATTATACTGCCGTATCTTTCAGTCTATCCGATGTTGCTACTGTTAACAAAAAAATCTGGTAACAAATTAATCGATTTATTTTACGAATTCCACGCGTCGACGAACTTACAACGCTGGCGGCGGCGGTTAACAAAACTAGGGCGGTGGGGGTGACGGCACACACGTCTACTCTGCAGTTCATGTTGATCCTTTAAACAAGTTGGGTGATAGTGTATTTAACAAGTAATTCTGTGTTTTAAAAAGATTAAAATAAATGAATATACGAAACCAGTAGAAAAATCAGCTCTTATTAAAAGAATTACAGTTTTTTTATGTTGGGTCTATTCATCTAATTCCAAAAAAAATGCACAAAATAGTGGCAGTCACTTGTCAACTCTGAAGAGAGTTATAATAAAACCCCGCTGTATCTATGAAAATTACAATCAAAACACGCTATATCCATTATTCACAGTCAAAGTCAGCTACTCCATTTAAAAATTGTCAAAAGAAGTAAAAAAATGTGCTTATGTTGGATTATTTAAGCTAAACTACATACTTTTGCTGCAAAGAATATGCAAAAAAATATATATTTTTTGCATTTCCTGTAAAATTTTGTATTTTGGAGTTAGCTGGGTTAGATTACATATGCCTCAAATTAGAGATATGCGAAGTACCTGCTGAATATACTGATTAAATATGATGACAATTTCGTAGGTGTCATGCCATTCATTTTTTTAATATAGCAGTTGATCGCCAATAATGTAAAGATGACTCCAACCAAATTTAATAGCTGAGGTTCGAGTTTCGCAATTAAAAAGTTCACTTGCCACTACATTGTTCATGAATTTTCACGGGACGGTAAATTAGGACTTATTTACAAAATACTGAAAAATGTACATTTTCTGGAATGTGGATGTTTATCACAAAATGAATATGAAAGCCCGTTCGTCAATTTTCCAAAATGACATGCCTTTGGACAAACATGCAGAATTTGCATATTTTTTGTTATGAATAAATGAAACATAAAGCACATTGATACACACTGAACTTACATTTCACTGGTTTATCATTGGCTTTACGTAGCGACATTTTTAGTAACGATGTGTTCCACTCAAAATAGATTTAAGATTGATGTGGCTAAATCCAACGCACTTCGGTGGTTTAAAGGTGGCGATTTTCTAAAAAAAGTTCATTCAAAATTAATTATCAGTTATAAACAGGGAAATTAAATTTTTTAAATTTAGGAATTCGTCTTTCGAAAATTCTGTTTTCAAATTCGATAAAAGTAATCAATCAGTGATGCCTTCGGTGATTTTATTAAAACTATTTACATTCTGTATCTTACATAATCAACAGAAATCAACGCTGAATGCTCGTCTGAGGAATAATATCTCCAGTAAGGACACATTATTGTTTAAACATTTATATAACGTCATGTTGCTTAAATGTTATATAAACGTGTATACAACCAATGTGTCAGACAGCGCTTAAAGTGGTGCAAAATGTATTTAATGCGGCATTTTCACAAGGTATTCAACACAAAGCTATAACTCGTTCATGAAATTTTATTATTGACAATGACTAGAGAGAAAATCGTAAGTATTAGCTAAAATTACAAGTAAAAGTGACAACTATTTTATTTATTTTACTTTCTCACCTCTCAAAGTGAGCAAGTTATGTATTCGTAAAAAAAAATTAAAATAATATTAGTGACCACCAATGTGACTTTTTTGAAACGTCAAAAATTACTTTTATTATAAACTCCACCACACGTTGAGTTTTACTACGGTGAGGAAGTTGTGATCCCCAAGTAATTGGTAGCAGTTTTTGTTTTGTTGGAGGCGGAGTTGATTTTATTATTATAAATATTTGCTTTAGATTGTTTAATGTTAAATTTATATTTCTTTTACTTCCTCACCCCTCAGTGAGGAAGTTATGTATTGGTGAAAAAATGTTTGAAAATTTTTATTGCGTTTCTGGACGAATCTCGACGAATTATGACGATACACAAAATTTCAGACAGAAATAATTTTCTGTCTGTGTCTGTCTGTCTGGTTCGCGATAGCAGCCACACTTTTTGAGATAAAGCTTTTAAATTTATTACACACATTCTAGAGGTCAAGGAAGAGATTGAGTTCGTTGATGAATAAAATCGGTTCCAAATTTTGAAACGTCAAAAAATCTGACTTTTTTTGAAACGTCAAAAAATGTGACTTTTTTGAAACGTCAAAAAATGCGACTTTTTTGCAACGTCAAAGTGACTTTTTGAAACGTCAAAATGTGACTATTTTGAAACGTCAAAAATTACTTTTATTATAAACCCAACACACGTCAAGTTTTACTACAGTGAGGAAGTTCTGATCCCCAAGTAATTGGCAGCGGTTTTTTTGTATTGTATCTGCTTTAATTTAGGACTGTCAGAATTTAACATTAACTATAACATATTTTTTAAATCTGTTCCTTCTTTTATAATATCATTGCTGACCGAATTTCGATGATGACTTTGTACAGTTACTCTATTTTCATGAAAAGAGAATATATTAAAACACCAAGTAATATTTGCGATAAAATAATAAAATGCGTCATTAATATTTAAAACAAATATATTAGTCCAGTTTACTTTAAGCAGTCTGGTTCGGAGGTCGCTGATGTTTTACTATTTACTTATTGTTTTATTGCTTTCATTATGATCGTTTTTACTGTTTCAGTTTAAAAATATATGCGAAATGATCGGCAATATTTGGATCGACTAATTCGTTGACAAAAAAAGAATTGACCACAGTTGTCACCATATAGTCTATAGGTATAGGAAGAGTTCGTATGACCATTTTTGTTCGTAAAATTCTAATATTACTTTGACTTGATAAATTTACTCCATATACATTTAATACATTTAATAGATATTTGGTGTTTAGGTTACTCTATTTTAGGTCTATGTTTAGATCCCCACAAGTACTATGTATTAAACCATTAAACAGATACCATATACGTAAGAACATTTTTACTAGTGTAGGAAGTGTAATTATATTTGACAAATGCATACATATACACATAACTTTATTTGTTGGATTAGCAAGCACCCACTAAGTGTATTTTAGGATGTAACTTTAAAATTTAAACATGTTTTTTAAAAAGCACATGTATTTTTCAAGGCAAATGACCGAAAACTGAATGGGATTTTAAAATAATCAAATGAGCTAAGCAGGACCGGATTAACACACTTGGGGGCCCTTTGACATAGTAACTACTACCCTCCACCCATATAAGAGAAGACAGTAAAATTTATATGATTGATGCCACTTTTTTCAAAGTGTTTTTTTATATTTATTACATAAAAAAATAACAGTACTCTCACAAAAAAAATAAAACCATCAATAAATAAATACACATTCTGTTGAATAAAAACTAAACAATCTAACCATCTAAAAAAATATATATTTTAAAAACTTACAATTCATTGATCACATAAATGAAGAACTATCGCAGATTTAATATAAAAAAAAACTAAATAATATGCAGAACCTAAAAAAAGGAGTTTGCATTTTCTTTTCGTTGCCTTTAAAAAATCTTTAATCCCGTTTGTGTCCAGTCCATTAAGAACAGAATTTTTAATGGACAATAAAGCTAAATCACTTAGGGTTTTATGGGAAATTGAATTCTTCAGATATGTCTTTATGAGTTTTAATCGGGGCCCCTGGGCAATTGATGATTTTTGTACATAGATAATCCAGCCCTGGAGCTAATACATAATTTCAACATATATTTCACTCATTATACGATGAGATTTACTTCAGGCGATTTTATCTTTTTAGTACGCATTCAGAGAGATCTTATAATTTGTCATGGGTTAACCCAGTACCCGCTGTTAACTCAGCAATGACTAAAAATATGTATGTATTTCTTTTATAATTTGGCTTATATGCATCCTATACACCACATGACAATGAATATATACGAAATTTGTACTATAGAGTGCATGTAAATAGCCCTGCCATTATTGAGACGTTGCGTTGGCGGGTTACCTTGCAATTAGATAAAATCAAAATTATATTAAAAATATATTTATATTTGCAAACATGAAATTATCAAACAATATTTATAAAAGTATTTATTTTCTATGAAAAGATATAAATCAAGCATCATGCACAAGGCCGAAGTTTATACATTTTGTCATCTTTTATTGTTGTGTTATCATTCACATGCAGATGATGACTCTAAAACGTGTTCTAGGCATAGAATTATATACCAAAGGTACCCCAGCATATGTTCTGTAGATTGGCTCCCAGTACCTATTTTGTGGAAGTTTATGATATCCACTAAATAATAATATTCCAATAAATGATTTCAAATCAACTTGGGCGAGAGAACATTTTTATTTTTTTTGCCTCTATTATGTGCTCAACGAAATTTTGACTAAGAACTTCTTCGAAAATTTTAACTGCAGCTTTACCGTATAATACGGATACGTTTTCAAACTTATTTTCTAAGGAATTATTTATGTTAACAATAAACTAGTTGCATTTTTTTTGCAATCCCTAACATATTCTTCTTTACGTTTCTTATTTTTGTAAATTTTTGAATTTTAAGATTTCCCGCTAGTGGCACATTTTACAGTACTAGGCCCGGGATCCTCTCGATATGTAATGTTTCTTCTCTGAAGATATTGTAACGTATAATTTCCTTTTCAGGTAACAGCTTATCATCATCATTCTAAAATGATACACACATTTCAACGGTACTTTCAATAACCTGTGTTATTTCGTCACCTGAGAGGTCGTTTTCCTCAAAATCTTTCAAATCGGATTATTCATCAGGTTCGGACGGAACTATGATATTGTCGACATTGTTCAAATAGATGCTTTCTAAATCCTTGAAAAAGTCATCGTTTTTAAGTCTTTAACACTAGAAACGGCTTTCTAGAGATTTTATTAATTTACAAATTTCAGTAACTGTTACACAACAAATTTATATATAGTAATGAACCAAGATATAACCAATCTCTTCTTTTGTATATATCAGAATCCTTAGACCTTTGGATAACGTCCCATTTATGGAACACCAAAACGATGAACTACTTTTTCATAAAATAAAAGTAGTTAGAAAACATCAAACATTGTAGATTACAAGGTCACCATTTAGTACTACAAGCCCGTGATATGAAATACAACTATTTACTTTTAAATAAAAGTTATTTAAAACTGAAACTATGTTGACAACAAAATTAAAAATACACAAGGAAAAGCGATAAAATGGTTTCTATGATAAAAACTTAAGCTAACCACAAATAGGCATAAATATTTAATAAGTCACCATTTTAACTTAAGCTATTGTCTTTATTTGTCGCATTCTCTAAATTTTTCTTTTCCTTTTTTGGGACACTACCACATGAATAATTCTTCGTTATCTAAAAAATATAGTTACTTACCCAGTATGTTACTGGAAAAATAAATCTCTGCGCTTGTAACTTTACGTCAAAAGATTAGTCAGAGTATTTCATCTAATATGAGACACAAAAATAATAATATAATTCCCTAACGTTTCGGAAAACGAATCTGTTTCCTTTTTCAAGGTTATTCATCTTTTTCACTTTCTTATACCTAATATTAGGAAGTATAGTAAACGTGATTTTTATTTTAACTTTGAGATTTTGATTGATATATAACTTTTGAACCCTCCTGACTCCATTTTGACTATTTTCCGTATGAAGTCTGTCGGTGCGTGTGTGTGTGGATGTGTATGTGTGTATATGTGTGTATATATGTATGTATATGTGTGTACATGTGTATATATATATATATATATATATATATATATATATATATATATATGTGTGTGTATGTACGTGTATATATGTGTATGTATGTGTTCATATGTGTATATGTGTTTATATGGGTGTATATGTGTGTGGATGTGTGTGAATGTGTGTGGATGTGTGTGTGTGTGTGTATGTGTGTGTGTGTGTGCGTGTGCGTGTGCGGGTGTCTTCGCGATAATTAAAAAAATGTGGGAAATGGGACACTTCTCAAATTTGGCAGTTCAACAACATTTTAGGTGACACATTAAATTTGGTGAATATGGTACCACCAGAAGAGACAATGAATGAAAGAAGAAAAAAAGTAAAATTTTGGGAAAGAAAATTACAAAGTTTTATTGCATTTCTGGACGAATCTCGATGAATTATAATAAAAAAACATAATTTTATGGAAAATAATCTGTCGGCGTGTCTATAGTATTGCGATAGCAGCCACCGTTTTTGAGATAATGCTTTCAAATATGGTACACATGTTCTAATGGCCAAAGACAATGATAAATTCGGTGATGAGCAAAATTGGCCAGCTGAAAGGACGTCCATGGGACCGAAACTTTTTTTGTATTTGCCTTCACAGAAAAATATATACTTGATGGAAGATTATAAATCATGTCTGCAATATCAAGCCAATAAGATATATTTTTCAAGTACTTAAATAAAGCTGATGTAAACTGAAATATTTTACACATTTGGCCTCATAAAATCGGGTTACGATAAATTTAACAGTTTGACATTTGAAAGGTCTAATTTGGTTACAATAATGTCAATGTCAGTAAAAAAGAAATTATTAAATTATATGACATGAATTATTATTGAAAGTATCGAATAACGCTGATAATTAATAATTAAAAAATTTTAATGAAACATTTCAAGGTACGCTATTAAAATTTATTTGAGGTAAGTGAAGAACTAAATAGAATGACTTTTTTAGATCAGGATGATATATACTGGTATAAGAAAGTTATGTGCTGGCCACATCAGATATTTTAGAATATGTCAAACGTGAAACTAGACACACACATTGTTTATGTAATGTCCATAGATACTTGCATAAAACTATTGATACTTAAAAATTATATACAATATTAATTTTGTTCAATTCTTCTTTTAACGTCGGTAACCACGTTGCACCAAAATCTACAGAGCAATAGTATGAACATTTTTCTTCATTCAATAATATTATTGCCAATTGCCTAATTTTGGTATTATGTTGTTTTCTTTACATTTGCATAAAAAAGTTATGCTATTTTCAGTTCCGGCTAATGTCTTGTAGCTATTTTCCGAAAATCAAAATATCTATTAATATGAGGCCCATACCTGTTATATAATATTGTGAATATACTTAATAATCGGGTACAACAAAAACCTGAATACCAATATACAACAATAATTCCATATATACAAAGTTTATCAAATAAAAAATACGTAGATAAGTTTCATGTTAGGATATTATTTCAAACGAGTAATACTTTGAGATCCATTTTAACATAAACAAATTCGGTGAATTGTGAGCAAAATTCAAAAAACTGTATTTACAGTGAGTATAATAAACATTATGTGGGAGAGTCATGTAGACCCCTCAGTGTAAGGTTAGGTGAGTAAAAAAAGTTATATTAGAAAGGGTGAAATTGAAAAATCCGAAAATTTGCGAACATGCTTGGGAAAATGGACATAGAATAAACTGGGATTCAGCAAAAATTTGAATGAAAGAAGCGGACAGCAAAAAAAAGGAAACTTAAGAAATCGGCTATAATATTATTGAATGAAGAAAAATGTTTATCCTATTGCTCTGCTCTGTAGATTTTGGTACAACGTGTTAAAAGAAGAATTGGGCAAAATTAATATTGTATAATTTTTAAGTATCAACAGTTCTATGTATGTATCTATGGATATTACATAAACAAATAATATATGCTGCAAATTTCACGATTGAAATATTCCAAAAAAAAAGATGAAAACTAATTATAATATTATTTTTATGTCTAATATTAGTTCTCACTAATCTTTTGACGTAAATTCACAAGCATGGAGGTTTATTTTTCCAGTAACATACTAAGCAACTAACTATATTGTTTGATAACGAAGTGGTAGTAAGTCCCAAAAAGAAAATGATAAATTAAAACATGCTACTTTAAACGTAATAATTTGCAGATAGTTTCAAACTAGCTGTCCCAGAAATAAGACGTTGACGAGTAATAGGTTAATAAATAATTTTAAAAATATTAAAATAATTCCTTCAAAGGTTAATAATAAAGCAGACTGTCATAAACATTTAAGGAAAAAGAATTAGAAGCAAGCAATTTCATGCAAGGGGAGAACTGAAACAGAAAAAGATATTAAGAAAATAATGTGTTTATTCTACACTGCTAAGGGATACTGTAATAAAAGCTGACTACAATTTATTTTCTTAATGCTGTCCAGTATTATCTTATATAGCGTTACAGATCGGTTGAGGAAAAAATAAAAGGCACTTTCATAATAATCGGAAAAAAAGTGTATGTTATAATTCTGTAGGACAGAGGAAACAGAATTTTATACATGAATTTGTACTTGTTTCTGATTTAAGTATTAGCTTATTTATTGTGTATAGTTATAAAACAAAAGTGAACTTATTAACCAATTTTAAGATATTCCTAGTGTTTGAAATATTGTTTGTTTTATTCTTGTATACTAGACTTAATACCTTCAAGATTATAGATATTTTTTGTAGAAATACTAAAGTAAAACAGCACTTATAAATAATTTCGAATAAGTTAAATGTTTGGTTTTGTATTATTACTACAATTCACATTTAAAAGAAAACTGCAAAGAAATCGTTTAAAATATTTAACTTTTAATTTACTGGACTTAGTACTAAGTTAGGCCTATATAATTTGAAATATATTGGACTTGATACAATACAAATAAAACAAGATAATGACAAAAATTATTTTCAATTTGGTCAGATTCCCTCACCATATGACATCACTACTACTGCTGACGATAAGTGTGTTCTTTCTAACTGAGATCTCATTTGATCTAAGTAGTTTTACGATTGCGGAATCTATAGCAAATGAAATAATGCTTTTATTTATGCAGTGTATTCGTAAAGCAACTTAGTTTATCTGAGATTGGAGGTCAATATGCTCCCTCCAGAAATTATCTGCTAATAGCATAGATAGCAAGTTAATAGTCTTGTGCTAAGGTGGGAATTGTATTCCTAAATTTTAAACAAATAGGCGTGATTGGGGGCTCTGAATAAAATATTAACCTTCTATATGACCACCATTGTAAATGTGCTGAGAGCACAGATACAAAAAATGGAAAACCAATCGTGCGAAATTTTTCGGCCACGAAAGTACATGAGCTGAATGAGGATGATTCTGATCGTAGATTGGAGTTTTGCTAAACAATGATGAAGATTTGCCATAAATATCCACAGCAGCTGAATCAAATAGGTTTCTCAGATGAGGCCACTTTCTTAACGATCAAGTCGATAAACAAAACTATCGCTATTGGGCACCAGAAAATCCAGTTTCCTCAAAAAATTATTACCTGAGTGGGAATTGTGAAAAATCAAGTGACAGAGGCATTTTTCCTTAAGGGGCCAATCGTTGGTGCAGTTATTCAGCGTTTCTGAGATATGACTTAGATGATACCTCATAACTAATGTGGTATTAGCAAGGCGGACCATTACTTCATTTGCACGACCAGTGCGTGCATACCTAATTCCAAATTTTTCAAACAGATGGATGGAAAGAAATAGATAATTAATAGGGTGGTCTGAGTGGTCATCAGATTTAACCTCTTGATTTCTCTTATGGGGTTATCTAAAATGTAATGTGTATATCAATAAATCTTATAGTGGGTTGAAACCTTTGATATGAAGATAACACTGACGTAGTGTTCCACGAAACACCAAAACAGTATATACTGCACTCGACGTGCGTGTCGCCAACCAAGTTGATATCTTCTGAAGATGATTATTTGTTGTAAATATTCAGTATAATGAAAAGCTGCCTTCAACCATGGTCCCCAACCTATAAGAATTGGTTGTGGTGGTTCAAAAATACCGGGACGCTTGCTCTGAAATGCTTGAAGACGTTTAGAAGATTTAAGAAACACTTTTTTGTACTTGCTATTAATGCATCTAACTCTGGAAAACCTTGTCGAATAGTTTCTGCCACAAGATGTAAAGCATGCACTTTACACGTAACATGTACCAATCTACAACTGTGTTCTTGAAAAGAACGTCCTACCAAACACATTGTTGCGGCACCATAGGTCACAAACATCAACACTTGACTTGTTGACAGGTAAAATTTCTCTAACGTCTCCAGCACCACACGCGTAATTGTTTTGCCAGTACACTCAGACTCTTGCCACCTGGTAACAGTGAAAATGTCAGTTTAAGAGGGTAGTGTTGGGCGGGTAATAGAGTATTCGTTACTTTGTATTCGTTACTCGCAATACCGAATACCTGCTTTTAAAAGTAATCGTTACTTTAATCGTTACTTTGATCGTTACTCTTTTTAGGATTTCAAGATTATTTTCAATGTAATGAAAACATAAACAAGTAGGTATCTATTATTATTATTTGTTAGTAAAATGCTATTAATAAACATTCTTAAAGCTATGGAAGAGCTTTGTTTATATTACAAGTAATCATAATCATTATTCACTGAACTTTATTTACTTATACGAGGCGAGTGCTGTACCTATGGGATACGCAGTAAGTATTAGGTAGGTATATACATACCTACTTCATAAATGTACCTTAATGATTACAAAGTAACGAATACAAAGTAACGATTACTATCCGTAGAAGTAACGAATACATACGAGTATTCAAAAGTAACGAGTATTCCCATCACTATAAGAGGGTCCAGTACACGTACTATAACATTTACATTCGATTTTTTTTTTACAATTTGACGTCTTGTCAACACATAACCACAGCCGCGTATTTTATAATACACATTCTCGCGGCTCGTTTCGATATTTTGATATTTGTCTGCCGGTTGTTGCCCCTAAACACCTGATGTCACACCACTGAACTGCCGCACGACTTGTCAGCTTTACTGATTAGTCAATTTAAGAATTACTAAATTATAAAAAAAATTCCAGAGTTGTGCCATACAAACTCAACAAACATAACGTTTAGAAACATGGAAAATCGTAAAATGAACCATTAAAAAACTAGAATTTTCCGAAGAAAATGTCCGTAACAACTTTAATGAATTTATTTAAAATTTTATTTTCTCACTGTATATGCTAGCGTTACACAAATATATATGTGTTGTAAATAAATGTCTCTGTAATTTTAATTCAAATATTCTCATTAGGAAGTTGTTAGATATAGCGTATATTCTGTAATCGGCATTTTGTACTATGTCGTGTTTATTGTGGTTGTATTCATACGGATCTAGTATTTGACCACAAAAAAACCCACTTCTTTTCAATGAATATTGTAAACCAGTATTAAATCATCCAATAATTATTGTTATCAGTTTGTAAAATCTTTCTAATTATTATCATCAAAGAGTCTGTCGACATTTGGTCAGAGAAGCAATGAGGAAATTACATACGTTTACTGTATTTTGGATCACGAAATTAGTTGATTGTATTTTTTTGTTTTATTTTATTTCTGTTGTTGTTTTATTGATATTATGAAATACACCTTGATGTACAAATAATAACAGTCAATAAAATTACTCAATTTATTGAAAAAGAACCAACTTATTAGTTGCCTGTGACTTGCATTCAACGTCATAACGAGCATTTAAAAAAAGATGTCAAGATGCAAATGAAAACGTTGGACTTACAATTAGATTGGTTTATATCCATCCCAGGAAAGAATTATCGCATCATCATAAATTGACATTAAGTTTGATGTTACTTTTCTTCTGAATCGTTTGTTCGATTTGGATGATTTTTTTTGGAAGATAGGTTGACTCTTCGGAAATGTTACTGTCTACTGATTTTTTAAATAAAAGTTCATTTTTGAGCAAATACTGGGTGTTACGATGATGTTGAGTTTTGGTCCAACAATTCGTTACACTCTGTGGTGTGCACCAGTAACAATAGCAAGTTACAATTAATAGATAACTTTAGCCTCATCTCTTCGTAATATTCTCTTTTTTTTTATTCACTTTTTGTCTCTGTTATTCATCAATATAAACCATTTTTATTAAATTTTTACAAAAACAAACAGCAAACAACAAACAACAAAAAACCAAATCAGGGTGCAATAATTTTTATTAACGTGTATTTCCCCTTCCCCCCTCGCTCTAATTACAACTTGTATTCGCCTTGGTAGCCCTTCAATGATATTGTGTATATTCCTCATCCATATTGTTCCAACTCACATCCAATTTATTTTGGAGTTTATTCAATGTTCTACATGAAATCCGATCTTGCAGAATTGCCCATCCTAAATTATCCCATACGTGCTCTATCCGATTAATATCTGGGCTACGAGCTGGCCACTTCATTATAATGACATTAATTTCATCTAGATACTTGATCACTATCCTAGATGCGTGTGGCCGTGCATTATTGTGCATTAGTATAAAATTATCACCTATGAAAGGACCATATGGGATCACATGAGGTTCTAGAATATCCCTTATGTATCGATATGCCGTCATTCTTCCATCACTGACTGCCACTAACACCATGCGTCCATGAAACGAAATCCATGCACATACCATGGTCAAGACCCACCTCCAAAACTTTCCGTTTGACGAAAGTGGCATTGGAAATTACACTTACCTTACGTATACCTTCTATATACTGGCATACGTCTATCTAAGGAGTGTAGGCAAAATCTCGATTCATCCGTAGACAGTACATTGGACTACCCTTCAAGACCCCAACGTGCTCCCTAGCAAATTGTAACCAAGCAACCCGGTGTGCCCTAGTATGCCGTGCTCCTATTGCTGGAACCATTGGTCGTATATTCTGTTCACGGAAAGGATTTCTTACAGTATGTAAAGAAATATTTAAATTTCTAGCTACCAAGAATTCAGTTTGAAACATTTGGGCAGTGCAACATCGAGTTCTTAAGGCCGTCACTGGTAAAAAACGATCATCTACAGCTGTAGTAACTATTCTACGTCCTTGTTCCTCCCTCTAAGAATACTGTCCAGTCTCTCGATAACGCCTTATATAACTCTTGAAATGAATTTTTATTTAATAAATCAGTAGACAGTAACATTTCCAAAGTCAACCTATCTTCAAAAAAAAAAAAAGAGATCATCCAAATCGACGAAACGATTCTGAAGAAAATTGATATCAAACTTAATCCCAATTTGTGGTGATGCGATAATTCTTGTAGGGTGTGCATTAAACCGTTATGCATTAAACATATTAGGTTTTTATTTTTCTCACATGAATAAATAAATTTAACAAATAACTGTTGTCTCTCATTTGAGAGTGTTATTATATAATAACGTTTTAAATAAAAGACTTATTATTCTCTCAAAACTCTTGTCTATTAGCAACCGGTTTCAACTAGTCATCATTAGGCCAAATAGATTAAAATTTTGGATACTTACAGTGATAATTATAAATAAATCATATGGCTTAATATTGTAAATTACAAAAGCAGATAAAGGAAATTGTGTCACATTAATAAAAAAGGCAGATTATAATGAAAAATCTAGACTTTCATCAGAAAAAAATAATTTTCTGATGAATAATGATTTAAAATTCAACAGTTTTGCTTCAAAAGTCAAAAATATTATAAAAAAATTCAAAAGAAATATTATCTGAACAGTTGGCAAGAAATCTTTTTCCAAATAATTCTAATATCCCATGCCTATAATATGGCCTTATTATAATTCATAAATCAGATATTCCTAGTGAAATGCCTGTTAGACCAGTTTGTTCTTTCTGTAATTCACCCACCTACGAACTAGGAGAGTGGCTAAATAAAAAATTTTTTACAATTTGACCTCCCCATTTGCTTTAAATATCACCACCGACTTAGTCAACAAAATTAAAGAGTTACATATCCCAGATGGTATGTTAGTATCCTTCGATGTAAAAAAATCTGTTTACTAGCATACCAGTCAACTATGTAACTGACTGAGTTAAATTAATATTCATAGATTCAGATTGTTGTAAGTTAGAAGTTAGCAAACTTGTCAACATCTTAGAACCATGTTTACAACAAAATTTGTCTAGATTCAATTCAAATATTTATATACAAACAGATGGCTTGGCTATAGGATCACCTCTATCACCCCTTTTAGCCGAAATGTATATGGATAACTTGGAAACAGATATGTTAAAAAATTACCAATTTTCGCAACACACATTATATTATTTTAGATTCATAGGTAAACAATATAATATATCTTTGGATTGGAGATGAATAAGTCCTACAATCGTTTTTCAATTACATGAACTCATTAAATTCAAATATTACATAGACTTTAGAAATACAGAATAGTAACAAGTCCTTAAATTTTTTAAACCTTATAAATAATATATGTACATAATTTTGAAATATATAGGAAACCAACATGTATGCATTCATAGTTCATCTCACCACCCCCTCCCAGGTAACACTAATGCTCTTATTAAGATCTCCAAGGTCGCTTTAAAATTATACAATAAAACTTCGAATAAAACCAAATGATCTTCAAGACAAGCTTAGGATCACCATAAAGCAGCTTCTAGCCAAAAAGGGCCCATCCTAAAAGGGTCTTGAAGACTAAATTTTAAAACTATATTAAAAACCATTTAGTTTTAATTTCATATTCTTAAAGAGTTCTTCAAGGCAACCTTAAATTTATGTATTAAAACGTTTTGCATTTAAAATAAAATTGCAGCAGACTAAATTGCCTTGAGAATCATTATAATTAATCCTAAAAGGGTTTTATTTTGTTTTAAAGTCGGACAACTTTATGCGTGAAATAGTTAAAACAACGGCAAGTCTCTAATGGGGCAGAGTGGTAATATTTTAAACGTAACGCATATAAAGCTGATCAAAAATAATATTCAAATGCAAACTATTCTGGTAAAAATTACCAACGGATGGCACTTTTCTGACAAAATATAATAAAATACTTCTACATAACTCGAGCGCCACCAATATAATGATTTTTTTATTATCTAAATATTTTTTTAAAAATATCGTCAATTTTTATTTTGCATCTAAACATCCAAATGTATTTTTTTTATTAAATTGCATGTTTGGACACACCGTCCTTCAGTTATTTAAGAGGATGTAAAGCGCATATATTTCAATAATATTTTTTTCTTTGGCTATTGAAAATATTCATCATGGCGGGTCTGTTATATAAAAAATGGCGTGGTCTAGATAAAAAGTGATTGCAAGTTAATAGAACATTTTAAATCTTACAAGACTTAAAATAGCGTTTTATTTACCACTTTAAGTACAATTACTCTCCCAGACATTTATTTACTCTTCGTTTTAAAACTGAGTTGCTTTAATATGTTCAAACTTGTGGCCTTATTGATTTAAAGGGATCTAACCTTAAAATTGTGCCGGTTTTCTGATTGCCGGATTTAGTGACTTCGTTTTAATTTAAAATACTTGTCACTAATATTTTCCATTTTAAATATGTCTTCTAGTTTTCATTCATGCATAAAGTAGGTACACGGACTGCACTGGTTCACTAAATCAGCAATCAGTTTATTGAGCAGATGGCGTGTTTTCTCCGATTATGGAGGGGGTAGAATTAGTTTTAATAAAGTCATCAAAAATCCAACAGGCATTTCTTTTAATCAAATTGACTAAATTAAAACCTTTGAACTTTAAAATATTCTTAATTTACTCTTTAAAAAAGTAAAAACTATGTTTTAGGATTTAATGTGGAATTTCATTGAGCATATAGGCTTAAGATAAAATAGTTTTCTTAATGGGTTTTAATGACTACATCAAGGATACTCCATAAAACTACATTAAAACCATTTGTTCCAAAATGGATTGTTTTAAAACCAACTTGCTAATTAATTCTTTAAAAAGGCAAATTAGTTTTAAAATAGCCAATGTCAAGAGTATTATAAAACTAGTATAAGATCAATAGGGCATTAGGAGCAAACAGTTTTTTTATTTTAATTTAAAGAGTGCATTAAATCCTTTGCATAAGAATCAGTGGTCTTTAAGAACTTTTAGTTTATCTTAAGGTAATTTGAAAACCACTATCATTTTATTGAACATGTTAAACCACTTTTAAAACCTAAATAAATCAAAAGTATCTTAGAGTTGTTACTTGGGCTGGTCTTACAAAATGGCAGAATGTCATAGTCCAATTAACAGATTTTTCTATGTACCATTTTCACAAGAATCATACCGAAAAGAACTAATATTATAATACAGATAGGTATATACAACGGTTATAAAACAGCAATAATTGATCGCCTAGTAAGTCGTAAACAAAACAAAATTGATTTGAATAAAATGCCTTTAACTTATCCGTGCTAACAAGAAATAGTAAGAATAAAATCAGATACCACAGTATTAGCTACATAGGCCAACCATTCATCACTATAGTTTTTAAAAATATAACAAAGCAGTATGCTTTATTTGTTAATAATAAAGATAAAACTGATAGAATAAAACATTTTACTTTGTTTTTTATCACTGGTTTTTATTGTAACTAAATGTTTCTGCAGTTTCGACACAACGTGTCATTTTCAAACGATTCATAACAAGTGAATGAAGGATATAAAAGAATGTTTGCAGTTTTATACCTATAAAGTTGACCGGATTATCTAAGTATTTAAAATACAAATGAGATTACGGAAATTTTACATATTCAATTCGGATTAATCAAGTTTTATACCCTAGAGTGACCGGATATCTAAGAATTTAACGATATCTACGTAAACTAGGTACTTGAACATTATTAACAACAATTTTTCAGATAATGGAAATTTTATATCTTAAATACATCAAAGAGAGGTGTATGATATAAATCCAACGGGTCGTTAAGAAGTTTATTAGGTTTACTGTGATTATATTTGAATATTTCTAAAGACTCTAATAAATTTAATGTAAAGCTCTTTTCTTGTGTAAGTAAAAAGTGTGACTAGATTCTAAAAAATTATGTGAAAAAGTTGAATCAGTTTTATTAAGTATAAAAGAACGTAAGTGTTCATTATACCGAATTTTAAATATACGACCAGTTTGACCTAAATAAGTGGCATGTTAATTTATAAACTCCATATTTCTCCAGATTATCAGCTTTATCTTTTGCATTAAATAAAAGGTGTGACATATGGATAAGTACTGTGGTATGCTAGTTTTAATTGTTTTCTATTAATTATAGTTTCTATTGTTTTTTCTTGAAAGCCATTATTGAAAGCTATTGTTTTTATAGGTGTCTAATCCAGTTTTTAGATTTTGCTCTGAAAGAGGTAATGATAGAGCTCTGTGTATCATAGAATTATAGGCTGCTATTTTATGAGTAGGGCTGTCAAAATTTTTTTTAAATTATCTGGCATTGTAATTAATTGATTTTCATTATAGGACCTACCTATCCATGTACTAATGAAAAATAATCAACATCTTCCAAAAGCCATGGGGGCGGTCGCCCCCTACCCCCCTGGCAACGCCCATGATCCTGCTGCATGTCATTACATTTAGCTGCGTAAAATTGGATTGTATGCTTCAGGTACACGGATTATAGTCTCTCATAACTTTTAATATTTTCCTATAATAACTATAATTTAATTTATCAGTTGTGATTATTGATCATTGTGAACAGTTTGGTTACAACGGTAAAGTGAGTGTTTAATAAAAATTTAAAGCAATTTGTGACAAATTAAATCTATCATATAAACAACTTTCGTTCTAACTATTTTTCTCAATTGCTAAATAAAACTTTTAATAAGATGAGATCATTTTATGGTCGAATCTAGTTTATAAGACACTGTTTGGGATAAATAAACTTTGTGTGTGAGTGTTCCAGTTCCAGAGACAGTAAAGCCGTATTTAAGGAATGCTGACTTTTAAGGTCTATTCATTTGGCGTGTAATATTCATTCAGTGGGTAACCACAAAGTAAGTACAGGGCATGGCACTTATTTTTATTTTTTGTCAAAATTGTAATTTATTGGTAATAAAAAAAACTAGTAGAATATTTAATACAGAAATTTGTTTATGTCAAAATTCAAATGATGTATAAGTTACTCATCCAGATACTTGAATGTACCTCTTACTACTAGATAATTATTATTGAATTAATTAGTTATTTATTGTTATTAATTAAAAAATTTTAAAATTTTTTTTAAATTATTCATTAATAATAGTTTATTATCGATTAGTTGGTCTACCGTCTACTGGACAAATGAGGAATAATTTTTAAAATTAAGTCCTAATTACTACCTATGTATGTACAAAGTACCAGAAGAATATGTTAACTTGCGATCAGGATTTGTGTCAATTAAAAATTTAATATTCTTTGTTTTGACAGTTGCATCTCGTTTAGGAATCATTTATATGAATATTATATTTATTGGAATTTTAATATTTCGTTGGATCAAAATCTCTCCTTGAAATAAATATTTGTATTAATTTATCAAACGCCTTATATACAAATTCGAGACTTTCTTAAAAAAAGACTGTGTTTTAAAAAAAAACAATACCAGCTCTAAGTCGGATCACTTCATTAACGACTAGCAAAGGATGCTTTTATGAACGGTTATTTTAGTTTCTGTCTTACTCATAAGTACAAACCATGTACAGGGTGTGCAAATTTCGCTGTTTGTATAGGGTAACTCGCTAACCTTAAGAGATACAAAAAAAATGGAAGACACATTCTCGATCTCTGTTTTTGACACTAATTCACTGGCGAAATCAAAAATTTGCTATCGTCTTTTGTTTTCGTGTTATAAACAATTTTTCGACTTTTATACACATGTCAATTTCTTGGTTATTTGTAAAGTTATGAAAAAAAAAATTTTAATTTCTTAAGGCCCTTTTTCTGTATAATCCAGTGGTGTCGAGAAAATTTTAAAAAAAGGTGCAATTTCGAGTTATGGCATAAAGTTGTATTTTTTTAAATGGGAATCAGAGTTGGCTATAGTTTGGTTAAGTCTTTCAAACTATATATCATATGTGGGATTGCTTTTGATGTGTAAGTATTTAATAGCGAAAATAATCATTAAGTAGATTACTTTTTCCCTTTTTTGTATTTATTCCAAGTAGGCGTGTGTCATCTATCAGTTTATTCGTTTGTCAGTAAATTGCATATTAATAATTTTGTTTCCGTCATAATTACATCCCATTTAATCGTAAAAGTGAAGATCTCTTACGAAAATTACGAGAAATATGATATGCTAGAATGCTTTATTCAAAGTAATAACTAGGGCTGTCAAAAATGTTCCGTGGGACAGTGGCTTACGCGAAATTAACTAATACGAGAAACAATAAACTATTACAATTTATAACAATGTATGTAAAACTTATCCTCTTAACTAGCTTGCTTATCACAAACTGGAGATGTGTAGCAATTTTGCAGCATCAGGTATGTGGTTGTCTCCTTTGGTGAAAATATATTCTTATATTTTGAAAACGACCGTTCGACATCTACTGATGTAATACACGCATACGTAAAATAATCTTTGAACGCACTTAGAGGATCTGGGGCTGCACCATCACATATTTGTCTTAATTTGGTAAAACCGGTGTCTTTATTTAACACACTTGCGAACTGTTCTTTAATGCGCTCATTTGTTGCGTCACATATAGCGTGTAGCAGTAGATTTATTTCGTGCACTATTTGCAGTGACTCTGCTAACGACAACGCACTGTTTTCTAAGATTTTTATGCTGTAATGGTTCATAGTTCTTCGCAATATTTTTTAAAGCTGTTTCAACGGAAATATCTTCGAATTTTGTCTGGCTTTCCTTAATAGCTGCAGACTCATCTGGATTGAATTGTAGTATCACAGCTTTTATTTGTTGCAAATATTCAGCATAATAAGAGGCTGCCTGCAATCATGTTCCCCAACGTGTAAGAATCAGCTGTGGTGGTTCAGGAATACCGGGACACTATGAAATACATGGAGACGTTTAGGAGATTTAAGAAACACTTTTTTTTGTACTTGCTATTAATGCATCCACCTCTGGAAAACCTTTTCGAATAGTTTCTGCCACAAGATGTAAAGCATGCACTTTACACGTAACATGTATAAACGTACAACCTTGTTCTTACAAAGAACGGCCTACCGAACACATTGTCACGGCGCCATTAGTCACAAACATCAACACTTTACTTTTTGACAGTTCAAATTTTTGTAACGTCTCCAGCACCACCCTGTTAATTGTTTCGCTAGTACACTGACTTAGTCTTTTGCTAGCTAGTAACAGTAGAACTGTGGGTTTAAGAGGGTCCAGTACTCGTACTATAACATTTAAAATAGAATATTTTTTACAATCTGTTGTTTCATCAACAGATAACCACAGCCGTGTATTTTTTAATTCACATTTCATCTTATTTACCATGTCTACGTGTACAGTTGGTAGATAGTTACATAACGTTGTGCGACTTGGTAACTTCACCTGGGCATTGTATTTATTCCAGAACCGTCGAAATGGTTACTTATCGAGTATGTGCGGCGGAACATCACAGGCAATCAGCATTAATAGTAAATCAAACATAAACTGTGTGGCACGCCATTTTTTTATTTTTATTGTGTACACTATTTACGTTAAATCCACAATCACGCTTATCCCAGCACATCAAATCTTTCTTGCACACTTTACAAATTATTTTAGCACCATCATAGAATAAATCCGGGAATTTACCTATAAATTTATTCACTTTGTCAGCAAATGGCCGTTTTCTACCCCTGCGTACGTCTGCCATGCTTTATTATTAAATTAATATCAACAATACAGTACAACAAATAAAATAAAAACACAAAAACAATATGCAATACGCCCAAGTGACTTAACGTGTACACAACTCGAAAGCTAATAATAGACTGGACAGGAGAAAAAGTTTCGCGGTGAAGGTGAATGCCGGCGACAGTAAGTACATCTCTACTCTACGAACATGATACACAGAAACGATTTGCAGCTTTAGTAATAACAATTGTGATATTGCATCCGAAATATATTTCAATCGCTATCCAGAAAGAAGACAACCTAATAAAGTTATTTTTAAGAGATTAAAAGAAAATCTCATTAATTCTGGGTCCTTCAACAAGCCAAGACCAAAAAACAACAACATTGAAGATGCTAAGGAAACTTTTATAATTGTAATTGGAATGGCGGTTGCAAATCTTTCAATTTCAAGTCGTGAAATTGAAGCTAATTCTGGGATTTCAAGACATCGAGCTTTGGGTATTTTGAAGACACATAAATTCAGGCCTTATACAATTAGGAAACAACATCACCTGCAACCAACTGATCTTTAGCGACGATTGGAGTTTTGCATATGGTATCGTCAAAAAAGTCAACAAGATCTATTCTTCTCTAGAAATGTAGTTTGGACAGATGAAACCTACATCAGCAGTACAGGAATTTTCAACAGGCATAACGAGCACTATTGGTCTGATATGAACCCTTGATTTATCTTGCGTTTTAAAATATAAAAGATATTTAGAAAAAAGTAATGTAAATAAATAATAAAATACATGTTATTACTTAGTGGGAATAAGGTTAATTAAAGCAGATAGACTACTTTTTTAATTTAGTCGACGTTTCGCTATGTGTATTAGTATTAGGACTAGTTAAATTGAGTTTTTTTTGTTCCTAATAAATTAGTAACAAACAAAAACTGGTACTAGACACAGATGAGATTAAATACAACATAAAATACATAAATGGTCTTTAACTTTCAACGAAAAACAGTAAAGGATTTGCTTGTTTTAATTGACATATTCATAGTACATTGTAAGATTGATATACAGGGTCTTTGATAAGTGCAAAAACTTCATACTTCGATTGCTTGAAGAATTTTAAGGTGGGTTTTTTATATAATTTTTACAGGGGCCACCTCTAAAGAGTTATAGCACCTAAAAATGGGGGTTAAAACTGAATTTTTATATAGTTTCTTGTACATGGCTGGGAATTGAAAAATAATTTTTGGAGTGAAGTGTGTATGTATTAATTGCCTTTAAAATTACTAGTTGTCGTCTACCCCAATTCGCTGTTAGGGGTAGAATTGGTAACCACCTTAAAATTTTTATTCAGAATTATTTTATTTTTCATTATTATTTTAACAAAAAAATATTCATTAATAATCTGATGTATTTAAAATTTTCTTTTGTATTTTAAGAAATCTTCGTAAACAACATAGGTTTCGAGTAAAGAAGTCGCGACCATGCAAATTAAAACATGTTTATGATTATATCGATGCAATTTATTTTATATAATATATCGTATTTATTTATTTTACATACGACTACTAAGGATTTTTAATGCAATAAAGCAATATCAGAGTTTACTAGTTAACTGGTAAAACATCCATGTCAAATTTATCATTTTATTAATAAAAACTAATGTTAACTCACACACGTTAAAATATCACATAAAAGCGTAGGATCTTCTAAAAAAATATTTTACAATTACTTTTTTATATAAACTTTTATAGATACAGCATAAAAGATTTTTTCCACTAACATGATATGTAAGCAATCCGTTGAATATTATTCAACGAATTGCTTTCTTTTTATCTTTCATTAAAGCCACTTGGATTTGATTTGTGGTACCTTAATATTTTATCATCATTACGTACATGTTTATATTAACTTACTATACATTTATAATTAAAAGTGAATTCCTAATATCGGAAATGCAATTTATTTATATTTTTTGTATTATTTTATTACTATACTAAGCTAGGGCAATATTTCTTTAAAAGGTTTGTAAACTGGTAATGACACTTGTTAATGTTCAACTCAACTTTGTAATTTATTCACTGTCTAAACACAGGACTGCTCCATTTAAAATATTTTTTTCTTACAACGCGGCCAACATATTTAATAGATTACTGTATAATTTAGAAAACATTGTAACCCTCTTCGTCATTTTCTTCTGTAAAATAAACTCTGTTCATCAGATATTATCTGAACCAAAAGTAGATTAAATTAAAATCAGGCGACTGAGGTCGCCAAGATACTAGTCCACCACGTCCAATCGATATATTCGGAGATCCTCGATTTAATATCTCTCGAACTTGCATAAAAGTGGACAGTTGTTCCGTCCTTTTGGAAAATAATATTTATTGGAGTATTACCTGAAAATGACGTAAAAGAATAGATAGTGTGCCTATATTATGTCCGTATATTCTCTGTTTGCAAATGTTACATCCATATTAAAAAAAGACACCCATAATAATGAAAGGGAACTGACTGATAAAGTTTGACACTTCGTGGCTTTTATTTTAATGTGTGCACTGACAAAGCATGCTCATTTTTATTACAAAATTATGTTTAAATGTATTTACGTTGTTAAATAACTCAATTCCTCAGAACTCCTTCTTTGGGAAGGATTTTTCGAAAGTTGGATATACTTGATTTTTGGCTACCGTAAGGCGCTGGAGAGCTAATTTTCTTGTGTACGTAAGTAATAAGTCAAAAAATCTCAGACATACTACCTGGGCCAACCCCAAATGGATTACTGTAATTGCCCGTAATATTTACTCATTTACATTGCACCTTTAAATAAATTGGCTACATGGGCCATCAGTGTTAATATAACTTTCGAGTGAACATAGTGTGAAATTTCCAGTACACGACGATACAATTTAGATGATGATCAGTGAATTTTAAATTTGTACATAAGAATTATACAGCGAACAAAATACATATAGGGCCTCTTAAAACCAATATTACAAGTACATAACTGTGTTTGCGAAGCACTTGGTATAGTGGAACAATATTAAAAACTGTCTTAAAAAGTGATAGGAACAAGCAGAACAAAACTATAAAACATGTACGAAGAAAATATCTAAAAATGGTGCATTTGCCCAATGCAAAAAAATTCGAAATATGGAATGCTTTATACGAAATGTGTGCAGAAAATATTTTACTTTGGACATTTTTCTAACCGAAATAAAGGAAAAACACCTATCTCGAGATATCCAGTCTTTATGCGAAAAAGTAGTGTTATTCACAAAAGTGCAATTTTCGAGAGACTACAGCCGTTTGAAAGCTTTCGTTGAAGAAAATTTGGTTACTCTCAAAAGGAGGAACTAAACGAATATGGCAATGCAGTACCTGTGAAAACATCGATTGATAGTGATACCAATAGATTTGTAGAAATTGCGACCTGTTTTCTTCAATATCCATGTCATAAGATTATCATGACACTGCGAATATAGAAATATTTACGAAATGGTTTTAAGCGAACTGTATTACTAAACTGGAGTCGGTTATTTTACTAGATAATACTTCATATCATTCAAATTTTGCCTAAAGCGCCAACCAACTAATGAAACAAAAAAATTTAATTAGGAAATGGTTAATAAAGTAAAAAATTAATTATCCAGATCGTCTTAATTGCTAGTTTTAATAAATATCAAGGTAAATCAAAACTGTCTGTAGTTAATCGTGAATATGGACATCATACTACTAAAAATTTAGTACAATTGAATGAATAAGTAAAACATACTATGACAGCCATATTGGAAGTAATGGTTACAGTGATAATGTCGTTTTGCAGATATGGCAGCGAGCTCTATTAATATGAAATAAGACCGCAGAAAAATGTGAAAAAGTAATTGCAGAATGGTGGATGCGCGAAAACCAAATTAATTTATATATGTAAATCAAAGTGTTATTAATCCCAGAGACGATAGTGATTGCGATTGCAGTGAATCGGAAGCGGATATTGAGGAAAATTAATTTATTGCCGTAAGTGTTTTATTTTGTAAAATTGTTTTCATTATTTATCAATACATATGTCATGTTATACTAATATATTCATGGGGAACGTAGCACGTACTTTAAACGTGTCGAACTCGATATGAAAAGTAAAGCAACGGGTACTGAGGCTAGTAGTTGGATAGATATAACCAGATTAGCTAAAAATAGCTGACTCGCCCATCGTCTAGCAGCTTGTATATTAGCTTAAAACGCAGAAGCTGTACAATCTTAGGTGAGAATTGTGTAGTGGATTACCATCCCTCGGAGAGAATGTAAAGCAGACAGTCATTGTCTATAAGGTGTTAGACAAGTAAAGGTTCCTTACTCTTCGACAAAGAAGTGATTGAGCAAAATTTCCAGGGGGTAGGCTTTAGCTCATCTCCTGGCGTCGGTGATCGGCCGGTTAGCAGAAATAGACCGACGCAAATAAATGCTTAGAAAAACTGGTATATTCAATAAATTCTTACTAGTCTTTCAAACCGTTTCTAATAATTATGAAATTAAGAATTATTTCTCTTTCCCTGTTATATTTTCATTGTAGAACAGTTTACAAGTATAACAGGTAGTTTTAATATGGTATCTCCGTTCTTGCTTCTATAATATGTACCTGTAATTCAATAATAAAAGATATAAATACGGTATAATTTAAGGGTATGCTTTTATAACATTAAAATAGATATTTGTGTGGGAAAGCAAATAATAAATGTTAGTTTGCAGATCGATACTGCCGTGACTTTATAATCCGATATGAGTGTTAATTCATTGGATAAATTCTCGAATGAATTGTGTACTGATTTTTTTAACTCCAAATATAACTTTGTTTTTTTATTTAAAAAAAAGCTGTCTGGTTGTATGGCTAATGGCCTAGTGCAAAAAAAGAATCCAACGAAATACGATGAAAATGTTTTGGAACTGCTTGTTACTTGAAACAGTCTCTAAATTATCTACTGGTGGCTTATTGGTTTAGTGTCGCTGCACTGAGTATAATTAGGTTTCTTGAACTACATTTTATTAACAGAGTAAAACGTTTGGGTCATTTCTAATTAATGAACCTGAGTTTTACGTAATAAAAATTTCGTACGTATGGACGATTATTACGCTCAGTCGCCATTAATAGCACAAGCAAGCATTGCGTTGTTATCAGGAATTTGACATTAAAGTAAATAGGCGATCTTAAATATAGGGAAATTGAAACGGAGAAGCATTATACTAACCTACATATCCTAACTTTGACCTACGTAGTACCAGTACCTACACCCATACGCGATTCAGTCTAATAGTGACATTTTGCGTGTATATGTTGCTGCTCTTGAATTAAATGTATTATACCATTATCCATAAATTTACATTTTGTGATTAATTTTGTGAATCGTACTTGTTAATGACTTGACAATATAGTCATTGTGTTGTGTAGAAATGGCTAATTATTCAAACATACTCCTGTAAACTCATCGGACGATTTGTGTGTCCGTGTTGAAAATTCAGCAGAAACAATTCGACAGCATCCAGAAGTGTTTGACCGAGTACGTGAAAATTCTAAAAGAATAACACAGAACACAGGCTTGCATAGCACATATGAGACGCAAATTCCAACATTTACTCATTAAACTGAAGTATTTTGGAACAAACTTTCTTAAGAACTTCCTTGCTCGGAATAAATATTATGCAAGCTTTATCGGTCCTGATATTTTAAATTGAAATACTACGTATATTACACGTGATCATTTACATATTAAAGTCGGGATTCAGCGGTCAGTGAGAATTAGGCATTTATTTTTGGTTTATAATAAATATTGAAAAAGCCAAACATGGTATGATATTTAAAATAGTTTTAGGACTTTACTACTATTTTGACGACTATATTAATATAATATCCTAAAATCCTAAATCTTTTAACTATCTTGTTATGTTATGGCTATTATGGCAAAGATTATTTACATCATAGACAGTCACTATATAAAAGTTTATAGCCCATAAATGGGAAGTCAGACAGACATAAAGTTACCGGAATGAAATATTTGAAACTGAGAGGTGTTTCACATAATTTCATCTTATCTCTCTGTCCGTTTGAGCTCCCACTTTGCAGCAATTAGAAACGATAAACTATCATATAGCGGCTAAGCATCTATAATGCAAATAATCTCTGATATTGTTCAATTGTAAATGAAGACATATTATTATTAAATATGGCAAAAACGTGCGAAAACTGAGTCTAGTCAAATTGAAGCATAAAAATTTATTGTCCGTCGCTGTGTAAAAGGGTATAATTCTAATCGAGTTTTTGGCGCATCCCGTTATTAACGCGCAGAGACGATTTGTGCTATAATAAAAACATGGCGTCATATGATGTGAGAAAAAATTTTTTAGAAGTCAAACATTGTATCATCTTCTGGCCATTGTTGTTAAGATGGTTATGTAGCAAGTACTTAAAATAGACTGGGAATTTGAAAAGTTTGAAAACATTTCTGCTTAGTTCCTTATGAAGACCCTCGTACCTTACTGCGTGAATTAATACTGTCACGTGACTCCTTTAAGTGATAAAATGTTTACATGTTCAAGTATGTGTGGTTTCGTGGTTCAATGGTAAGGACACTTGTCTCTCACTCTGGAGTCCCGGGTTCGATCTCCGGTCGAGGCGTGAGGATTTTTTCTAAGGCAGAAATTACTCCTAGCATATTCGAATATTGGATGTGTGTCCATTATTCCTAAATGTGTAGCCTTCTCCCACACAAGGGACATTGAGGTACTTTCAGGGGCCTGTATTGTGGTGTTAAGAAAAAAATCTATATAATAGAATTTATGAATACAAACCCTAATTCCGCACTTTAATATGCAAATTTATTAAGTGCTCTCAATAATGTACAGAGTTATTAATTATAAATTACCCACCCCTTATCATCGTTATTATTGCCTATAGAAAAAAAGTTGTGTGGTTATGACTGAATTTTGTTAACATGCTATAAAAAATATAGGATCGTACAGATTTCAAAAAAATAATATATTTTTTAAATGGGATACCCTATATATCATTAAATTTTTGGAATGATTCTTTGTTCCTGATTTCAAAAATATACCATATGTTACCCCTACCATGTACCGTTTTTGAGTTATTAAACGTCGAATATCTTAGTTAAACTAGTTACTGTAAATATGGAAAAGTTAACATTATTAAAGTGAACTATGAAAATGACAACTATTATGTTTGATAAGTGATATTTCTTTAATGAAATATTCAAAACAGTTGACCGTGAGGAAGAAAAAACCAAATATTTATACAAAATATATAACAAAGATTTAAATTTAAATATAAATAAATGATAACTCATAAAAGATGTTCGATGTGTACACCATTATTGTCAATGCATAATTGATAACGTCTTCTTATATTTATAATTGCACCGGAAATGGCTTCATTATTTACATTCAGATTGTTAATTTCAAGTCAAATCCTGTCTTTAATGACTTGAATACTTTATTATTGACAATGTGTTTTAGAAATCCCCAAAAAAATCAATCCATAGAGGTCCAATCCGGACTGTTAGGTGGCCATTTAATAGGTCCATTATTCCCTATCCACATTGGGAATGCATTATTCAAATGATCTCGAACGGGTAGGACACTATGCAGAGTTGCCCCATCCTGCATCCAAATCATATTATAAAGTTCGGCTTCCGGAAAATTCTGCAAAAGAATATTTTTTTGCTTCTGGGATAATTATTTTCAGATAGGTAACTCCAGTTAAAGTATAATCATAAAATATGGGCCCAACAGTTTTGTTTCTGAAAATTCCACACCAAACGCTAACAGTTTTTCTTCCTGATTTTTTTATTTGTTTTACCAATCTTTTTCTGTTGTGCTTGTTTTCCCACGACCTTCGATTTTTCCTATTAAAAACTCCTGCCGTAGGAAAGGATGATTCATCAGTCCATAACATGTTAGTAAAAAATCGGGATCTTCATCCAACTTTTGAATCATCAGGCGGCAAAAGTCCAGCCTTTTCCTTTTATGAACTCTGTTAAAACTTGTATGGGTAAAATTTTATATGGTCTGTAGCTGTTATTTTTAACGTACGTTGGATTTTGGAATAACTTTTACCTAATTGATCGACTGTATTATTTATCCTACATGCAGAATTTTCTAAAAAGTAATACAATGTTTCAAAAAAAGTCTATTCGTGAATAAATATGGATGGACTTACCTTCGAAATGAAGGAGTATATCTAGCTGTTGGATGTTGGATGATTTAGATACAACACCCTATATTATGCTCTTTTTGCTGCACGTTTATTTTTGTTATTTTGTATATAACAAGTAAATATTTGGACAATTTTCTTCCTCACTGTAAACCATTTTGATTATTTCATTAAAGAAATGTCACTTATCAAACATAATAGTTGTCATTTTCATAGCTCACTTTAATAATGTTAACTTTTCCATATTATTTACAGTTTAACTAAGATAGTCGACGTTTAATAACTCAAAAACGATATACGGTAGAGACAACATATGGTATATTTTTGAAATCAGGAACAAAGGATCATTCCAAAAATTTAATAACATACAAGGTATCCCATTTAAAAAAAATAATATTTTTCTGTATCCCCTGAAATCTGAACGCTATACTGTACTTTTGATAGTATTTTAACAAAATTCTGTCATAACCACACAACTTTTATTTAAAACTTTTTTTTCTGTAGGCAATAATATCGATGATAAGGGGTGGGTAATTTATAATGAATAACCCTGTACAAAAGAATTTAAGACTTCTATTATGTTTTTCTTCATATGTTACCATATCAGATACGTACTCAATTCTGTATGAAGTTAGAGTTGTCTAATGCAATATGTCGTTTTATTATAATATTCGATTATCTTACATTAATTAAAAATATTACGTAAGAATAAAGTCGTCTCTAACATGATCTAAAAAAATTCGCTCGCTACTAACCATACTAAAATAATAATTAATTACCAAATAAATCTCATTTTCCAAGAAATCCTAAAAAGTTTCATTAAAAAAGTCATTGATCTAAGTAATTTACAACAAGTATAATAAACTAGTACTACAAGGATTTAAAAGGATAAGTGGATTCTGCCTTAAAGTTTGAACTACCTGTAATAACCGTAAATTTGTAAGCTGGGATTAAAGTCCTCTATTTAATTATAAAATTATAAAATTCGAGTAGGTAGATAGTAATATTTGCAAGGGCTGGACACAGAAGTACACTTACAAGGGATGTTTACCTCTAGAAGTACACTTAAAGGGCACGCTACAGTAGTTTTCATTTAATGAGTTTTTCTTGAGGTATATAAATAGAACAAACATGAGAACGTACGTTTAGGTTTATTAAATATTTTCCAGTATTCTTCCTGTTGTAGATTTTTATTTATTTATTATTTTTTTCTGTGAAGAACAAAATAGTTTTAACAAAATCATGAATTGGTTTACACGGTTTATATACGTTTGTCATAATTCGTCAGTTCTTATAGATTTAGGGGTGCTCAGTACGGAAAAAATATTGAAAAAAATCGTCTCACGTCTCATTAAGAAAATATTAATTAAATAAAAAAAAAATCAAATGAATAGCTTAAAAAAATAAAGAAAAATATTAAAAATATTTAACTTTACCTCTTTTTTTAACTTTCTGTATCCGTATCTCTTAAAACAGACCAACAATAATCTCCTAACATACTTTCTTCTCAAAAACCCTTGTGTCTATCTGCAAAAATTTGAAGGTTGAAAATGCTCGCCATGCTTGTCACTCACAGCGCATAAGTTTTCGGGAAAAAAGTCCAGGTGTGAATCAAGGAAATGTATTTTAAGAGGCATGTTCATACCCATTGCGTGATAGTTTTTTAATAAATTAGTAATAATTTCTTTATAATTCTCATCTTTATGGTTTTCTAAGAATTCCTGGACAGCCATTTTAAAGGATTTCCAAGCATTTTTTTTCTTTTGTAGATAAAAGCCTTTCAAAATTATTCTCTTGCATTAATTTACGTATCTGCGGACTCACAAAAAATCCCTCTTTTAGTTTTTCGTCCAAAATACTTGGAAAACTATTGTGTAAATATTTAAAAGCAGTACTGTTTTTATCCATGGCTTTGATAACATTTTTTATCAGGTCCAATTTAATGTGTAGTTGTGGCAGAATTATGTTCTGAGGATCCACTAGAGATGTATTTTTGACATTCATTTTCCCTGGAGTAAATTCATTTCGAATAGGCCATACTTTCTTTTTGAAATGATGTTCTTTAGCTCGGCTATCCCATAGGCACAGAAAACATGAATATTTGGCATATCCGCCCTGTAAGCCCAATAACAATCCAACTACTTGAAATCGCCACATATTTTCCAGTTGTTCATATTTTATCAGTTTTATTAGAGTAGACATTGTTTCATAGGTCTCTTTACTGTTTACAGCGTGGCCAATTGGTAAAGATGGTTTTATATTACCGTTGTGAAGTAGTAATACAGCTTTTAAGCTATATTTAGAGGAATCAATGAATAAACGCCATTTATTTGGATCATAGTTTTGAATCATCGCATTAAAAAGCCCGGGAATATCAGGACAGAAGCAAAAGTCATCCTCTCTTGTGAAAAAACTGCTATAAATTCTCTTTCTGTAATAAGTTACTTTTGTGTTTGGTGTCAATAATTTCCACTGTTGTAGATGAGAAGCAAGAATCTCTGCCTTAGATCTAGATAGTTGCAAGTCTCGTACAAGATCATTTAATTCATTTTGGTTAATTAAATGCAGCGTACCATCATCTTTGAACGTGAAATCTTCATCAGGATCAACATCCACATCCAGATTTTCACTATCTTCATTACTCGTACTTGACGTGCCTGGATATACCGGATGTGGCAGAGTTTCCGTAAAATGTAAAATCGTTTTTGTGACTGATGAAACGTCCGCATATTTAATTTTATGTTTATTTTTTTGAATTAAAACCGGCAGTATTTGTCATAGAGAGAAGTACAATCATTTTCGTGATTTGAGGGCTCTCTCCACAACATTGGTAATCCAAATTGCAGATAAACTTTTTCTCCCAATGCCCAACGTATTAGAGTTAGCTAACCTGCAAGTTTCACAAAAAACATGTGGCGCCCTCTTTTTGTCTTGATGACTCACTGAGAATCCAAAATAATGCAGTATTGCTGTTTTCAGAAATTTCGATATAGGTCTTCCTTTTTTGCAAATATGAATTGTCCACAAATGTAACAAAAACGATCAGGCCTTAATTTACACACACTATTAGACATTTTATCAAAAATAAAACCACTTTCTTTCACAAAGACTTTAGAAAATTGAATTTCGAATCAAGGTAAACAGAGCGGATAGGTAAATATAAATAAGTAATTCTCGTATATGAGACGTGATAAAAAAATTTAAATACTACCTTTTATTAGTAGAAAGTTACAGAATAAGAAAATAAGGATTTCATCCGAGGTATATAAAAAATGTTAGAATTTGTAAACCAGTGAATTGATAACAGAAAGGAGTATGTTTAAAGAGTAATATAAAAATATATACAAAAGTGAGAAAGTGAAACAGCGTAACCTTTTTCATCAGTTTATAATACAGACAAAGCAAAGTATACATTTGATTATTTAGGCGACAATGGCAATTGTTGTAATGCTGTGTTTAATTTGAACTTGATTGGTGAGTCAGATTAAAATGCAGCTGTTAAGAATCTTAAACCCAAAAAACAACTGGTGTTAATAGGGTTTCGCCATACATAATAATTAAAGGATGTCAAAATTAGCTAAGGATTCCATTAATTCATATTTTCAACTTAGTATTGAAGACTTCTACTTTTGCCACTGGAAGTTAACGGCATATCGTGAGTGATTTGACAAAACCTCCTATCTTACAATTTTTTGGATTTCGAGTTAAATATGATTTTGGATACAATTTACTAAATTCTAATGAATATCGTATTTAACTCGAAATCCAAAAAAATTTAAGATAGAAGGTTTTGCCTGTTCACCCACGATATACTCTGATTCACAATTCTGGAGACAAAATGGATATAGGAAGTTACAAAGATATTGCTATAATGTGTGCTCCAGCTAAGTCGTTTGAACAAATTATATATTTTCACTTATTTAGACATGTTGACAAGTTGGAGGAAAGAAAACTTGACTCCTTATTTACAGAATTTACCAAAGCATTCGAGAAACTTGATCATAATGTTTTGTTGGAAAAATTAATTAAATTTTCATTGTCGATAAAAAAATATGTTACTATTGAAAAATTATTTAGAGAACATGTGTCTCGTAGTGAAGCATAATGGAAAATGTTATATAAATTCTGGTATTCCGCATCACATTTGGTCCTATTATTATTCATACTATTCCATCAATGATTTGCCATTGTTTGTTAAATTCTCAAAATGCTTACATTTTATATACCATCTCTGGATATGAGACGCAAGGTAACATTTTGTGAATAGTGTAACTAGTGCACCGAGCATTTTAAAACTAATACATTTTAATGTATTAGTTTATTTCTAACTTACTTGCAGCACAAAAACGTCGGATTCTTTGATTTCTTTACCGGCTTCAAAAAAGTCGACGTTTTTCATGTTGCAAATAAGTTTGAAATAAACTTTACCTTCACGACGAACCCGTAATTTTATTATGTTCAATATACCAATAGTATACGATGAGTATTAAAACTAAGTTTTAATAGTCATTGACTATTCGAAAGTATTTGACTGCATCGATCATGAGATATTATTAGCGATATTACATCATATAGGCTTCGATAATACAGCAATACCTTTTGTTGAAAACTATCTATCGAATAGGAAACAAACTGCAGCAAACTGCAGCAAACCGCAGGGCTCTGTTTTGGGCCCACTATTATTTATAATCTTCATCAATGATATCTGCCAAGATATACAAAGTAATGTCCTTCTATATGCTGATGATCTAAAACTGTTTGCATCTATTAACTCCGAAGAAGATTGCCATCGATTACAGCATGACCTCTCAAAAATAAATTCATGGTGTGAAAATAATAGATTACCCTTAAATATATCAAAATGTAACGCGATGACTTTTACAAGGAGAAATAACTCGATAAAATTTTCCTACAAAATAGGCAATGAAATAGTTACGAGATGCACTCAATTCAAGGATCTCGGAGTCATCTTTGACTCAAAACTAACCTTTACTGCCCACATAGATCACATAACTGCTAATGCCTACAGAAATCTAGGTTTTATTATGCGAAATTCAAGGCATTTTAAAGATATCTCCACACTTTCTCTCCTGTTCAATGCTTTTGTACGGCCAAAACTGGAATACGGTGGTATTGTCTGGAACCCACATTACAATATTCATATCCTTAATTTGGAACGGGTTCAGAGAAGGCACGTTAAACATCTTTCATTCAAAGCTGACGGAATTTATCCTTCCAGAGGCACGCCACAATCTGACTTACTAGCCAAATTTAATCTAAATGACTTAGCAACACGTAGGATCTACTTTTCTGTGTTGTTCTTACACAAACTATTAACAAGTCAGACTGACTGCCCGGATATTCTTAGTTCCATACATTTCAAAGTTCCATATTCTCAAACTCGCTCACACGACATCTTCTACCTAGCTACACCAAGAACAAATGTACTAAAATCGTCGCCTATTCACAATATGTGCTCAAATTACTTAAGCTATCAGTCGAACCTTGATATTTTTAATTGTAGTGTTAATAGTATAAAGCAATGTATTTTGAATCGCTCTTAAGTAAACCTCTAGTTTACCAAACCACTGTTTAATCTATCTTCTCACAAATTATTGCATTCTCTTTTTAGTTATTTATCTGTAAAACATTTAGTATTAAGTCGTTTACTCTGTACTGTGCACATATTTCTTTGTATATTTCCTGCCCTGTAATTGGATGCATATCTGTCTGGGCAGCTGTATTCATAAAATAAAAATAAAAATAAAATAAAAAAAAAATAATAATAGATCGAGAGAAAAAGTTTTGGATCGGGGTGTACCCCAAGGGTCAATTTTGGGACCGCATTCAATATATACGAGCCAGTTTCATACACATATCATCATGTGAAATACATCATTACGCGGATAATACACAACTTTATAAATCCTTTCATGTAAAGGACTTAAATATGTCAAATCAGTTAATAAATAATGATTTGAATACGTAATGATATTTGGAAAAAAAAATCAGCACCATTTGCATATTCCAAATATTGATATTAAAATTGATGGCATTACTGTTAATAGTGTTAATGAAGCAAACAATTTAGGATTGACCATGGATACTGATCCTAGGTTTAAAACCCATATTAATAATTGTGTTAGAAATGCATATTGCAATTTAAAGAATATTAATTCCTTTTAAACAAAAATACTATTAAATTGCTATGTGATGCTCTGGTATTATGACAGTTTGCATACTGTGATATTATTTAAGGTCCATGTAGAAACATCAAGAAGAATTCAAAAAGTTCCAAATTCTTGTGCTAGATTAATTTGTGGTGTCAGACGCGGTGAACATATCTCATCTCACATGAGATTCATAAAATTTATTGGCTTTATATATGTGTAACAGGTGAATACTACACTTCTCTGTCTATTTTTTGTAATATTGAAGACCCCGCCTTATTTATAAAATAAAATTCAGTTTAGAATTGATATACATAATATAAACATTAGAAGGAAATCTATGATTATTGGTAAATAAAGGCTATTTATTTATTATTATCATCTGAAAAGTATGTCAATTTTATTCAGCTCCAGACAATTCCTACTAAGTGTTAGGTGCCACCACGCGCATCAATTGCAATACGTCAAACAAATTGGTTTGGTGTTGGTGGAAATTATTTCAGTCATAAACTGGATGTTAAATAAATTTTTCTCACGTGGACCGCTGATTCACATATGGTAGCTCAGTGGATAGCTCATTTAACGGACAAACATGTTCAAGTCCTGATTAAGATGAGTTTTCCAATAATTAGTTATCATACTCAAAAAGTAATTAGAACTGTAGGGTCCCACTTTTTTTGGGCAGTTACTTTGGTGACTTAACGACATTTATCAAACATTTTGTACAAACGCTGACTGAAAAGAAGTCTAATATTTAGGTCGAAATATCTCAAACAAATTATAAATTATATTTTCTTTTATCATAGACTTTTTCCACTTAAGTTTTTGTATAGCGATTTCGTTATTATTGCATTTGTCCCACACTGGTGCACACTACTCACTAATAAACTTCAACACAATGACAAGCTTCTTTACATATACAAACAAAGTACAAAATACGTGATTAATGCTTTGGAAAATGCACCCATCAGTGTGTGATGACTATATATAAGCGTATCAAATCAGTTCAAACGGGATAGGGCTTCTTGATTATAAACCTGCACTATAATTATCCCCACATTCTCCACGTTATATTTGTCAGTGGAATCATATTGTATCAACTGCGCTAGTGAGAATTGAGTGGCACATCTGTGAATTTTTTAATCAATGCGTACAAGTCAAAGTCGACCAGGTAAACTTTTTTCTTTTCCATTATTCTTCGAAAAAGTTTTAAGAAGTCAATAAAATAAATCTAATCTGAATGAGAAACTGAAAGACCAAGTAATAGAACAGAAGAAGTTGTTGACAATGTTAGAGGTGTGATGGAAAATGACCCTTCTAAATCTTTGAGGGGGTTGTACCAACAGACAAATTTATGTAGTTTTAAAGAAGGATTTGTATTTATTCCTTTATAAAATTGATTTACATTTATCAAATATTGCAAAGGGTCTTCATTCCGCAAATTAATTTTTTGGAATGGTTCCTGAACAGTTTAAACAATAATGAAATCTGGGCATTAACTTTTACACCGACGACACATGGTTTCATTTGAGTGCTAAGTGAAAATGTCAGAATATAAGAATTTTGCTGACAGAAACCATCACAAGTACATTGAAACACCCCTGCATCCCGTCAAGTGTATCTCTGGGTGGCAATTTAGCGAAGACGAATTTCCTTCACTCTCGTTCATTAAAACGTGAATGCAAATTTTTGTATTGAACACATGTTGAGCACGTTGATTCAGCAATTACAGAATGATGAACTCACTCGTGGGTATTTCCAACAGGACAAGGCTACAGCAAACACCGCACGTACCACAAACATTTTTTTTACGAGAATTTTATGACGATAGAATAGTGGATCAAAATTTATGGCCATCCTGTTTCCCCGATATCTCTATTCCAGGTTTCTATCTCTTTCCTCACTTGTAAAACCAAATTTATTGAAACGATCTATAAGATCTCGAGGAACTGCGAATTGTAATTCCTGAATAAATCAAGAGCCTAATATCAAAATTTGTGAACATATATTCGAAACAAAAAAACACCCGAAACTGAAAAATCAAAAAAGCAGCCAAAGTTACATAGATAAAAGAAGAAATCAAATACTGGTACCGTAAAAACAAAATCTTAGACAACATTTGCTATTGCTACACTCTGAAATTAAATATTAATTACATCCAATATAATTTGACGTCTTAGAAGATAGAGTAAGAAGCCATGTAAGTGTAATCATCCACAAAAAATATCAAATGCAATTAAAGATGAATAATTTAGCAAAAATATAGAACAAACAAGAGAAAAATAATAGGAGGATATTCAATTCTATCCGAGGTATGTCAACCTAATTGATACAAATTTTACTAGAACTGAAGAAAAACTATTAAATCGCGGTCCTAATTTCACAGCCAAGTAAAAAAATTTAAACAAAAAATAAAAATAAACACTTACATTGCATACGGAACTATCTGTTATCAACAGCAATAAAAACTTTATAAACTGCCAAAATGTAAAACGTGAAATAGCGAAAAAAAATGGCTCTTCCCATACAGCTACAGTAAAACAAATCCAAAGAAAAAAAAAACTGAAAATAAACTACTTGTCATAAAATCAGATAAAGGCAATAGTAGTATTGCTAGAAATAGAATATAATTCTTAGAAAAACAAAATTTAAAAGCCAAGAACAGACCCCAGAAAGAAGTTTGCAAAAGAGACGAAAATCTTCATACAAAGTTTAAAATATTTGTGCCACAATGAAATTAAAAAACAAACACTTACACCTATGACTTGAGAGGAAAACAACTCCAATAGGTCCGTAGTATCCTATTTAAATTCACCGATACGTAAGTTATCTGACCTACTTAACAACGAATCTAAATCTATCATAAAATTTAAACGGAAAAACACAGTACCTAATTAATTCTCGAGACAACCAAAAAATTAAACATGTTGAATATTAACCCTAAGTCCATAATATTAGTATCCTTTGATGTGTCTAATATGTTCCCTAATATCCTTTTTACCGAATGTTTACTATTAATTCCATAAATTTACTAAATAAATGCAAAATTATTCCAAATTTACAAACCGAAATTCCGCAAGCATTCGACTTATGTTTAAAAGAAAATTATTTCCAATTTAACAATGAAATTTTCGTATAAAAAACCGACTGTCCTATGGATTCTCCACTTACTCCCCTATTAAATATATTCATGGTTAATCTCGAAAGTTCTATATTAAATTCTACCATAGCAAAGAACATAATATCTTCTGGTATAGATGAGTTGAAGATATCCTAATATGTTGTAAAGGGACGAACAGGCAATTAAAGCAACTTCAAAGTTTTATCAATAACATATATAATAATGATATAAATTTTACAACAAAATAGAAAACGAAAATAAATCAATAAACTTTCTTGACAATGCAAACCACATGCTTTTCCTACAATATTTACCGCAAACGAACATACAGTGACGATCCTATTTCTTTTATTTCCTATAACCAAAGATTGTATATAATCTTTGCTATAACCCTCTCACTCATAAATTAGCTGCATATAACTCAATGATATACCGAGCTTTCAACATTCGTTTATACGAAACAGATTTAAAAAATAAACTGGACACAATAAGACTTATAGCAAATAATAACGGATACCTTCAAAATACAATATATAAACTAATTTTTAAAAAGCAACATAGCATTCTCTTAAAGGAGATATACCCCATTAATAACATGAAAAAGAACATAACGTATATTTTAATACCATAATCAGGCCACCTCTCTCATTCGATCAGTAATACTTTTCCAAAATTTAGTATAAAACATCATTTAGTTCGAACAAAAATCTAGGACTTTTGTAAAACGCAAAAGAAAAAACCAAATTTTGAAAAGTGTGGGGTAATATAGAGTAGATTGTTCAGAATGTAAAGCAGCATATTTAGGTCAAACAGGTAGATCATTTGATACAGGATATAGAGAACATATTCACACACAAAAACAACACCCTCACTTTTGTAAACATATAAAAGATTGGGGCCATACCATATGTAACAATCATTTGACAAAAGCAAAAGAAGTAAAAACTTAACTTACTAGAAACTTTGGAAATAAATAAGTTAAACAAAAATAAAAATTATAACATATTAAACCATCAGATAGATTTAACCAATTGCCCGTTATTAAATTTAATTCAGTAAACTTATTGCTATTAATATAAGAAAAATACTCCAAAATATAAATTTACTACCTCACCAAACACTATGCTTTTAAGACATTACATCTGTACACAATCAGTCATAAACTTAATTAACCTTTAATTTATACCTAAAGAATAACTCTGTATACTTTAGTTACTTGAATATCTCCGAATAGGGTGAAACTAGTCGTAAAATTAACAAAATAAAGTGAAAATTAGAAAAGTAAAACCAGTGTTTTGTAATTTTTTAATGATTTTGCCTTATTTCGCTGGTGTGGATGCAAAATGGTATTAAGTTATTTTTTATGCAAAATGAGTTATCTGCACTCTAAAAGCAATGCTCTAAATTTCTACAAAAGTATATAAGTGTATCTCTCATACTATAACTACCAAACTACTGTACTAAGGGAATACCTGTGTCCCTTCTTCCCTAACCTAACCGTATTTTAAGTGTCAATTTGATAATAATGAAATCACAGTATTAATCAATGACATGCGTTTGAAAATTCATTAATGCCCTAAATTCATATTTTCTGTTGACCTCTTGGTGTTAACTCTGAAATGAAAATATATTGTCAAAATTTCTCTTATCCGATTTTTATTTTTCATAAAAAAATACGTTAAAAGTCCTCTTAAGCTGACGATTTTACTCTAGTTTAAAAATAGTTCAAAGATTTTGGATCAGAGTGTATACAAAAGATAAAAATGATTTGCGTCCTGCTGATCGAATTATAAATAAAAAAAAAAATTCTGAAAACAACAAACTGATTAAAATCATAGGTAGGTATTATTTATTTATTCAATTATTTGTTACCATTTAAAATGTTTCAAAGGAAGCCTTGATATTTGAAGAATAAAGATCATGTTGGGAGCACCTTATTTAAAAACTAATTACAAATGATAGATTTCAACTTTAATTCTTATATACCGAGTGTCAACGAGATCGCGTATCAGCCCGCCATTTATTTAAAAATTGGAATAAAATTTTCTAATTTAAAACACACGTATGAGAAGTAAACGGGCTTATTTTGACTAACACATATTATCAATATCACTTCTGGATTCACCAGGTGTCATTAATTTTGAATTTTTAAATGGTAGACCCTGTGTATTTTAATATATTCTAATTATGCAAGAAATTTTTTATATAATATATCAACATTTTTGACATCACTCCCAAATATGGCAGACTTATTTCAATTTTTTATTATGGTTCATTTTTGATATTAAGGTGCAATATGAAGCGAATATTTTTCATTATAATGAAATTATTTGAAGAAATTCAAAATAATTAATTATTTAAAAAACTGTCAGTTCAAATAATATTATGTGATTCTCTTATATATTTACAAACGCAATTTAGTTTATTTATAAATTATTTTAATGCCTTAGCTTAGCTTAATATCTTTTATACGTGACCAAAAGTTTTAAATTCATTTATATTGAAATCCATTAGGTATTTATAATAATTGTCGCCAAATAATGTTATTATAACGAAAAATATTCACTTCATGTTGCACCCAAATATCAAAAATGAACCATATTATGACATGATGATATCCAATGCCTACTTGGAAAATTTTCATTATACAAAGAGTTTCATATCTAAATTTTGAATTTCATAAAAAATTGAAATAAGTCCGCCATATTTGAGGGTAAGGTCAAAAATTTTGATTTATTATATAGAAAATTTCATGCAAAATCGTAATATGTTAAATATATAGGGGTACTCCATTTAAAAATTTAAAATTGATGACACTTCCGGTGAAACTGGACGTAGTATTGATAATACGTGTTCGTCAAAATAAGCCCATTTACTTCTCTTAACTTTAAAAATTTTGTTTCAATTTTTTAAAAAATGGCGGGTTGATACATGATCTCGTTGACACCCGGTACATTTTTTTTGTTCTTTTTCGTTGTAATAGATTTAGTTAGGGTTAGGTGTAAGAATAGCTAATATAGCTAAACTCTCGCCCTTTTGGTAATTAGTTTTATATTTTTATACTACTAATTTCCTATGACATATTGAATAAAACAGAATAGTGCAGAGTGATCAATATTCTTGCAACCAAGATAGATTTTTCATGAAAGCGTGAGTTAAGCTAAAAATAAAAAACAATAACTAAAATAACAATTGTTGCTGGAACTCATTATTCTATGAATTTTTAAACTCACGATGCTAGGCGTCCTGACGTAATTTATATTTGTTTCCTAACGACACACTTATTTCTACGTCATGAAAAAGTATTTAAATTATAAATAGATATTTTGTATAATAATATGTATGTCTACCATAATGTGATATTCCCTTTGTTGGCACTTTTATTTTTATTTTAATATTACGTCGAATAAGCAGTCCAAAATATGTTTTTTATTGTTTACTGTAATATGCATTATTTGGAAAATGTCTTTTTTTTTTTAAAAAAATCAACTTTTCTATTCGTATTTCCAAAATAGGTTATACTAAAAGAACCACCAATTCGTTTAGGCCCGGTATTTTGTGTGCCAGTTAACGAAATTAGCACTTTTAGAATGCGAGTTTTTTTAATTTTTGCGTTTATTTTTGATGTAGTTATAGTTACAAATATTTTGTATTTCTTAACTTTTAGTTGAAATATTTTGTATCGTGATTTCATCGATTTTTATGAAAATATAGTACTTGCTAACTTTCAGTTAGTAGTTAACTTGTACACAAATTACCGACTCCTACAGTAATAATTATTACCATCCGTTTGTCTCATTTTTCATGCCGTCTCCATTATTAGGATTTTACCTGAAAAGTGCATATTTTCAGGAAAGAAAATTGTAAAATAAGTGGTTGCATTTATAATAAAAACCTTAAAGGAATCCTAAAAAGGACAGAGAACACTATGTTTAACAATGTGTATTAAAATTACCATCTGATTAAAAATTTTTGTTACTTGCCCAGAGTAATTTTATACGAATTTTTTGACAGATTCCATGGTTCTAAACTAGCTTCAAAATATCTGTGAACAGAAAAATTCCAAATGAACTCCAAAATACTAAGTGAACATCAGTGCCAAAAAAAACCAAAAAAAAAATTGTAATTTTGGTTTTGGTTAAAATGTAACGCCTTTATATAGAAGATTTTTTTTAATTATTATTATTTTTTTTTAATTAAACCATAAGTAATACGACCCCTGTATCCCTGAAAGTACCTCAAGGTGCCTTATGTGTGAGAAAGCTACACATTTAGAGACAATGGATACACACCCAACGTCCCAGTATGCTAGGATTAGTTTCTGATTTAAAAAAAAAATTATCTCCTGGACTATGGATCGTTCCCGAGACTCCAGGGTGAAAGGCAAGTGTCATTACCACTCGACCATTAGCCACACCAGAATATAAGAATAAAAACGGTCTCACCGTTGTAAAGTTGTAAATATTTGAGGGTCAATGTTCCCTAAATATATGTCAGTTAAAATAAGGTTCTCCTTAAATTAAATTCTATTGCAAAATAATGCTTAAACTTGTTCTTAGTAAAGTGTGAGAACAATGTTTAAAAGCCGATATACCTAAAAGAAGAAAAATCTAAAATAATTTAATAATTTGGTTAGCGCACTAGTAAATTTTTCCTGTGCAGTAAGGCTGGGAATTTTCCAGATTTTAGTATTCGAATAATCGTTCGAAAAAATATTCGAATATTCGAACTATTCGGATATTCGAATATTCGGATTATTCGATTTATTCGAATAAGTATTCGAATTATTCAGATATTCTAATTATTCGAGTATTAGGATATTCGAATAATTCGAATTATTCGAATACCTATTCGAATAATTCGAATATTCGAATAATCCGAATTATTCGAATAGATATCCGAATAATCCAGATCCTCGATTATTCATTATTAATAGGTCTAGCACTGAATACTAGTGAAAAGTGAATACTCTATTTGAGCATTTGGTTGGATAGACCACAATAATAGTCGTGACGTAATCCACTAAGCAGGCAATTTGATTTGCTTTCCATACCCACAATAGGGTATGTCTCCTGTACATGTGCTTTAAGGGTCAGAATTATTTAGTTAGTATTTTATTTTAGGATTGAGGCGCTATTGTTCACATTTAACTATTGAAGCTTAAATAAAATGAAAACAGAGCTAGTTTATTATACTTCTGTGTCATAACTATTTTTCCTTTTCAAAAAAAAAATAAAAGTGCTCTAAAATTAGAATGTTTTTAAAAAAGACGCAGATTGTGAAGGTAAAACAAATACATGAAAAGTCAATAGTTAAATATTTACAGGTTTTCTAAAATTTAAAATTTAATTTTAACCCCTGCCTTAGTACAGTAAGAATAAGGTCGAGGCGAGAAAGAGATGGAATAGTTTGACTGGGAGTAAAACGTGCCACTAATGTAGGTAGATAGTAGGTATAGGTAGGTACCTATTCTAAAATCCAAATATATAAATGGATTTTAGGATAGGTACCTACCTATACCTACTATCTACCTACTTTGGTTGGATGCATACAGCATACCTATTCATACATAATTTAATCATATATTTTAATATAAAAATTTACTCAAATATACTCGAATATTCGAATACTCGAATATATTCGAGTATTCGAATATTCGAGTATTCGAATATTCGAGTATTCGATTATTCGAATATTTGAATAATTTCCCATTAGAATAATTCATATTCGAATTCTCGAATATTCGAAGCCTTAGTGTGCAGGCGCACAGAAAAGATGAACTTTCTGTACTCTAAATATACATCATGTTTTCAGAGAGACATAATAAAAAGTATATATAATTATATGAAGGGTAGTCACGACCGAGTTGTTAAAAAAATAGAATTTTAAATAGTAGGGCTTCGGTCCGGACCGGAATAATTAATTTTTTAAATTGTGATGGAATTCATTTATTATTATTTTTTTCCGTATAAACGTTTCGGTATGGATCTATACCTTTTTCAATATATTCTTAAATTTAGATTCTTAAATGTGGCACTAAACTAATTTATTAACGTCTTTTTTTATGGTTCTTGTACACTTTTTATAATATTTCTTTTTGTATATCATTGTTCTGTTCTCTCTATGAGCACAAACGATGAACTGTTCATCGTTTGTGCTCATAGAAAAACTTTCTGACTAATTGGTCGTCCTCAGCACGGTGTAGCTAGTCGCACCTTTGTGGCTTCCACTTGGATGGCTCTATATTAGAGCATCGACCAAGCATCGCACATGCGGGCAATTATAGCAACCTGCGTGGTATTCTGACCCAGGAGAATATATAAGTACAGAGAAAGAAGCTGTATCGCGGGATTATATACATTACAAAATAACTTGATTTAACAGGTACGCCCTCATAAAGAAAGAATGCATGGTGGAAGAATGCAGTGGTTTTCCTTTAGTTTCTTCTTTTTTAAGTTATGTCCATCATTTAACTTAGCTACACTGTGCTGAGGGCAACCAATTAGTCAGAAACACGTGTCCACGGTTTGCATTCTTCTGCCATTTGTCTTCTTTTTTAGAGAATGTCCATCGTTTAACTTAGCTACACCATGCTGAGGACGACCAATTAGTCAAACACGTGTCCACGGTTTGCATTCTTCTGCCATTTGCAATTTTTTACATTCTTCCACCTTGCATTCTTTATAGGCGGATAGCGACTTGCATCACAGCATGCTGTGATGCAAATATATATATATATATATATATATATATATATATATATATATATATATATATATATATATATATATATATATATATATATATATATATATATATATATATATATATATATATATATATATATATATATATATATATATATATATATATATATATATATATATATGTTGTTTTTCAGGTTTTCGCGGGTGGTGAATGTTAAATTCGCTTTCCGGGTATACTCCCGCGTAGGTGATAGGCCCCCGAGAGGGACCGTGGTTGTCTGAACGACGTTTCGGCAGAATCTCATCTGCCATCTTCAGGTTCTAACAGATTAGAACCTGGAAGATGGCGACAGGATTCCGCCGAAACGTCGTTCGGATAACCAACGGTCCCCCCCCGGGGCCTACCACCTACGCGGGAGTATACCCGGAAAGCGAATTTATTTTATATATATATATATATATATATATATATATATATATATATATATATATATATATATATATATATATATATATATATATATATATATATATATATATATATATATATATATATATATATATATATATATATATATATATATATATATATATATATATATATATATATATAATCCTGCGTTACATGACCCGCGTCTAAGTGACGTTAAGTCGATTACGATCAGTTTTTTTCAATTAAAATTAATACAATAAATAAATTTTGTCATTTTCTTTTTACAATCGAGTAAAAAATATTTTATGATACAAGGACGAAAATGTTTTTCGTGCTTATATGCTTGTCGAACTCAGCTTCGCCACATTCGGCAATTTTCCGTAATCGCACTAAAAACTGCATTTTTCGTCCTTGTGTCATAAATAACTATTTCTCTGTAAAAAATTAAATACAAAATAAGTATGTTTAGTTTAAAAATCTGACATTTTATTTGTTTTGGATTTATACATTTCTAGAAAAAAATAATAAAATAATTATTGGGTATGGGTGCTTAATCCTTTCAAACTTAACATGATAACAACAATGATTACTTGTAGTTTATTATATTTTATATATATAATACAATTTTGCTTCTAAATTGAGTAGTTCGTTGTTTTAATAATTTCTATGATAAAATGTATTTGAAGTGTTATGATTGATTTTTTATTTACCTAAAACTTCTATACGAGCGCATTCAGATAAGAATGACAGTATAAAATATAAAAAAACTATAGGTATTTACCATTGTTATCAATGTTATCATGTTAAGTTTGAAAGGATGCTTATGTAACACCCAGTAACTCCTTTATTATTTTTTTCTCTCCAAATGTTTCGTTTCTTTGTTTTGTCATTCAAATATATAAAATTCGTGTCCATATTCACATTTTTCAATTTTCCTAAATGCCGGTATTTTTTAACTCTAAATCTGCCACAAATGTATATTAATCTGAAGGAGATAATGTTCTTCCATGCATTTTAAATGTCTCCTGAAAAAAATGAACCCCTTAAATTCCGATCGATTTAAAAAATCCCTAGAGCCCTAACAATCAATGGAACTCCACTGTATGGTAATATTGCAGAGTGCAATAAATGATCTTTAACACCAGACATATCATTTTTTCCATATTTGTTTATATTTGTTATGTATGTATATAGTGCATATTGTGACCTTTGGATTTATATAAGACTTACTTCCTATATTCAAACCAATAAAGATAACCTAACCGCCATAAGTTTCCTTTGAAGATTTATTTAAAAGGCATATGAGACTGTGATGTTGATTCATCAAGAAGGAAGAAATAAAGATAAAATGATTACGTAATAAATTTTCCTTAGACAAGATGATTCACAAACTGCAATTTTTTTATTACTATTGATAGTAAATAAACAAATATTTAAATAATGATATATGGGGTGATCAAAGACTGATTCCCCAAGTCATTTTCTCCGAACAGTAAAATAGTTTTTAATATACAGGGTGATTTATAAACATGGTACCAAATTGGTCTGGTAGATTCTCCAGAACAAATAATAAAGAAAAGTTAACTGCTTCTTTTTTTAAAGTGAACAAAAATGTCTGTTTTCTCGATATCATCGACAAGATATTGCGATGGAATTCGGTGAGTATGTTTCACCTTTGCCTTTTCAAAATATCTTGGATGAATATTCTTTTTTTTTTATCTCTGCTTTTTGGCCTTACAAACAAAGTGTTTTAGCCAATGAATATTCTAACGAGTGCAGTAGTTGTAGGACGGGTCTTACGGTGATTGCCAATGGTACGCCTCTAACTAAATTTACTATTAACGATTTCTACATTGACTGGTTCCAATATATATTATATATTTTTGCGTAAGATTTACCGTTTAAGAATAACAATACAATGCGCTGCGCCGATTCGATGATATCGACAAAAAAAACATTCTCAACAACCTGTATTTTTTTAACACGTGACTTTAGAGGAAAAAAATATTTAACTTTTCCTTATTGTTTGTCCTGGAAAATTTACCATATCAATTTGGCACCATATTTACGAATCACTGTAAGGAACAAATTCAGAGGCATACTGCTTACGTCAAAATAAGAAAAAATCACTGTGATGATGGATTCGATAACGCTTCGTTTCAGAGATACAGGGTGATGAACGTCTATCAGGAAATTAACATTCTTCTATTTTACAAAGAACAGTTTTTTTCATTTGCACGATATTCGACAAAACTGATTAGAGGTAACTAACGATTTAACATGTTATTTATTCCATACACGGAAAGAAAGCGTGTTAATTATTTTGCAACAACATTGTTTGATGAGAATTGTAGTTGTTTTCATCAAGGTTTGTAATTTATAGTCACATAATACATGTGAAAGGACTGTAAATATTTGCAGTAAAATTATTGTAGTTGTAGCAAAATCTGCTCCAAATTGTAGTAACAGTTTTAATTTAGAGATGTACGTACGCAAGCAATAAGTCACGATCAGATGTGTTTATCATCAGGTCGTTGATTTTGTATTATGCAATTACGTACGTATCATTTCATTTCATTCCAAAGTGCCGTCCAGTCCAAAAAACCTAACACCTAACACTGTGATTTTGTTACATTTATAATGTGAGTGCTATGAGTGGTGATTTTTTATAAATATAACTAACCATGGACGATTTTGTTATCTCAATCATAAAAAGTTGGGCGTTGCTTTTACTAATTGAGTCATTTTGCAGTAATTTCTAATGTTGTATAAAATCACAGGGAATCTTTATTTATAACTTTTATACACAGCAAAAATTTGAGAAGGAAGTTTTCGTTTTTACTAACTGTGGTGGATGTGAAAGATATGTTTCCATTAAATAATAACAACGTTGAGATGTGGACAGATTTATTCTGAACTACAGTCGTTCCATCAAGAGACGGCGTGTTGTATCACCTATGATTTTAATCTACAAGAAGTTCAAAGATTATTGGTAAAACGAGAAGGCGATCAAACCGTAAATCGTAAAATATTTGGGGTGGCATTACTTAATTATATGTCCGATGACTTCCTCATAGTCAAAAAACCCCTATCTTGCCATTTATGACATGCTAAGTATATTACTATTGTACGTAATGGTTATAATAATAACTTAATTTTTACTGATTTATGAAGGAAATGTTGGTACAAAAGTTCACAATATATCTTACAACATTGTAGTAGAATAGTCAATAAAAACCTGAACATGCTCCAAATATAAAATAGTAAATATTTCTACTAGTTTTAGTAGCATCTTCTACAATACTTCATGACTATAACCACACTTTGTAGTACAAATTTGGACATCGAAATTGAGCCAGACACTCTTTCTTTTGCAAATTTTTGAAAATCTATGTTGCAAATGACCTAATAATTTGTAGTTTAATTTTACTACAATTTCCTCTTGAAATTTAGTACAATTTGTTGTTGTCCCTATTTGTAATGTAATTTGTAGTAAAAGTCCATACAATTTACATATTTATTACAACACTTTTTTTCCGTGTATATTTTACGGTGGTGTAGAGACAAGGGTGTCTAGGCTTTCTTTATTTAAAGGAGAATTATATGTAGTATCGTTTTCGAGAAAATCAACAAAATATTTTTAAAAAAATACTTCCAATTTGTTTTTCCCTCGGCAATATACATATCTCCACGGCTTAGTATATGTCCATGCCTTAGAGGGTGGCATAGTCACTTCGACCTCCGATAGCCTTCCGTGTGCATACGTCTATTCATTAAAACGTTGTTGGTTCTGTTTTAGGTTTATTTGTATAAGAAAGTAATGTTTTGTTTAAAATTATATTTAAAAATTGATGTAACATTCAAGCAGCATTCTAAAATATGATAATATTACTAATTCATTTAAAGTTAGTTCTGTTGAAAATATGACGGCATAACTATCTGATATTACTAAGTTATGTATTTTGACCGAAATTGTTATTATATCATTTCTTTATTTTGCCATTCACGTTGTATTTGTTTGCAAAGAACTGAATTAAACCTTGCAATATTACAAATGTAATGGGGTTAGTAAATACAATGATATGAAATCGAGTTTTTATACAGGGTGTCTATGTCTAAGACCCGTCCTCTAAGGGGAAGGAAAAATAAGTCAAAATTATAGAATGATAAAATGTCCGATTGACCTTTCTTACCGTTAAGTAATTAACAACAATTCTATTCAGTTGAAAAATTAAACAACGCCATTTATTATTTAGTTGGTTAGAGCGCGCGATGGCAATTGCGATTAGATAATCTCTTCATCGTAGCTATGGGTTCAAATCCCATCACCGGAACTGGCAATGTTGGCGAGAATGTGTGTGCCTGCGTTTTTTTATAAATGTAACCCTCGCCCGTGCAGCTTCGGCTTTGGATTCGAGGGTTGTCTAATTTCTGTGGTGTTTATTAAAAATTTATTACAAAGAGAAAATAAAAATGTATAAAAAATGATCAAATTGATAAAAAAATATATGTCGGTTCGTAAGTACTACACAAACACATGTCTGCATTTATTAAAACCATTATTACAGTGGGTTGGGATCGGGTGAAGCAGATGCGCGGGGAATTACAGAAATGCCACTTTCGTACAAGCAACGTTTTGTATAAATATTCTAAATGCCTTCTTGAAATCTCTAGTTCGAGCTGAATATTTGTATCTAGGCAAATACTTTCTAAATTATAGTCTGTAATAGAGCAACGAGTACAATTTTTTAAATAAATACCCTAGTATCAAAATACCCGGGTATAACCCACCTCTGCTGTCTAACTTTTTTTTAATTTACGTGAAACTAGAACATTTTCGTACTTGCTTATTGAGGAATCTCTAGGAAAGTAAGCATACGGTAACTTATTTTCAATCATGTTCTATCACTTGCAAAGTACTATTTTAGATTTACTAGTATAATGTAAACTACAGGGAGTTGATGAAATTAGAACTGGAGAAAGCAAACACCGACGTGATTTTCCACAAAACACGTAAGCACCATATACTGCATTCGATGCACTTTTCACCAACCAAGTAGGCATCATCTGGAGATGACTAAAACTAACCTTATGCTAACGATGCATCCTATTTATACCTAAACTATTGTTACGGTTCGGTGAACCATGACTAACTAACCAGACTATTGGCCTTGTCACTATCCATATTATTTTTACACTTTGTAATTTCCAAACTCTCAAATACATCCAACTGTCTAGTATGTGTTACATTCCTAATTAATCTTAAATTGCTACCATCCATTTTAGGGTTGTTCTCAGTCGCATGTTGACTTATGTGTTACCATATTTGAGATGAGTTCCTTGAATCTGGTTTGAATTTATCGTCTAGTTTGTCCAACGTACTTTTCGTTACAGTCCTTACATCTAATTTCGTAATTTTCCGGTTACTTTATAATCTGTTTAATGATCCGTTTTTTCTGGATCTGCAAGCTCATTACAAAGTCATTGTTTTTCTTTTTTAAATCTAATTTTCCTATCTTTCCAAAATAATTTGGCATTTTTCTTTCTCGATGATGTATCAAAATAAATACATTTTTGCTGTTGTATATGATATAAATAGTATATAATTATTTAAGAACATTGTTTACAAAAAACATTTTTGAAACAATAAAATTGCAGTTTGATAATATGAAGTATTTAAATACATATGTTTTAATAATAAATTTTAATAAATGGACTTATTAAAATGGCATTATCGAGTAATTGGCCTTGATATTACACTATTAATAACACAATACTAAATGGATAATTCTTGTTTCTAATACCAACTAATTAATAATTAAAAATGTCATTGTATTTAACTCATATTATGTATCTATATAAAATGACACAATAATAGGGATTTTAAATTAGTAATATTTGTGTTCTTTAAAGGGAATAATATATTGTTTGCCTAAAGGAAACTCGTCATCGTTAATCAAGGTGTGTCAACTTTTTTACAAACAGAGTAAGTCATTAAGTATTTTAAATAATTTCCTAAATTTAGCGCCATCAAAAGTGAGGTGTTTATTAGGTGGAAGTCATAAAATTTGAATAAAATTAGTCAAAGCCAAATTTGTTGAGTTGTCAATAATGAAACGAATTTCGTTATACGTTCTACTTCTCAGATAATATCAATTCTCTTTCTATTTCGGCTGTAAGTAAGCACACCATATACTTACATATTAATCAGATTAAAATATAAATGTCTATTTAAAACAGAAAAGATTTAAATCTACCCACTATTGTGACAAACTAAATCACATTACAAACGACTGTTCATTAACCTATATGCCCACGATGGAGAATTACAATGCTTTGTTCAGTTAGATTCATGTAAATTTTGCCTCCTGTGTGGAATACATATTAATTTTGATTTAAAAACATGTAGTAATACACAAAAATATATATAGTCGGACCGATGTAAGATTGCAACTTCCTTAAAGAGTCAAAGCCATAAATAATTTTATTGTTTAAATGTACAGCAGACTAGTTGTGCATAGGTACACGCACAAGCGACTTATTTACAACTACATTGTTGAAGGATTATAGTGTAGGAAGGTTCACAGTGAATCTCAAACAATAAATGAATATATTTTTTGTGCTTTTATTTTGAAATTCATATAACTATTTTATGTTGTGTTTTCTATTAATCCTGAAATTAAAAATACACTAAGAATAAACAAGTTTTTACATAATAAATACCTATTACCCTAAAATATCAAGTAGATTTATAAATTGTATCATACTGTTTGAGTACCGCTGACAATTGAAACGAATAACATTATTTATCCACAACTAATAGATAATGTATCCATTATGTATGTGTTTCCTTAAGGATAATCATATCCATTATTCACTGCAGTGAATAGTGATTTCATTATTCACCGGTTTTAGAATTTTTTGTTAAAATTTAATCGAATATTCCATATATCAGTCATAGCGCGTAAATTTCACCCTCGTGAATAATAGTCATCATTAAATACTCGTTGAATAATATACTATTATAGCTTTAACTCTTTAAGAGGAAAGTTGCAATCTACAACGGCCTGTTTATTGAAATAGATGATGCTGTTCTACGAAACCATATACTAGGAATATAATATCTCTTCCAATGAGTAGATGTGGATGTAAACGATGACAAAAATTTGCCATGCACTAATTCATTTATTTCATTTACGCTTTATGGAGAATGGAATGCAGAAAGCACATTCCTTCCGCAGATATTGTTTTCCGGATCAGACGGTACTTATTGCACTTCTAGGAGAGAGCTTTTTTTGTAGAGCACAAAATTTTTATTAGTCAATTACTACATGCTGAAATCAAACAAACAACATAATGTATTATGGGGTGGCTCTTCCCATTTTCATTTATATGTTCAAGTGCTAATATTAATACTAATGTTTACCAATTTATTGATAAATCATCTGGAATTATTTAGTCTAAATTTTGCCTTTGTGGGGCAATAGAGTTAGTTTGTAATATCATTTTGCTGTCATATAATGACCTCCTAACCTCCCTTTAACAGGGGCAGAGCAAGGTGGGGGTCAAGGGGCAATCGCTTCTCTCTCCTTTGAAACCAGATCTTATATACTGTAACTGTTTTTTATGTTAGAGAATAAATTAAATCTAATGTTGTATGGGATATTAACTATTTTTTGTACATCACCCCACCCCCCTGTAATAGATTGTATCCGCCTTCAATAATTTATTCCTACACATACAAGTAATAGGTGTCTTCTAAATTTGCTATGGCCTGTCAGCACTCTGAACATAATTCAGAATTGTTCGAATCGAACTGAATAACTAGGTCTACCGTAATTTGTTCGGCGCACTTACATAACCCTAACCTTGTCTACAGTTGCTACTTAACCTCTGGTTATTATTTATTGTCTCATAATCCCACTTATTAAGGGCTATAGTAACCTGCATCCTTATGCTACCCAAAATGAGTTCAGGTACGAGACAGGGTTCCTCGGTTCCAAGTCTAACCAGTTAGAAGAGTAGATTACTTTTAGAACTTGTCTAAACATCTTTATTTAAACATTATTTGCTCCATGTTATTTGGTACGTCTTCATTAGATGCAATTGCTATAATGGCAAATACATATGCCTGAAAGACATGGTGTAAGATACTAGAGCATTCCTCTCTTGCTCCTGCACTTTCTACTTTCCAGATCCGTCAGCCATACAAAAACCACCTGGGTAACACAAGAGAGTCCTTCCACTTTCTCTATTTGGAAGAAAGAGTATACGCCCTGTCTAACTTTAACTGGTCTTTAATTTTCATCACCTTGAAGGTAGAAACAGGAATTTCTCTCCTGGCAGCGATTGCTGCCTCTACTTTGCCCGCTTCTCGAGTTTGGCATTCTAAGATATGCCGCTATAGTTTTCCTCTATCTACGAGGAGAAGGGCGACAGACCCAACAAAACTTCAAGGACAGCTGCAGGTTTTATCTTCATCGCTCCTGCAATCGCCAGACGGCAAGGCTGTGATATCTTGTCAGCCTTCATGAGATGGTCGTTCAATCTATCAGACCACAAACCTATATTTAGGCCTGTATCTGACTACCGCTATATTAATCAATGATACCAGTACAAAAAGGGCGTGGTCTCGACTTTCTGTCCGCTCTTTTTCAGTAGGTTGAATGGGAGGGGTTGGACTAGAGGTCATAGCTCGGGGCGTTGGCATCGGTTATGTGATCTGTTAAATTCAAATTGAAATTTCACATCGCATTTTTAATTCCACTTTTTGTTGTCCATTTGATACATGTTTTAAGATATTCTAAAAAATTCAAAGATACCCTTAACAGCATTTATTGTGGTCAGGTGTGGCGCCCAGGTCCAACTTCCAGAAATTCCAAAAAACGGCTCCCGACGCAATGATGTTTCGTGGCCGAGATATTGCTTAAACGTTGTTTCTTTATGCAGTTAAGGTACTATTAAGAACATTTTTTTGGTCACCGAAAGGGTTAATATGCAAATACGTGTTTTGCAAAGTAGGCTGTTTAACACGTCACATGACCGCTCCCACCGCCCCAAGCTATGACCCGTAGATCAACCCTTTTCCCTTAACCTATTGACAAAGAGCGGGCAGAAAGTCGAGACCAGGCAATTTTTGCACTGGTGTCATGGACTATATACAACCAATTTGTAAGCTATTTTATATGATTCTAACTATTTATATAATAGTTTTTTAAATCGCGAAAACATATGACATGCAAATGATATATCCAGAAATTTTTGGATTTAAAGCTTTCTTTAATGCTAAAAAGTTAGCTTTGCCGTTATTTGGAAAGTCAAAGATACAAGATTTGAAAAAGTGGCAATCAATGGAACATTCAAATTTAACCTCTTTAAATTCCCAATTAAATTTTTGCCACTTCCTACAAATTCTAACTAACAATTACAAAATAAGAGGTTGAAGCATGTAATGTCAATGTGAGATGAACTCCCATCATTAGCCTTATTTATTATAACTATGTGAAACCTCAAGAAGAGCTTTGGACAGTACATTTGTTGCAAAAATGATCTTTAAAACTTTGAAATATCAAATAATACTTTTAATTTTAAATTATTAACCTTAGTTTTAGCTTATCGTTGAGGTTTTTTAAATTTTGCCATGAATTGTTCGGAGTTTGTTTCATCAATCTACTGCACAAAATATTTGTTAAATGGACAAAAGCTCCAAAAATGTAACATTTTTGTCAAAGCATTAAATAAAATGCAAAAAATCTAAAGCATACAACCTGATTTTGTCAGTATATGGGTGTAAGTTCTAGTGTTGCTCTATATTTTAAAAGTAACTTATTATGACTGAAAATTACATTTTTGTTTATCAAAATAAAGTAATAAATAGAATTTTCACGCTCAGTGGACCCGAAAATTGACAAACTGAATAGATTAATAAATTTATTTATTGTCGTTAAAATTCAACGTGTTTCTTATATGATTGATATAACTTTGTAATAAAATCAACAATTTTAAAGAACTATTTAAAATTGCGTATTGAAACACGCCGGTTTTAAATACAACGTTTAAAATTACAGTTAATTTTTTTCAACAGTTAAGTAAGTGCTAAGGTTATATATAAAAATACAATTTCTAAAATAAACAATTATTGAAAACGTCATTTAAATATAAACAATACAATATAAGAATATAGAAGAATAATCTGGGAATCAAAACAAAAAAGTAAATATACTTAGAAAGTAAAAAGTTTATAGACAGAGCCAGCATTATAGCAATTATGTAAAAAATAAAAAAGAAGTAAATCAATTTGGTGAAAATTATATAAATATAAATGAGAGAGAAGGAGAAAGAATTTACGGAGTGAGTACCTACAAGTACATAATAGAAACTGATACATAAAGCATGTGCAGAACTAACTTCTTTTGATGTAAAATATATGTCTGTACAGAAAAGGATCGTAAGATTGGCCTGCAGAAAATATAAAAAAAGAATATTAAATAAGCCTCCGAAATTAATATGTATGATAGAAGAAATGAGAAATGAAATAAAGACATTGAAATATGTAGTGCTATAGAGTCCCACTGAATTACAAAGTAAGGATGTAACAATAGAATTATGGAATCAAGATGTCAAAGAACTAAAAAAACAAAAATTAGAAAAAAAATGATGCAATGAAGACAATATATTGCAATGTAACCAACATAACAATGAAAGAGGTACTGGTAATTAAACCTAGAAATGATACACAGAAGAGTGCGGTCACAAAGTCGTACAATAAGTAGTGGATTCAACAATATTAGGAGTTAGTGTGCCCAAAAAGAAAACAGCAACGAGAAGGAACAGAGAAACCCAAAAATTAGAACAAAAGATGTATCTAAAAGGACTTAGAAGATGACAACTTGTTCGCATAACAAATGGTTATATAACATACAATTAGAATTGACTTATTGTTAGATAAGGGAAAAATAAAAATCTTACATAAATATTTTTCACAATTACAAATAAATCAAAGCAGTATGTACGTAACCTTAGAATTAGATTTGATAAAATACAATACAATCCAAAAGAATGAAATAATCTCAGAAATAATATATATTATATTGGGAAGACACGTGAATTTGAGGAATACGTATATATACAAAAAATTCGGTCATATGGCTGTAGATTATAGTAGAGAAAAACAAGTTGGAATCTGCAGGGGCACATAACTCATAATACTTAAACAAAAGTATGTGCAAATTAAGAAGTTTTAAAAATAATTCCTATGTTCAAGTATCCGACTCGAACAAAACTTATTGAGCTTGCAGTCCTCAATACAAACAACTGTTTGTCTGAAGAATAGAGCGAGCCTCTCGAGCGTCACTAGACTATCTGCGGCTCGTGGCAGACTGACTGTTCCAAAGCCTTATAATAAGCTGAAAACTGAATGATCAGAGGCCTATTTCTGGGAAACGCTAGAGAGGCGCGCTCTATTATTTTGTTTGAGAAACGCAAGCTCACAAAGTTTCGTTCGAATCTAAGACTTGAACAAATGACTCTCTCTTTCTCACCACAAATTGTACAAATTTTAAAAGAATCTATGAAAAATTGCAACTGAAAATAGAGTAACCACCATTATTTAATGAGCAAGCATAGCAATGAACAAAAAAATAATTTATTTAAACCGTCACGAATTCATAAATAATAAAGGAGAAATTATTGTGTTGATGGAAAATGATTCCCTTTTGGTATTATGTTTGTCAGAGACATATGTAGACAATGAAGTGTATGATAAAAAATTATTTAAAAAAAGGGATGTGAACTGGAAAAATGTTAAACTCACAATAGAAGAATAACTGGACTACGCCGTGTATTTAATTTTTTTTTTAATTTTCGAAAAATATGAAAATTGATGACAAAAATATACATGTAAAAAAAGATCTCCAAAATTTTTATTAGTTACGATTCAGCAGTATACCAATTTGCATCTGTTTTGGCATAAAATGGTAAGCGGTAAGAGTGTATCAGTGTCCTTCCCTTAAAGAGTACTATCCAAGTATGCAATAATAATATAATATGGGGTGTTCCATTAAAGTTTGTCTTGCCAATCTTTTAGTAAACGCTCTGTATAACTGGTAATAATTTTAAATATTTTAAATAAACAAAAGAAAATTTGCTTTTAAATGTTTCAAAATTATATTTTTCACTCTACACGTGTTTCGGCTTTTTAGGCCCTTTTCAAGAGTACAGAATATGAGAGGTACTAAATTATAATTTGTGTTCCTTGCTTGTATATTGAATGTTACATCTGGCAACTTATATTAATAAAAATGGTTTGAAATATTTGTAATTTTTAGGAAAGTTAAATTACTTTATCTAAAATGTGGTAAGTAATTTAACTTTTCTAAAAATTACAAATATTTCAAACCATTTTTATTAGTATAAGTTGCCAGATGTAACATTCAATATATAAGCAAAGAACACAAATTATAATTTAGTACCTCTCATCTGTACTCTTGAAAAGGGCCTAAAAAGCCGAAACACGTGTAGAGTGAAAATATAATTTTGAAACATTTAAAAGCAAATTTTCTTTGTTTATTTAAAATAATTAATAATGTTTCACAAGGAGCCAACCGCAGAATCAGTACAATGTATAATAATTTTAAAATGTGCGTCAAATATATGGCTCCAATACATACCCACCTAACATCCATAATAAATGATTATTGGAACACCCTGTATATTATTCGGAAAGGGCTTTTTTTGAAATTGTACAAAAATATATAGGATACATTTCGTAAAGTTGATTTAATTTCCGTGTCAACAGTAAGTTAGATGATTGATTAAGATATGTACTTATTATCACCATAAAAAACTATATTAATTTCCGTAATAATATATATGAACTAGTAATATCCATTGTTTCAATCATGTTATATAAAATCCATTTTTCTGACTACACCTTGTTTGAAATTTGTTTTTTCCTGTGCAGATTCAGATTTCTCAAAAAAAGCACAAATCTAAAATCTAAATTTTATTTTGTTTCTTAAGTTTAGCAGTGAAAGCAGGAAATTGACTGGTTCGCGTACACCTCGTGCATTACAGGTAGTTTCCAGAGGTTACACAGATTTTCAGAATGTAATATTGTATTAGACTGAAACATTAATCAAATAATATTTGCAACGTCTAATTATTTTTACTAGCTAATCTTTTCACGACATACATTACTGATCTTATCTCATCTCCATTTGATTATCCCCATGCATCATATGAGTCAAACCAATCCTAAAAATTATAGTAAACAGTAAACGTATAAAATTTCAACGAATTTTGAGATCATTATTAGTAATCGTGAGATAAGCATAGATATTTTAGACCTACCAATAAAATGACGCATTTTGGAAAAGTTACATCCAACGCGGATAAATGTTTAGGATATTATATTATGCTTTCCCAGACACCATGTGGTTACAGTTATCGTTGAACGTTGCATCGGTTACAACTACGTGGAGGAGTGACTTTCGTTACTGAACAGTGAAGGCATTTTCAGTTCAAGTTATATGTTGGATATTGGATTGAACGAGATTTTATTTTCGATTTTAAAATAAAGGTAACTATATTTTTTGAAAATTCTCCTTTGTCGTTATTTGTTATTTATTGTTAAAGAAATATTATTTAAGTAATGAGCAAAAAAAATCCATACTTTTATTGTAAATATTAGGTAAAAAAGGCAACATTTTAAAATACAAATTATTAAAAAAATCTATTAAAACAACTTCTTCATTCGAGTTTTATGCTAGAAGATATTGAGTTATATAATAGAATTAATAGCATTTTAAAACAAAAAAAATATATTGACAAAAAATTATTTAGAGAGTTATCGTTATCATTTACCAAAAATTCACTATTTTCAAAAATAAACTGTTCACTCTGATTACTGATTGATCACAAATTATAACGAAATACCTGAGAAATTGTACAAGTTATTTTATTCTTTTTGGAACTTAGTGGAAGGATTGTACAACTTATGTATTGAAAATATTTACACTTAATACTTAAATCACTGACATATAAAAAGCCAAATCATATTTATCTGATATAAATCTTATTAGTTGCTATAGTTTTCAAAATTCTAGTGTATTATTATTTGCTATTAGGTTTTGTTAAAGAAGTGTTATTTAAGTATTGAGGAAAAAACGTTTATATTTTTAATGCTTCATGGTAAAGACCCGCATCTCAGGTTGTCATTCCAGTGCTTACGTACAACTCTCGTACAACTAATAAAATGAGAATAAATATTGCAATAAATGCAATGGTGCACGATTTTTTTTAGGAATTAATTAATAACCTTCTCATATGTTATTTTATTGTATATTACAAATTCCTTGCAAAATACATATTTATGTAATCGCATAATTAATTGACACAGTGAAGAAACAAAAAACTAACTATATTTTAAATGTGGATGCAGTCGTGTTACAAATATAAGCTGTATTGTCATCTTTTAAATGTGGAAGATATATACTTAATTACTGAGAAAGTCTGAAGTAAATTTTCCTTAATTATATCCACATAAATTATATAAAATTAAGTAACAAAGCATTAAATTAAATGTAGGTTTTGTACGATCGTGTAAGGTCTGTTACAAATTGAAAATGCCTTAATAATATGTCACATAATATGTCAAATAAATAAACGAGCAGACATAACTGTATGACAGAACCCCCACCACCTATATATGTCGCAATTGAGGACACGTGTTAGCTTGTGACCTCGACATTCACCAGTTTGCAATTTTATTTCGATAGATAGAGCCTTTCTTAGGGGTTTTATTATGTTATTGTGAAAAAATGTCTCGACGGGTTCTTTTACAATATACCGTGGATACAAAACAACCACTATGGCAACCATAGAAACGATATTGTTTTTTGTAAGAAATTATGTTTTAGCTAACGTCATATTCATTAATTTTTAATAATTGTACTATTAGCAAATAAAAAGTATAGCAGGGTTGAGCATGGGCCGGACGCCCCTCAGGAATGTTGGGCTGATATTTTTACATTGAAATCACACTAGTAAGAGAAAATATTTTGTAAGTTATCACACCTCTGCGCACGCTGGTTTTTGAAATAAATTAATTATTCGAATTTTGAAAAAAAAATTTTTTTTCGTTAATGTAAAAAATCTTTGTTTTACTTTCTGTATGTGCTAGATACTGCAAAGATGTATTAAAAGAAACATTATTGAATATGTGCAGTAATATACTAAAATATTCCAAATTAAAAAGTTTACTATAACATATACAGAGTGTCTCACCAGGAATTGCATCGATCGATATAGGGAAAAGCAAGAAAATTTTAAAAATTTTAGGAATTATTAACGGCATTGTAATAAATCCAACTAAAATAATTACATGCATCTGGTACTTCCGGTTACATCGGAAGTCGATACCAACTTACTTATTTTAAATAGAATACCCCATATATTTTAAGGTTTTTGAAAAAAGCATAAAATTGTGAGTCAAAAACATGTAGGACACCTTATGCCTAAATCTAGCCGTTTCAGAGATATTTGACATTTTAAAGAAAATTTGACAGGTGTAATGGTTTACAATAACCTTTATAACTTTTTTCGTGTAAAAGATACTCATTTTCTTTTTAGCACACAGAAAGACTATAAGGTGTGCTACGCTCTAGAGTTTAAAAAAATTCAATAATAGTATACCAAGTGTTCCATTTTTGACGTTACATTTTGTAAACTGCGAAAACTTGCTTGTCAAATGGAACACCCTGCATTTTTTTACATCATATTATCTATAATTAAATTCCTTTCTTTCTGATATAAACATTTTGGGGGTTTATTCTACAACTTTTGAAATATTTGCGATATTCTTAGAAATTCAAGAATTTTTAGTAAAAATTTTTTCAAATTAGCTATGATTAGAAACAATCAGTAATGTCAGTCATTCTCTTATGTCAAAAAATACCACTGCGTTTAAATTACACCCACGAAGGCTTTTTGAATTTGTTTATTATTTATGGAGAATGTGATAAAGTAATGTCAAGAACTTGTAGTACAATATTTGCTACTCGATATCCAAAAAAACGGAAATCGTCACCAAACACTGTAAAACGCATACTGGATAATTTTAAAAACTATGGCTCTGTCAAGGTAAGAATTCAAAAGTGGAAACTTATTGTTGATGACGAAAACGTAGAAATAGGGATATTTTCATGCATTTCCAATGATGTCATTAAGACAAGCTGCTCTGCAATCGGGACTATGCAAGGTTTCAGTTCACAGAATCTTAATTAAACATAAATTTCACCCTTTTTCGTTCCAAATGGTTCAACGATTAAGAGAAACAGATTTCCTAAGAAGAGAAAATGTTTCTGAATTTATTCTGTAGGCGACGAATCTTATTTGGAAAATATTATATGGTTAGATGAAGTTAAATTACCAAAAATGGACTTTTTAATCGACACAATTCGCATTATTGGAGTGACTCGAACTCTCATGTGTTCAGGGAGCGAAATTTTCAAGAAAGTTGGCAGTTTAATGTTTACTGTGCCATATGAAACGATAGAGGTGGCATTAGAATTTTATCAGGAAAATTTAAACAGTAATTTATAAAGATTTCTTCTGCTAATATGTATAGTAAATTTTTTGTTTTTGTTTTTTTTTAAGTGAAAGATATCTAAATATTTACAGAATTTGATTAATAACTATTTAGAAAATTACCTCTCGCCGAACATAGAAACATTTTTTATCAGCATTACGGTGCTCCCCCCACATAACACTATTTGATAAATAATTTTTTACAAGAAACTTTTTACAATAATGGACTTTTCTTATGGCCTTGCTCGCCCGATTTCTCAATTTTAGATTATTTTATTTGGGGAACTATAAAAATAAAGTTTATGAGGGCCCATTAAAAATTATTGAAGAGTGTATACATTCAATACTTGTTTGCAGTATCTAGTACATACAGAAATTAAAACAAAGATTTCTTACGTTATTAAAAAAAAATTTTTTCAAAATTCGAATAATTAATTTATTTCAAAAACCGCAGAGGTGTGATAACTTACAAAATATTTTCTCTTAGTAGTGTGATGTCAAGATAAAAATATCAGCCCAACATTCCCGAGGGGCATCCGGCCCATGCTTATCCTGTTACACTCTTTTTTTATTAATTATTAATTTATTATCTATATTATTACATACTCGAAAAATTGACACCATTCAATTTTGATTAGAATGAATTTTTATTTACATTTAAACTTTGTTGTTATTTCGACAATATAAATCAAGTAAACTGCGAAAAACACTCTATCTATGGTCTTCTGTTTTTGTACGACTGCTTGCTTTCGTTATATTGTCATGACAACCAAGTTTTCGTGTAAATATAAATGTATCCGATGAAATAGAAACTTCTGATGGTATTACTTATAAAAATTCATTTGTGTTGCTAGACATCACTCGTCCTATGGACTCCTGGTGTTGTCGTGAGACAACACGATTTCGTTTCTCGATAAATTGACAGAATTATCGCAAAAATTCAACCACTTGTGGTACTACTACTTGCAGTGGCGAACTTGCCCGATTTTTTTTTAAAGAAGGGAAAAAATATTTTTTAATAAAATTTGGTACACAAGAGTTTTAAAGAATTCCAAACATGATTCCGTAAAACAAATACTCCGTCACAATCGGTAATATAATTTCCAGATTGTTTTCCATTTTTTTTTGAATATAGTAGACATACTTAATTTAGGAAAATACTTTTTTAATAAATATCACAGCCCCACAAAAAAAAAATAATTTTCTGACCTAGCAACGAGACGAGTATATCCTTATGTATTTTTGCTCGCTGATTCCGAATCCGGGGTCAAAAAAAGTCGTACACCCCCAAAAATAATGTTAGAGCCAAAAAACACCCCTTGAATCGTTTTGTTTAATATTTTCGGGAAAAATTGAATGTATTACGATAAAAATAAAGGTGATTGCAGCGTTCACCCTATCGGTATGAAACGCAACCCCATAGAGGGTGAGAACCACCCTCATCTGCCATCAAACCAATTGATGTTTAAGTTTCGTTAGGTTTGCAATAAACTGACGTAGAATTCACGTAATACCCCAAAACTACCCCTATAGTGTTATGAAAAACAACCCTTAACTTCAATTACAGAAAAAAAGAAAGGAAAAACCATAAAATAACAAGGGGAACGTTTCCACCAGGACATAGCCGAAAAGGAAAAACGATATCAAGGAAGATGGGACGAACACATGATAGCAGACTACTGTAGGTCTCTGAAAAGAGACACGAAAGAACAACACAAACGACGGTCAGTAAGAAGATCGTTTGAAAATAAAGTTAAAAGATACCGTAAAAAAAAGATTAAAAAAAAGAAGAATTAAAAGCTACTAACGTAAGAGTACTTCTCACCCCCCTTCAGGGATGCGTTTTATACCCAAATGGTGTTAAGATTAGTGACAAATGACTGCTAATATCCTAGCCATAAGGATCTCTGCAAATAAGAACATCCATATAATGAAATCGTTATCAAATTTCATGTTTTTTCCTTTCTTTTTTTCTGTAATTGAAGTTAAGGGTTGTTTTTCATAACGCTATAGGGGTAGTTTTGGGGTATTACGTGAATTCTACGTCAGTTTATTGCAAACCTAAAGAAACTTAAACATTTTTAAATGGTTTTCAGTCATTGTCGTTATAAATTGGTTTGATGGCAGATGAGGGTGGTTCTCACCCTCTATGGGGGTGTGTTTCATACCGATAGTGTGAACGCTGCAATTCACCTTTATTTTTATCGTAATACATTCAATTTTTCCCGAAAATATTAAACAAAACTATTCAGAGGGTGTTTTTTTGGCTCTAAATTTTTTTTTGGGGGTGTACGACTTTTTTTGACCCCGGATTCGGAATCAGCGAGCAAAAATACATAAGGATATACTCGTCTCGTTGCTAGGTCAGAATTTTTTTTTTTGTGGGGCTGTGTATTTAATCAAAATCTGAAACAAAAGAAGTACACCAAATGTAATTGAAATCAATAAGTGGTCGAGATATGGCGGTGCAGTTTTGAAAAGTGAGACATACTGTATTAATAATTTACAAAATTGCAGACTTTATTAGATTCGTCATATTTCAGTAAGCGCGCCAAGATAAAAGCTAACCGCAAAATTGTTTTAAAAATGTTGCTCCTAAATGATCAATTTGAGAATATTATCATACTCATTATAAAAGTTATAACAAGGTCTGAAAACACCTTTTTCAGTTTTTTAGAGAAACACAAAAGAATTGATGAAAAGGGGAAAGTACTTTATGGGTAAAAATGTGATTAGCATTCTTGGCACCTAAAACAAGTGGCTGAAATACAAAAGATGCAACGGCCTGTGGGAAAATGGAGCCAACTAAGCTGCTGAAATAAAAAAGAAATTACATCATTAACTTGCGAAACAGTTTCTCAAATAATTTAAAAGTTTATTCCATTTAATTAGGGCGTAGTATACATTCATAAAAATTATTTGTTTTTATACTTGTGAAAAGAATACAATTATGTCAATTAATCTAGATCAGCAGCACGTAAGTAACGCCATCTAAATGAAGTTACAATCTATAATATGTTTGGAAAACAAACCCTCATTGTTGACTTAAATAATGGAAGCTAAATAATTAGATACTATTATACTAAGATTTTTTTCAAAAAACGTAATTATAACTTAATGTTTCCATATTAACTATAGATAATATGTTTATACCTCCTCAATCACTGTACAGAGGGGGCAAATTAAGATAAGATATTCTTTATTTATCCATAGATAGATAGTATGTACATAAAAATAATAGATATAAGAATAATAGTTACAAACTAGTACTAGTTTACATAATATAGACATATAATATTGAGAAAAAAAAAACAAACATCAAGCAACATCAATTTGGCTGATATACATTATCTCTTATAAAACATAAAAGTTGACTCTTAAATTGCTTAACGGTATTACTAGTCTTAATTACGTGAGAAAGAAGATTGAATTGTACAACTCCTTTGTGGAACAGACTTCTCATTGTACTGCTGCTAGAAGATTTTTTAACATAATAGTTATTTGCACTAGCCGTTCGTGTGTTACACATGTGTACGTCTGTAACAGGCAACAATTGTAATGTGAGATATTCCGGTAAAATGTTATTAATCTTTCTGAAAATAAATGTCATAGTTTGGAAGAAGAGGAACCGTTTAATGTTAAGCCATTTTAATGTATTATGCATTAGCTGACTACTAGTGAAGCGGTTAATTATTCGCATTGCCTTATTTTGGAGAACCTGGAGTCTACTAAAATTTGTACAACTTATATACAACACAGAACAGCAATAGAAAAAATGAGGTAGTATTAAGTATATACACAGTTAGTTTAGTAGTAGTTGATATAAATGGAGCCACTCTGCTAAAAGATCCGATCTTCTTGCCGATTTTGTTTGATATATATTCTATATGTTTGTTAAATTTCAGTTCACGATCAATTTCGATGTTTGTATAGAGTAACTCGGTAACTGTAAGAGATACAAAAAAATTGAAAACGCCTTCTCTATCTCTTTTTTTTTGAGACATATTCACTGGCAAAAACAAAAATTTGCTATCATCTTTTGTTTTCGAGTTTTAAACAAAAGTTCGATTTTTCGACTTTTAGACACCAATATCTTGGTTGTTTGTAAATTTATGAAAAAACAACTCTTCTATTCTTCAGTCACTTTCTTCTGTATAATACAGTGGCGTCGAGAAAATTTAAAAAAAGGTGCAATTTCGAGTTATGGCATAAAGTTGTATTTTTTTTAAATGGGAATCATAGTTGGCTATGGTTTAGTTAAAAAAGATTTTTTTTTCTTTTCCAAACTATATATCGCTTTTGATGTGTAAGTATTTGATAGCGAAAAAAAGGTAATCTACTAAAAGATTATTTATATTTGTTCCAAGTAGGCGTGTGTCATCTATGACAGTGTTTATCCATTTGTCAGTAAATTGTATATTAATAATTTTGTTTCCGTCATAATTACACCCCATTTAATCATAAAAATGAAGATGTCTTACGAAAATTAAGAGAAATATGATATGCTAGAATGCCTTATTCAAAGTAATAACAATTGTGATATCACATCTGAAATATATTTTAATCGCTATCCAGAAAGGAGACAACATAATATAGTTATTTTTAAGAGGTTAAAAGAAAACCTCACTAATTGTGGGTCCTTCAACAAGCCAAGACTAAATAATCAGATATTTATATCTAACTTTATAATACATTACAGTTACAAAATAAAAATTCAAATGGAGGTAAATGTTCAAACTGATCCGTTATGTTCAGTACATAAATTACACATTTTCGTAACACTCTGAATTGCATTATAAATATGAAGATTTGAAATAGAATTAACACAGTGTATAAAAATTTGTTCATTTATGTCAGTACTGGTTTTCTTGTATAATTTGTCTTTAATGTGGCCCCAAAAGAAAAATCCAGTGGCGTTAAGCCAGGTGATCGTGGTGGCCACCTCATTAGTCCGTAACTTCCCATCCAGTTATTTCCAAAATTGGTATTTAATAATTCTGAAACGGTCTTAATATTATAAGGTGATGTACCATCTTGTTGGAAGAACTGCTTCCTTGCCTCAATTGTGTAGTAGTTTGTCCATAAATTCCTCAATAATTTTTTTGGTTTAAGATTTTGTAGTATCGTTGGCCATTAAGATCTTTTTTAATATATGTAATATGTTAAAACACGATTGCCACATAAAACACATCAAAGCGTCCCTGAGATCGCACGTCAACGGTACGGTGAGGGTTCATACCAGACCAATAGTACTTATTATGCCTTTTGAAAATTCCTGCACTGCTAATATAGGCTTCATTTGTCCAAACTACATTTCTAGAGAAGAATTGATCTTGTTGACTTTTTTGACGATACCATATGCGAAAGTCCAATCGTCGCTGTGGATCAGTTGTTTGCAGGTGATGTTGTTTCTTTATTGTATAAGGTCTGAATTTGTGTCTTCAAAATACCCAAAGCTCGACGTCTTGAAATCCCAGAATCAGCTTCAATTTGACGACTTGAAATTGAAGGGTTTGCAACCGCGGTTCCAATTACAGTTATATAAGTTTCTTCAGCATCTTCAGTGTTGTAATTTTTTGGTCTTGGCTTGTTGGAGGACCCACAATTAATGAGATTTTATTTTATTATCTGGAAAATAGCTTTATTGGGTTGTCTCCTGCAACACCCCCCGTCCAATTGTTGGCATAACACAATAAGCTGGGGGTTGTACTTATGAACCGGTAGCTCAGTGAGCAGGTCGTGAATAAGGGCTTAGATTGATTTGAGTTATCACCAAAATCTAGGCTGGGCGCCAGGACTTTTGCAAATACCAAATAATTAAAATTTTATTTTAAAAGGTAAAGATAACGTTAAAACTTGAATTCGGTTGGGAACGAAGTTCAATAAAAAGATATTATTTAATAAAAAAAATATAATAAAGACTAGTATATGTACACAATATTTACAAGTCAAAAAAAATTAATTGTGGTTGAAGACCAAAAATTAACCACACAACAAAAATATGTAATTGAAAGAGAAAGAAAAATTAAATGCCTGATCTCTCACAAATTTCTTCTGACCAAATGTAAATGTTTACTGGGGACGAAGATCTTACGTAACTTCCAATAGGTTAGTCCAGCGAAGAATCCACCAACGGCTAGGCTCTTAATGGGTTCGGTGTCAATTGACTCACCACTGTCAGTACTGCAGTTACCCTTGAGAAAAAATGCCAGTTGTATAAAATATAATTTTCCTGCTCCACCCAGTATATAATGATCAGTTCGATCCACCAGTTATCCTCTTCTCTTGGTCCAGGTATTAACATAAAAAGGGGAGAGTTTTATGAGATCAGTATTATAGGCAAAACAAAGTTAAAAGCTGTGACGTTTGAATTGTCCAGCTACGTAGACAAAATATGAGTTAACACAAATTTACAGAGTAAATTGCAAACTAAACAAACTAGGATCGGTGTCCTAAAATATTTTAGGAAGTTGAAGACTTAAACTAACTTAAGTATCAATAAAAGTTACGTTAAATAGACAAAATACTAGTCCAACAAATAAACTAGGTGTAGCTACGATAATAAACCAGTGAAATAGGTATTCAATAAATGTTAAGATATTTTTGTACTAAAAGAAGTTAATCTTCAAGTAAATAGAATTTAGAATGTCTGTATACAGACAGACAACTAGAAAGATAACGTAAATAAATATTTGCTAAATATAAAACAATAGATAGTTTTCAACTTAGAGGTAACGTTAAATTAAATCATTTATTAGTTCCTCGGAGAGAGGTTCTAATGAATTGCAGATAAAGTTAAATAAAGATATATACTTGACTATATGTTTACTTTAGATAATTAAAAGTTAATCAACTGCCAGATAACTAGGCAGGTATCTTTGCCAGAGAACTGGGCAAGGTTCCCCTAGAGCAGCGTTCATAACAATACTAAGAAAACGTTCAAGTAAGCATTCGATATTTTAAATTTAGAAAAAACCTTACGTTACTGAGGTCTGGTCGATAAATATATGCACTGGTATAAAATAATCCACCACAAAACAAATGCACCAAATTAGATAATTTTCACAATTTTCACAGGTTATAAACAAATAGGTTTGGTCCAACCAGGTGTACCAATCTCCAAATGTCACCAGTCACCACTGTTTAGAGAGCGCTACCAACGTAGCTAAGTGACCTAAAACATCAACAGACAAAGACAGAACATAACTAACTACGATACAAAATGGCGACATCCGTTGCCAAGTAAATCTAAAATTTACAATAACCGAAAGTTAGTTTAAATTAACCCACGAAATTATTACAATATCAAAGTGATATTAGATAAATTGCCAGCAAGGCACGATAAATTGATACTAATCAATATTAATCATGGCTGTTCCAAAGAACAACCAAGGTGAACTGATCACCGAAAAGCAAATTCGCCCAAGGCGTAAATTAAGATAATTACGGTACAATATTATTATGAAAATTACCTCAAAGGTACTTTAAATCGATATAGCAACTTTTTAAATAATGATGAGCATAAAATCACAAGATAATACCAGAAAACATATAAATCTTACCAGACCGCAGAACTAGAGATGGTTTCCATCAGAACGCGGCACCAGAGATAACCACTGTCTCTGGCTGCCCTAGTAAGAAGAAAGAAACATCGTAGTATTCTGCTACCTAAACTCGATTATAATTTGGAAAGAGACAGACATTTGAGAGTAGAGTATGACCAATAAAGATAGATAGATATTTAGTGCAAAAATCTGCAAAACCGACTGTTCCAGTAGAAATCAGTGACGCCATCTCGACTAGACTGGCAGAAACTTAATTCATCGTGGAACAACAACAAACTGGAATGAAATGGCTTGCAATTTCGTTACACTCCTTTCTGGATAGCGATTTAAATATATTTCGGATGCAATATCACAATTGTTATTACTTTGAGTAAAGCATTCTGGCATATTATGTTTCTCGTAATTTTCGTAAGATATCTTCAGTTTTACGATTAAATGGGGTGTAATTATGACGGAAACAAAATTATTAATGTGCAATTTACTGACTCTAAATTGCAACATTTTTAAAAAATGTCCTCGACGCCACTATATTATACAGAAAAAAGTGCCATTTTTGTTTTCGCCAGTGAATTTGTTTTAAAAAAAGAGATCGAGAATATGTCACCCATTTTTTTTGTATCTCTTACAGTTACAGAGTTACCCTAAACAAATATCGAAATTGGCCCACCCTGTACATAAAAGAACATTTTACAGAAGTTTTTGTCAAATTATGTCTTACTATACGAACGGAGTGTGTCATTTTATATACTCACAAAGTAAATAGAGGACGAATAAGATTAAGTAAAAATATAGACAAAACAGAAGCCCATATCTTAAAACAGAAAACAATTAGACAGCTGCGGATAGTGTTAGGAATTATTAGGGGGTTAAAGCAGTACCAAGAACATAGATTTAACATTTTGACGTAAACGTAACAGAAAACGATGCGATCGTAGTTTAAAAATTGCGTTAAAACATCGTCTGGAACGTAACGTAAATGCACGGGAAAGTAGTTTAATTTATCCTCACTTTTTCCGAACATTTATTAGAATTTTTTTTATAAAATAGAAAGATGCATACTTATGTTAGTTATGGAAGAAATTATGATCTTAACAGATTTGATGGCGATAGTAATGATGTTGATGTAGATGAAGTACTGGTCTTACATGTTGGCGTTGCCTTAAGTGTCTACTGATTCTCGCTAACGTAGAGTAGTTTATGTTATCAGAACGGAGATAGCATAAATCAGCAACAGAAACTAGCAAAAGGTTGAGAAGTACAGTACAGTACACAGTACCCAATGGGCTCACTGAGAGCAGTACACATTTAGAGTCGTATGTCCTGTGTCTTGCATCTACCTGGCCAATACGAACAAAACAAAGAAAGATTTTATTTTCGTTTTATAATAATTAAATTTAGTTTTTCAAAATTACAGAATTTATTAGAATTTATTTTTGTAGTTTTGGAACGTGTTTTCAGTTTTATATTATTAGGGTCTCTCTCTCCAAGTCTTTGAACATACAGTTTTTCGTATTAATTGATTTACTAACACAATCATTATTTTTGTATATTTCCTTATTATCTTAACTGTTGCACAATCATTGACGGAGCTGATAATATTTATAAATTTATCAGCTGCAGCTGCAGAATCAACATTTACCTCGTAAAAAATAGGGTCCCATAAAACACCTTCAAGAATCTGGTTCAATTTTGAATTATATATATTTTATTTCATGCGAGTTATTATAGATTCTCTCAAATCTTTTAAAATAATTTTAAGACCAATTATTGTAAAATCGTTCGTGGTACTCATGAAACAGTTGTCCACGTTTATGTAAGCAGAGTATAGTCAAGATCGTGTCTAAATCGTATAAAGACACTTTAAATTCAATATTTTTTTATACTGCGTATGTTATAGTGTATTATTTTAAAATGTTTAAAAAATAGTTTCATCGATTTTTAAAATTCTCTTGCATTCCTGTGAGTTTAGTAAAGTCCAGTATATTTCAATAACATCTAATTTTAAATCCCTTATGTATGTTATAATTACTTTTATTTCTGCAGGTATTGGTAATCGTTTGTTGACTGTTAGAGTTAGTCGCTCGGTTAGTTTTTAACAACTTCCAGCGAATTTAAAAACAGCCAGTTACTTCTGACGGTCACCAACCGCTGCAGAAACAAAGCTATTATTTATTATTTTTGAACATATAAGTATTTAGAAAAGCAAAATAAATCAATATTAATACAATTTTAGAAAATTGTATTTATTTTTAACAATTTTATAACGGGTCATAAATGATCGAAAATCACGTAACTAATTAGTTCCCTTTAACAGCCTCGCCAAGTCGTGGCGTCAACCAAAGCTTATAGTGGGAGAGCCAGTGACATTTTTCGGTGATGATTTAGTTAAGGCCTATTCTTTGAGACGATGTTGAGAGGGGCATTACTAAGTGTCATCCGCGAGGATTAACCCGGATTCCAGTCATAAGGGGGTGGCAGAACGCCCCCAACGTGTAAAGAAAACTGCATCTTTTTATTATTTAGTTAAGGCTGAAATTTTCTCCAGTAGTCCTCTGATAGCCCACAATCATCGATATAATATTTGCAGAACGATTGGCCAGTCATAAGGGGGTGGCAGATCACCCCCAACATGTCGTGTAAGCGATGACCTTTTTTATTATTTAGTTAAGCTTCATCTTTTAGTAAGTTGTTGTGACAACTATTTCAAGTGTAAATGCCGATTTGCAGAACAAAATGGCGGCATTAACATCCTGGCAGAACGATTTGAATATGTACAAATTTTTTTAATTTCAACCGCATATATCTTTAGAAATATGCAACATACGAAAAAGTTGTATTATTGTTTCTTGTGGGAAATTTAATTCTCTACAAAAAAAGATCTTTTGACATTTTCGTGCATCTCCTTTAGTTTCTGACACATACCGAAAATTAAAAAAATTTGCAAACATTTTTTACGTTCAGACGCAAATATCTTTGGAACTATGCTAGATGCGAGAATACGACTTGAAACACTTTTTGTAGGAAATTTAGTTCTCTATAACAAATAGTCTCTTGACATTTTCGTGTATCTCCTTTAGTTTCTGAGATATACTGAAAATAAAGAATTTTCTTTCCATTGCCGATAAACCGTTGGAGACGTACTAATTAATATTTCCCTAAAACCACGTTTTTTTATTCCTACAAGTTCAGAAACGTCGAAAAATGTCATTTTTAGCAATAGTGAAATTGAGCCCTATACCATTATACATTTTTCAACGCAGTCATGCGATGAAATGTTAAGGACAAGTCACCTTAGCCAAATTCTTTCCGATTACTTTTGATTCATCCGATTTTTTATATATTTCTGTACCCAATGAAAGAAAGTTCAATGATTTTTTTTTCAGATGCTTCTATTGTTGCGTTCTCGAAAAAATTTTTTTCGTTGCAATTGTGTTATCTGATTTTCATAATGATACTGATTTCAGAAAAATATAATCAGTGCATATTGAGAACCCCAAAATATGATGAATATTATTGTAATTGTATTACTATAATAATTAAAAAAACCCGATTGCCATGAAAAAAATTATGAAAATTTTTTTGGAAAAAAATCGAAATTATTGAAGTTCCACGATCTCGATAAATAAAAAACATTGTAAATGTATGTTGAATCATTAATATCTTTTTTTTGATCATATCAAAAATGTTCCAAAAAAAGGAAATACACGAAATAATTGGCTGGAGTAACGAAATCAATTCGTGCATACAGGGTATTCAAATAGTTCTGCCAGGGTGTTAAAACCGCCATTTTGTTCTGTCAATTGGCATTTACACTTGAAACTTGAAATAACTGCGATAATAACTATCTTGAGCACCAGAATGTCCTTCCTCACGAATGTTCTATTCATGAGGAAAATTCCTTATTTTCAGTTTATCTCAGAAACTAAAGGAGATACGCGAAAATGTTGAGAGACTATTTTTGTAGAGAATTATATTTCCTACAAAAAGTGTTTCGAGTCGTATTCTCGTATCTAGCATAGTACCAAAGATATTTGCGTCTGAACGTAAAAAATGTTTGCAAATTTTTTTTATTTTCAGTATATCTCAGAAACTAGAGGAGAGACACGAAAATGTCAAAAAACCTTTTTTGTAGAGAATTAATTTTCCCACAAGAAACAATAATACAACTTTCTCGTATGCTGCATAGTTCCAAAGATATATGCGGCTGAAAGTAAAAAAATTTTTACAAATTCAAATCGTTCTGCCAGGGTGTTAATGCCGCCATTTTGTTCTGCAAATTGGCATTTACACTTGAAATAGTTGTCACAACAACATACTAAAAGATGAAACTTAACTAAATAATAAAAAGTTCATCGTTCACACGACACATGTTGGGGGTGATCTGCCACCCCCTTATGACTGGCCAATCGTTCTGCAAATATTATATCGATGATTGTGAGCTATCAGAGGACTACTGGAGAAAATTTCAGCCTTAACTAAATAATAAAAAGATGCAGTTTTTTTTACACGTTGGGGGTGTTCTGCCACCCCCTTATGACTGGAATCCGGGTTAATCCTCGCGAAGGACACTTAGTTATGCCCCTCTTAACATCCTCTCAAAAAATAGGCCTTAACTAAATCATCACCGAAAAATGTCACTGGCTCTTATACTATTAGACACATACATACGTATGTGCAACAATCCTCATCAGATACTGCCATAATATAAAAGATACAAAATTATGATTTAAAAGGTACCAATTGATCACGTGGTTTTTAATCATTTATAAAGACTTTGTACTACAATAAAAGTAAAAGAGAAACAACACAAACACAAAAACATTTGAAATGAAATAAAGTACATTTAATTTAAATAAATCTTTTGTTTTATATTGCGGAGAGAAAATACAGAAATGAAATTAAAACAATTATATCCTCAAATGTTACAATTATTTAGGCGTATCCTCTCTGTCATATTGTTGTATATGATTAACTTATTTTATATATTTATTGCCGTGTAGTCGATCCCAAAAGATGAAATATGGACCATGCGATAAAATAAACTTTTTCGCCTCACCCTAAAACACATAGTTAATTCTCCTGTCTCTGGATACAAAACCCTTTAAACCTTAAAGGGCTTTTGTCACCTAATAGTATTACATTTTATGGTATAATTTAAGTGACACTTTTTATTAATCACCTTATTCTTTGATCCATTTTCTCTTACAAGCAAGGTCATAGAAAATGTCTCGTTTGGTCATTTACTTTATTAGAAACCTCAGAGACTTTAATCCGTCTCTTCATTAACTTAAAATATCATCCGGCTTACACTACAAATGCTATCACAAGATTTATTTCTGATTTGGTGACAAGAGATAATTTGCTTCTGACTAATATTTTATGTGAAGTGAAAATTATATTATCAGAACAATCCAGTTCTACTGAGGTATGTTTTCACTTTGAAATATTGTTTATTGAACGTGTAATTATTAAACTGTTATCCTTTTAGAACCACATTATTTGATAAATTATATTTAAGAAATTTGTTTAATTACGAAAAAAAATTATAAAACAAGTATACAGGGTGGGTCGAAAAACCGTACTTTTTGTTTTTCTTTGCGAAATTTTTGTTTCTTAGTCGATTTTAACGAACTTGATGTAAGTAGTTAGCTGATTAAATAGGCTACAAGGGTCAAATGTCAAGATTGTCGAAATATTAAAATTCAAGACGGCAGACGCAATTGAAAATAGGCCTTTCTTACGCATGTTTTTTAAATTGATTGTTGTTAAAATAACAAAACTAATACAGGTTTTATAAAGAATAAGCTTCTCTCTACGTTTTAACACTACGATGTGTCAAATCGATTCACTGATTTTGGAGATATAGCAATTTTAAAAAGGGCCTACTTGCCATTTTTAAAATCTGGTAAAAAAAAGAAACTTTAATATTTTGCCTGCTATTTCTCAACCGAATTTAATAAACTTGGTCTTGTTACGTAAGCAATATATTTGGCTCTAAGAAATCGTGAACAAATTACCGACATGCCAAATACAAGTCCCATTTTTTAACAGTACGTATTGCATAACAACTACATCTTAAATAATGGCAATCAGCAATAGAAATAATTTATGTAAAAAAATCTTATCTAGGTTAATAACACGACGAGATAGTAGAGGACATTTCACCAGAAATCCATAATTATTCCTGTAAAACAAGTGTAATTTAATTGCGATGTCAATTTAACTTACGGACTTACAAACGATGAAATGACACAGAAATGATTTGGATTTCCGATGAAAAATTTTTCAATATAGTATTTTATTATATATTATTCAGCAGTGATGCGTTAATTTCAAAAAGGAGAATGGCATTCCATTTTCCAGCTTTCTATTGTCAGTATTATCACCAGAAAATTCGTCTTTATCATTAGCAAAGGTATTAAGCAAATTCTAATTGGTGCCCCGGTCTATGAATGAGTAAGAGGTGTAATGACGTGGTACAAGAAAGTCTGGGTTATTACGTTTAAAAAAGTATAAAATTTTTACAAAAGCTGGATATTCTGTCAAACTTTTCACAAAAAAAATTCTTTTACCCACTAGTCGAGTAAATAAAAGCGCCTAAACTATGACTTGGTAGCGAAGATCGATGAGTCGACTTCATCGAGGGAAAAATTTTAAATTAATTTGAAATTTGTGCCTAACTCGTATGAGGTATGAAACTGTCGTCGCTCTGTCAAAAATATCTGCACTGCTCTCAATTGTTGACTTTCTAACCAAAATATCACGCTATTATGTCATATTGAGTCAGATTGCTACCGTAAGAATAAGATTTTTCAATACTGAATAGCAACTGATTTTGAACCCATCAGGCATTAATAAATTATTGTATTATATATATATATATATATATATATATATATATATATATATATATATATATATATATATATATATATATATATATATATATATATATATAAATTAGGAAAAAAAAGGATAATGGGTATTGCCCGCAAAAAAGGATGAATCCGTCGACACGTGTTTCTAAGTCACTACTCGTAATCATGACGGCTATAAGTTGTAAGGATAGGCACAACTTAGGTTCAACAACATAAAAGGAAACCACTGACAGGAAGCCAGTCGCACATTTGTGGCTGCAATTAAAAGACCCCGTGTTTACAGGGCAACAGACAATATTGCCACCCATTATCCTTTTTTTTCCTATTACATCTCATCCCGCAGTAACCTGCTATACTTTGTTATATTTTTTTTTTTTTTTATATATATATTTATATATATATATATATATATATATATATATATATATATATATATATATATATATATATATATATATATATATATATATATATATATATATATATATATATATATATTAAATATGATTTGAAGGAAACAACTACTCAGCGGGCAAATGCCCCGACCTGCATTGGAGTACACCTTCAAATCATGTTAGATCGATAGCCAATATCATTTGTCAATTCCCAACCAGACATAGATCGATTTCGAACTTATTTGTTCTCTTCAGTATGCCATAGGTTATGGAACAGACAAACGATAGTGGCCAACCTGCTAGTTATATACTAACTAAGGTAAAGTGAATAGTGGTGAGAGGTATGAAACTTCTCATATGGTCTGAATGCTACTATCCGACCGACATCATAGATGTCTCTGTGGCGGATAGCGACTTGCGTCACAGCAAGTACCGAGAGCGGCGACCCCTAGCCCAGGTGGACTAAACTAACGTTATTAAATATGATTTAAAGGAAACAACTACTGTATGTTTTTAAATATATATATATATATATATATATATATATATATATATATATATATATATATATATATATATATATATATATATATATATATATATATATATATATATATATATATATTATTTTGTAGTCTTACAATGTCATTGATATTTTTAGTTTTACAAGACATACTTATGTCATCCACATTACTAATATTTTACTTCTAAATTAGCAGCTACATCATTTACGATAATATTAAAAAACAACGGTCCTAAGACGGATCCTTGTGGGACCTCTGATAACGCTACGCAATCGACGGGCTTAACGATATATTGTATTCTTTCAGCGAGACAGGATTTAGCAAGTTTTATTAGATCTAGAGAAATGTCAAGTTCCTCTATACTTGTAGAGTAATATGCTGTGATTGAGAGTGTCAAATTCCTTAGAGAAATCAGTGTGTACGAAAACGGTTTGAGGTTTCATTTTGATTGATTCAGACACATATTGAACAATACATATTAAACTTGTTACAGCTGACTGGTCTTTCATAAATCCATGCTGTTGTGAAATAATGGTAATTTTCACATGATAAAATTTTCATGTAGAAGAATTTCCAGAACTCCACGCAAAATGACAAATTATGGTTACAGGATCAAAATTAATCATTTCTTTGTAGTTTCTTAAATATTGTGTAAAACAAATGAAATTAAACTAAAATACATACATATTATTAACAATTTTTTTTTTAATAAAAATAAAAAATTAAATTTTAGCCGCAAGTTAAGAAATTCTTAACGTTTTCTTTTTACTTTCTTATACCTAATATAAGGAAGTACAGTAATCGTAATTTTTTTTCGACCTCGAGTTTTTTGATTGATATATACATTTTGAACCCTTCTGAATGCATTCTGACTATTTTCCGATTGATGTCTATCGGTGCGTGTGTGTGGATGTGTGTGTGGATGTGTGTGTGGAGGTGTATGTGTGTATGTGTGTATGTGTATGTGTGTATCCGCGATAACTCAAAAAATACTAATGGAAGACTTTCCAAATTTACCAGTTAAGATTGTCAACAACATTCTAGGTTACACATTAAATTTGGCGAATGTTGTACCACCAGAAGAGGCATAATGAATGAAAGAAGAAAAAAGGTACAATTTCTGAAAAAAATTAAAAATTTTGTATTGAATTTCTGGACGAATCTCGACGAATTATAATGAAAAAACAAAACTTTATGAAAAAAAAATCTGCTCGCATGTCTGTAGTATCGCGATAGCAGCCACAGTTTTTGAGATAAAGCTTTCAAATTTGGTACACTTGTTAAGACAATGACAAATTCGGTGATGAGCAAAATTGGCCGGCTGTAAGAGGGTTCACGGGACACAAACTTTTTTGTATTTGACTACAAAAAAATATATTCTTGAAAGATTATAAATCATGTCATATCAATCGAATAAAATGTATTTTCTAAGTACTTAAATAAAGCTGAGGTAAACTGAAATATTTTGCACATTTAGCCTCATAAAACGGGGTTAGGATAAATTTAAAAGTTTGACGTTTGAAAGGTCTAATTTAGTTATAAAAATGTCAATGTCAACAACAAAAAATTATTAAAATATATGACATGAATTATTACTGAAAGTATCAAATAACGCTGATAATTAATGATTTAAAAATTTTAATGAAACATTTCAAGGTACGCTATTAAAATTTAATTGAGGTAAGTGAATAATTAAATAGAATGATTTTTTTAGATCAGGATGATATATACTGGTATAAGAATGTTATGTGCTGGCCACATCAGATATTTTAATTTTGATTACTTTTACAATTTTTTAAAACTAATTTGTTCATGCTAGTTTATGCAGATAAGTTTCAAAAAGTAAATCGAAATCAAGTTGTTCCAATTTAAAGTACTTTCATTAGGGAGACTTTCTTTATAATTTAGTTACTTTCAATCCAAGTTACATTTCGTGACTGAAATGAATGTGACTAATATTTTTATCGTTATTTTATTCACTCGTTATCTTATTCGCTTGACTACCAATTCTACCATTTTAAATATTATTTATATAAATAATAATTATTTCTTATTTTATTATCACAAAATCTTCTTGAACTTAAGAATATTAATTAAATTACGATTTTAAATAATTAAAAATAATCTCGACAGCCACTGCAGTAGAAATAACTTCGAATAACCACAGAAATGATAGCCTTATGCCTTTAAATAGCCAACATAAAAGTAATCTAGAAAGATTCATCCATAAGTGCCGATAGAAAATTTCCGGGGAGGAATAAAATTTATGTGAAATTAAGATAATTTTTAAAGACTGTGTAGGTATTAAAAATAAAATAAATTTTAAAAACACAAAAATATCAGTCTACACATTTTATTTACATTAAATTGTGGCATAATGTATGAAAACGAAAATAAACTTTTTTCGTTGCTTACATATCTTTGGTGTTAAAATAAAACAACCTGAAAACAAAACAACAACTTTGATAACATAAAATCTCACATAGTCTTATTCAAAAACGAATATAAATATACACTGAAATCTTTTGTTAGGAAGAAATATGAATTTAAAAAAAAACCGGAACATATCGCTGTTTTCAATGCATCTTTCAGTCGACACATTAGACTGCGCAGTCTATCTGTCTAAGTCTATAGCGAGAGTATGAAAAACGTGGTTGCCAAATGTCAGATATATCTTTTTTTACAAAACAAACTTGGAAAAAGAAATAAAAATATATGTTGGCTGATTAAGTTAAAAGCAAATCACTGCCAGTCATATATTTCTTGATACTTGATAGTTTCGTCATTTTCAAGGGGACAACTGCCCCCTCATGCCCCTTCCTGGCGACGCTCATGGATTCATCAGATGACAACTTCAAATTATAATTTTTGTTATTGAATATGGATTGCAATTAATAAACTATTATTAAATTTACAAACATCTTTAGTAGTTTTTATTAATTTAATAACAAGAATGAAAAAGAGCCATGTTTTAATCTTCTACTGTATTTGCGATACATATCAAAAAAAACAATATTTTATACAAAAGATGTATGTCACAGATAGTTGGCTTAAATATTCTGTATTGAAATTTACATATTTAAGTATTTTTAACACTGTGTCTTCATTTTATAAGGAACCAATTATTGCAAACAATTTTAAAATTTAGCGATATGAATTTTTAACTAAATAATCCTAATCCAGCCTTTCTGACTGTTAAACGAAACTTACACCAATTTGTGTTTGAAAAACAGCATGTTTAAAGGATATTAGGGGCACAGCTACTCATAGAAATAAGAAAAATTTCATATGAACAAAGGTACATACAAAAGTTTCTCGTTGAAAGCGGTTGTTTCTATGACTTTTCGAGAGAAATACTTATTAAAAGAACAACTAATCTTATGAAAGTAACACGTTTGTAAACGTTGAAATTAATTGTTATATTAAGCAAACGCGGCAACAAAATTGTAGATATCTCGAAAACTGTTTTACGAAAATTCATATATCTTTTATTTTTTTGACAATTTTATTTTTCAGAGCAGCTAAAAAATTTGTCTTGAATATTTACAGCATAAACTTACCTAACTCATGGGGAATACACCTCCTATCAATTTGAGCAAAAATAATGAAAAAAAAAAGTAAAGAAAATTACCCCTGCATGAACAATTTGACTTCTTGAGTAGCATTTTCCTACTGTGCGATCAAATATATTGATCCCTCATTTTGATTGCGAATTACAAAAAAACTGAGGAGGTAAAAACTTCTCAACTAAAAGATATTTGACAAAATAAATAAATAAGCGGAAACGGTCGAGTTTATCCAACTCCGATTATATATTTCTTGTAGTATTTCGTTAATATTTAATAAAATAATAATTTATTTATAGCATTGCTATTTGTTGTACAAGTGTTATCTTATTTGAAAATGTTTTAATTCTACTAATAATAATGAAAATACCAATTAGCAAATTATTTTTTAATAACTGGACAACTAAACGGCGTTTCTTTTTGCAAAGTACCATAAGTGTACAGAATGGTCCATTTTATAACTCATGAAAATTTCAAATAGTTTTGTTAGTTTTTGCGAAATTAATTCGCAATAACGAAAATGATGCCGAAATTCGATACATCTTTTACATTATCATTCAATATTTTAAAAACTGTAACAACTGTTTTTATAAAATTTGGACACACCACAGTATCAACAGTATGTACTGATATGTGAAGAACTGGTCTAATTCGATCGTCTAGTTTTTTCTTTTTTCGTAGGCGTTCAAATTGAGGGTTCATTACTTTTGAATCGCATAGTAGTAATATCGTAGAAACCTGTCTTTCAATCGGACTCTTAAAGGATTTCATAACCCTCTAATTGTGTACTTAAAGGAAATAGAAAAAAACTCTGTGTGATTGCCCATAGATTAACTTACATTGATGGTACCCGCATAAAAATATATTTAAATAACGGCTTTGTTGTTGTTCAGGAGATGCCACATGTTGACATTTGAAAATCCTATTTGTCATCTGAAATTCAGAACTGTGTAGTAATTAAATTACACAATTACTACTGCTCAGAGTTGCTTACGGTCCACATTTGGGGTCCAAAAATTAAGCGATAAATTTTAACACATCTATGTAGAGCAGTATAACGTGAGCTTCAACTAACTTGATCAAAACATTTCGTTGAGCTTACATTACCTATTATCTCTTTGGTCAATATTTATTGTATGTTTTGCACCATGGTACATTAAATTTACGATGAAATACCTCTGTGTTTTTACAATAGAGTAATTGTAAATATACGAGTGAGGAAATGCGTTGGATTATTCGCAATTATCATGTGTTGGACAGGTTAACAATTTGATTGTTTACGAATTTTAAAAATGATGAAATTGTTAGGGATAGAAGTGCAACTTTGATATTTGTTTAGTTTAGATTGGGTAAATTCTAAGCACAATGTGGGAGACTAGGTAATTATTTTCAAGAAATAATTCTCCGTATGATATACCGGGTGTAACGGGATCAAGGTACACCCCTCTTTTCTCCTTTAGTTTTGAAGATAATTGATTGAAATTTGGGATATCCTATATACATAATAAGCGGCACTTTTTGACATACAGGTGATTTTTTGTCACTTCCGGTCTCGCCGGAAGTGACACTAAATTTCGATTTTTTGAATTGAACACCATATATATTATTATATTTTTGATACCAAATAAGTGACATTTCAAACGTCAATACTTTTTATAATATAATTTTTAGTTTTCCATTTAAGTGTGCCATGACGGTTCCGATTTATTCTAAATGATCCGTGTAATGCTAGAAAAATCTAAATCACTTCAAAAATACTAAATTACGTGATTTATGAGCGAATAAGGTTCATCAAAGTGGTTTTTGGGGAAAAACTCAATTTTTTCAAATGGAACCATATTGGTACCGTGGTACCATTTATTAGTACTACTAATAAGGAATTTATTCATATATCGTATTAAAATGTGTGATAAATTCAAACAAAATTACAGCTAAAAGAAAATAAGAAAATACAATTTTGTTCTAATTACCTTGATATACATAAGGTGGCTTTGGAATACAAAAAAATGAACACAAAACATTACAACAGTTGTTAAAAATGCTGTCCTTAGTTAGTTACTGCTGACCTTAGTTACTTCTTAACATTTAAGTAGAACAAAATTGTATTTTCTTATTTTCTTTTAGCTGTAATTTTGTTTGTATTTATCGCACATTTTAATACGACATATGAATAAATTCCTTAATATTCGTACTAATAAATGGTACCACGGTACCAATATGGTTCCGTTTGAAAAAATTGAGTTTTGCTCCAAGAACCATTTTGATGAACTTTATTTGCTCATAAATCACGTAATTTAGTATTTTTGACGGGATTTCGATTTTTCTAGCATTACGTAGGTCATTTAGAATAAAGCGGAACTGTCATAGCACACTTAAATGGAAAATTAAAAATTATGTTATAAAAAGTATTGACGTTTGAAATGTCACTTATTTGGTATTGGTGGATTCAGAAAATTATGCATAAATCAAAAATATAATAATATATAGGGTATTCCATTCAAAAATCGAAATTTAGTGTTACTTCCGGCGAAACCGGAAGTGAAAAAAAATCACCTGTATGTCTAAAGGTACCGCTTATTACGTATATAGAATGGAAAATTAAAAATTATATTATAAAAAAATACTAACGTTTGAAATGTCACTTATTTGGTATCGTTGGATTCAGAAAATTATGCAGAATTCAAAAATGCAATAATATATAGTATGTTCCATTTAAAAATTGAAAGTTAGTGTCACTTCCGGCGAAACCGGAAGTGAAATAAAATCACTTGTATGTTAAAAAGTGCCGCTTATCATGTATATAGAATATCCCAAATTTCAATCAATTATTTTCAAAACTAAAGGAGAAAAGGGGGTGTACTGTGATCCTATTACACCGGGTATACGTACCTGTATTTTACTTTTATTGAATTTTTTCCGATTTTAAGAGAAAAAAACGTAATCAGATTTTGAGATCCTTTAAATAACACATACAAATGTATAAAAAAAGACGCAACGTGTATGTTCGGTAGGCCTTACAAGAAAATATGTTTTCCCAAATATGCATTTATTTATTTTATTCTATCAACGGCTATTTCCAGTTAGGGTACTCATTGTTTTTGCATCTTTTCTTCAACATGCCTTGTGAATATCATTTTCAAAGTTAACATGACGTTTTTGAAATTTTATATTTTTTTCCTTAACATTTTTGATAGTACTGCCCACTTTTCTTATACCTAAAGAGGAGAAAAATCTAAAAGTCTTTTTAAGATAATAGTGCGTGGATTTCTACAAAACATCAAATAACACTGCACTCGACGCGCATTTCGCTAACCAAGTTGGCATCATCTGGAGATGATTAAAACTTAGTTCGTTTATTAGGTTTAATCATCTGCAGATGATGCCAACTTGGTTAGTAAAACACGCGTCGAGTGTAGTATGGAGTCTTGGTGTCTTGTGGAAAACCACATTAGTGTTAGCCTTACATCAAATGTTCCAAGTTACTTTTGTTAAGATAGTTTAAGACCTGCTGTCAAATTTCAATAAAAGAAAGTTTTCTGTATCTCTTAAAATAAAAAGTTACAAGCGATTGCAATCTTACCACTTTTTGGTTTTTTTGTTTGCTACAACTCAAAAAGGTGGCCATGAATCTTAAATTTAATTTCTCGGGCACACAGCCCCCAAAATAAAACATATATTTAAACACTTTTGTTCTACGTCGCATATTAAATGAGATATTTAGAAGTGATCCTCTTATAGTGTATTCTTAAAAGTATTATATTTCTGTGTGCAAATAGTTATCCAAAATGTCAATGACATCTTGTTATTGTTTAGTAATATGCATAAATAAGTAGAGAAAACATAAACACTGTATAATATAAAACGTGTCCTCAAGTTAAATTATTTCATAATATTTTTATATTCAATTATCAAATTTAATAACATGATTTTAATTTGGGATAAAAACTAGTATTGAACACATTTAGCCTACTAGAACTATCCCCTGTATGTGTAAAACATTATTATCCTTTGTAGATGCATGATTACTGACTGATATCAATTGTTTCAGGATGGTATTTAGACACTTTCTAGTGGCGGCGCTGGCGCTTGCAATGGTGTGCTTTCAGCTAGTTGAATCAGAACGAGATCAATACGAGAACAGACATGATAAACCCCATGCAGTTCAGCTGCGCTCCGAAGCAACAGATTCAATGCTACAAGTTAGCGTGCCTCAGCGCCCAGCTTTTATTGAAAAAGAAACAAACACAGGCATAGAAACTTTATCCGCTGTCGGCAATAGCGAAACGGGCAGGAAAAAAAGAGGATTCTCTCGCTGGAATGGACAGCGAACTCAACTGGCGGGATATGAGAGTTTCACCATGTGGAAGCCGCCGGTTTACCAATTAAGTAGGCCGTATTATATACCGATTTACGGCACTCCTGGAAGAGTTCCTATTTACTTTCCGCCTCAGTCTCTGAATATTAATCCTGGAACTCCAGTAGATAACCCCCTACCAAACAGACCTTTTACAGGCCCAGGATATTTACCTCCAAAAGAATATTTGCCATCTAGTACTTCCACAGAGAAAGTTACTACTATGAAAATAATTGACAGAATCAATGGCGACGATGATGATGATGACGATGATAGGCCAATATGGGGTGATTCACCCCCTGCTCCCGCAGCTACGCAGAGGCCTAGTAACATTGTTCCCACCAGACCTACACGTCCTCCTAGCATGGCTGATTTCCCTCCCTTAGTACATGACGTAAATAATAGTGGTACGAATATTTTAGCAGCTGAATCGCAGAGTGCTGAAGATTCTATTTCTAATATATTCTCGCGACCTCCACAAAGAACAACTCCACGTCCTGCGGTGTCTGGACCAAGTAACTGTGTGTGGGCTATAATATCTTGTTGTTCAGCGGCAAATAACGCTGTCCCAGATAGTTGTTTTGAACAAAGAGGGTGTCCAGGGCCATTCTGGGGCTCAAGTCCTTGTGACAGTGATTATGCAAAAGCGGCTATATCTGCAGCCCTAAATTATTATAATCAGTGATTTTCCAGTGACTAGTGCTAAAAAATTTTTCTTTTAGGGTAGGGAAAAACTGTTAAAGCAAATTCTTCTAGTTTTAAGTTATTTATAACTTGTTGTGATAATAATATTGATAGGTGTACATATTTGAACGATACTGATCCGTACTAGTTTATCCTTTAACAATAAGTACTCTTATAAATGCTAAATCTAGCACTAAATATGATTTATTTATGGGTGTTTTCAATGATACCATACAATGATGGCCGCCCCACAGGCTTTGAGCGACGGAAAGGGCACAACCTGATGCACCAAATATTTTGCTTTGCGTCGTCGTATTTTTTTTTTTTTTTGTTGTTAATTTCATTTATTTATTATTTCCACTATTAAATTGGCGTTAGCACGCCTTCCTCGTCAGGATAGCCAACATTTTAAATTGGTATTATAATTTTTCTCTTGATGAGATCGAAAAATGAAAACAGACGATTAATTTAAAATACCATACGTATTTAATATATAAAATTACAGGCAATACTGATGCATGTTTTTTTTTATTAATAAGAAATACGAAATGAATATTTTGTTTGATATCATTTTATGAAACTAAATAATCGTATTTCCTAAGAATAAAAAACATATGCATCAGTATTGCCTGTAATTATTATTGTATTTAATCTATATGGTATTACGGATGAATCTTTTTTTCGTTTTTCGGTATTACTAACAGAAAATTTTTAACATCGATTTATAAAGTTAAGTTGGATATCTGCAGTCATAAACAAACGAAAAGCCATATTTTAAAAATTTTAAAAACTCTTCTAACCTCGTAAGAGTAGAATGTAGAATGTCTAATTACAATTCCCACATCATAACTCCGCCGATTTTTGAGATACTTGATTTTTCAAAAAATGTATGAAACTAGATTTTTTGAACATCCTCAGATGCTATAAGAACAGTTTGTATTTAATAGAAAAATAAATTCTACTCGTCCTTCTGACTTCAAAAAATCCTGGTTTATTTTGTTAGTTTTTAAGTTATTCAGCAAAATATCCATACGGGTTTCTTCACTGTAATTCATTTTTTCAGCAACAATAAATTACAATAATACAGGAAACAGAATATTTGTCAACAATAATATAAAGAGCTTTTGCTTGCTTCACTTCTAGTGTTATTTATTAGTGATGGCATACTTGAAATTATTGTTAATTAAAAATGCAGTTCATATGGAAAAGTGATATATTTTGTTGAATAATTTAAAAACTAAAAACAATAAACCCAGAAAACCCCATATTTTGAAATAAAAGAAATGAGTACAATTTAATTTTCGAGCGTCTGAGAATGTTCTATAAATCTATATTCACAATTACATATATTAATTTTTTAGATAACCAAGAATTATTTATATAGTAGTAAGCCCGAAGGAAGAAAAGGAAAAATTTAGATAATGCCACAAATAACGTTCAGACAATAACTTTAATATATATGTATGTTTCGGGTTTATTATTTGTTGGAACTTCAAATCGAAGAAGTTACGTCTGACAGCAGATGCTATTATAGATTTTTCAATTATGTTGGATATTGATCCTTAAGAAAAAATTCACAAAAGGAATATAATATCATCCCATAAAACACAACGAATTTTCGTGGCAGAATTATAATCTCTCAAATAAACTCTTTCCTACAATTACTAATTTACAGTACCACACATTAATTCATTATACTACTAAATTTTAACACCACTGCTATAAACTTATGTTTCACGATTTTAATGATATTTTAACATTTGCACATTAGCGTTTTTTCATAAAAAAATTATAATCGCGTCTTTATTTGTGTATTTTCATTATTTTAAAGAAATTTTTTTGTTAAAAAAAAACTCTGTTATTTCAAATTTATTTCTTGGTTGAAAAATTTCAGAAAAACTGTCATTTAAATAGTGATTGGATTCCATCACGTTTACAGCCTGATCGAAAATTCTACAGAATTCAACAAAAATATATTGAGATTATGAATTCCTTGAAAACTAAAAACTTATCACCATCTACAGAAAAGTCTCCAATACACTTTTTTAATGAATATTTAAGAAGTGGGATATTATTTTATGAAAACGCATTTTACAAGAATTACCTTTAAAAAAATGTCTTAAAAGTAAATTTATTTCTTTATTTTGTTGATAAAAACGACAAAATTTATTAATCTTCATACAATATTTATATAATTCACTCGCGTATCATTCATAATAATTCATAATATGTTTAATTTAAAGAAAAATCTAATATTTAGTTTTAATTAAAAACCATTCGTTATTTTCTTTGTTTTTAATATTATGTAAATTATTATGCTCTGGCTTGTATTTATAAACGTCACCATAAAATTATGTATTTGATTAAGGTTGCGTTAACTTGGGAAATTAAATACACAACAATTATTTTTCTTTGCTGCGATAAATAATTTATAATTGTTGACACAGCGCGACGCTTTGCACTAGATATGAACATGAACATTGTTTATTTATTATAATTACCAAGAAAATGATTATATGTTAAATTACATAAATATTATTTACAAAAAATTATTTTTGCATAATCATTTTCTGCCTAACTATACATATACCGGGTGAGCAACTAAGAATGGACGCCGGCCATATCTCAGAAACTAATCACCGCACAAGTTTAAAAAAAAAAGTCTTTAAAGTGACAAGTGAAAATATTTTCGAGGTTATAAAATGGCCGCTAGAAGCCATGACCAAACAGAGAATTAGGGTTTTCTCCGTATTTTACCAAATTAAGTGGCATAAAAAATATATGCATCGTAGTAATCCTGGGAGAATTTCACATCTTACTAGTTTTACAATTTTTTTTCTACCTTCAAAAATAAAGTGGTGGGTAGATGCCAAAAAAAAAATATTTTTTTAAATGTCAATTACTTCGATTAGACTTAACGGAATTTAACAAACTTGGTCTCGTTAGAAAGGGCTTTTCATAGTCTATCGAGTGCGCTTTACGGTGTTTTCATTTGATTATTACCGTGGCCGCTAGAGGGCGTTATCTGACATGTCAACAAATATCGTGTTTCTTCTTAAAAAATTTAAATAGAATGGTATATTAATTTTTACACAGTAAAATAGAGAATTAAATGCTTCAGATGTCAGTAAAAACCGCAACTGGATAACTTTTTTGTAGCAGTAGACATTAGCAAACAAAGTTGATATTATGAATTATTTTCAGATCTTAGCGATGAAATTTGCAAAGTAGCTGTTGAAAACAAGTTCTAATTCTATTCTTTTAAAGTATTGTAATGTGTTTTTTGCATTTACTGTATTAATATAATTTATTAATTACTAATTTTTGTATTACATAATATATATTCTACTAAATATTTTTGACATATTATGTTGTTTCTTCATTGTGTAATTTTCAGAGCTAACTTGTTTTCAACAGCTACTTTGCAAATTTCACCGCCAAGATCTGATAATAATTGATAATTTCAATTTTGTTTGCTGATATCTACCGTTAGAAAAAGTTATCGAGTTGCGGTTTTCACTGACATCTGAAGTGTTTAATTTTCTATTTTACTGTGTAAAAATAAACATACCGTTCTATTTAAATTTTTTAAGAAAAAGCACGATATTTGTTGACATGTCAGATAACCTCCTCTAGCGGCAACTATAATAATCAAATGAAAACACCATAAAGCGCACTCGATAGACTAAGCAAAGCCCTTTGCAACGAGACTAAGTTTGTTAAATTCCGTTAAGTCTAATCGGAGTAATCGACATTTAAAAAAAAAATTTTTTTACATCTCCCCCATCACTTTATTTTTGAAGATAGGAAAAAAAGTGTAAAACTAATAAGATTCGAAATTCTCCCAGGATTACGATGCATATATTTTTAATGCCACTTAGATCAAAATACGGAGAAAACCTTAATTTTCTGTTTGGTCATGGCTGTTACGCCCCTAGCTGCCATTTTAGAAACTCGAAAAGATTTTCCAACGATTTTACCCTAAACTTGTGCAATGATTAGTTTCTAAGATATGGCCGGCGTCCTTTCTTAATTGCCTACCCGGTACAAAACTTCATATCCTAATGGAAGCATACTACTTTTTGTACAAAAATTGTACCATGTTTATTGCAAAAAAACCTGATTAACTGTTGGCAATTTCGCCAAGTTTATCGATATTACTAAGCTGCATACTATGTTTATCGATTTCAAATTTATTTTTACTTTATAATACATTTATACAGGGTGGTGATTTAGTTCCGTACAATATTCATAATATAGTTCAAAAAAAACATTAATATTTAACGTAATCATTTAAAATGTCCACTAATAACAATGCAATCTGACATTGGCCAATATGAGTGTAAACATTTTGTGTTGAACGTTCAATAATTTCCGGGCTGATATTTTCGATTTCGCTACGAATTCAAGGCTTTAGAAGATCCCTAAAATTGGATACCATTGTACTCGGAAAACAATAAGGAATCCATTTTTATTAAAAAAAGAGAGGGGGTAACGATAAAAAAAAAGGAAATGATGACGGCACAGCTCAAAACCAAAATATGAAAAAAATTACGTCGTTTTTTTTAAATAAAATTGACGTATATCAGCTTTTCCCAAAAAATATTTTAATAACAATATGAATATTGTGCGGCACTAAATCACCATGTTTTGCATAACACATAAAGTAATGAATTAGTATTATTATTAATAAATAGGCCATGAAGAAGGATGTTTAATTTTAACTTAACTACAAAATAGCGCTCATTTATTTATGCAAATGTAGATATTACAAATTTATTGTACTGTGTCGTATATCCAATAATAAATGGGTCATATAACAAATCAAATAACACTCGAGTTAACTACAACTGGTTTAAGTATCTCTTAGGAATAACAAAAATGTATTAGATAACATACATTTGAAAACGAAAAATTGAAAATGAACTTTGATTGTAGTTATAACTATATTTCGACAAACTCGGATGATCTGTGAAAAATATGAAAGTTTTCTCTAATTTTCACTTTGGATATGCGTTTATATAGACTTTTCCCTTTTTGGATTTCAAGAATCATATCACAATTATGTCATTGATAGATAAAGAGGAAAAAACGCAAATCAGCGTGTATTAATTTCACTGGAACATTTTCAGGTATTATTGTGATACAATTTATTTTGAAAATTGTAACCCATAGTTTCAACTGAAATAGTTATTTACATAACAAGACTGGAAAGTGATTATTTTTACTGAGTCTCAAAAACTTTTTAAGTTTAACAAAATTCATAAAATTCAATTGACAGATGTCAGACGCTTACTGGACTAATAATTTTTAATTGTTTTCAGATACTATTGTTAACCAAAAGTGACATAATGGACTAGACTAGCAAATATATATTTTCTACTCAAAAAATTTACCGGAAAGAGTGAACTTTTCAGACAGTTGCAAAAATATATATTTTTTGTCGCTCTCCTGTGGTATGTGGCAGATTTCTGGGAACCCTTTCAAAAATATAGTTATATTTAGGACACCACTGAATATTAAAAACAAAAATAGTTTTTTTTGTATTATAGGATTAATTTTAAAAAAATTCCTTGGAATATTGTTGTAATATAAATTTTTCCGAGTTATTCGATTTCAGATATCTAAAAATGTAGTAAAAATAATACGTATTTTTTTAGAAATTTCTTGCAATAAATTTATTTTTTTACGTGTAGACTGAAAAGAGAGTTTGTAGTACAAAATATAAAAAATTTCTAAAAAATTAAAAACACGTTTTTAAAAAGATTAATATTAATCTTGGTGCATTTAAAATCACATAATTCAAAAAAAAAGTTTACACAGATTTTCCAATAAATCTTTTTCTTTTAAAATTACACCTAGGCAAAGACATGCACTTTTAATGTTTAATGTCCAGTGGCGTCCTAAATATTTTTTATAACTTGTTTCTATGTATAGAATATCAAAAAAATTTTTCACATAAGCTCAAGAGCTATTTATTTACTTTCATCATTTTGATAGCTTGTATCTCCGTTAGAAACAATTAAAGTATGTTATTCTTGTTTTAGGCCATAAATTTCAGTCTCAAAATATATGTACTAATTTACAAAACACCCAGTAGAGTAAAGTGAACTTGAAAGCTTCTGACGCCAACAAACCAAATGGATTTTGTAAGAAACTGTATGATCTCTCACTTTACTATAATAAATGACTTTATCTTGCCAAAATCATGGTTCAACAGATAAACGTCAATTTTAAAAGATGAAAACATGTCTCAATTTTTTCCCCAATTTTACTATTTGCACCATGTATAACTGCTATTATTTTACACGTTACTTAAAAAAAAAAACAATATGTTAAGGACGTATTGGATTTATATATGTGTAGACAATGGCGATCTATACAATGAGTGGCTAAACTGCCATTCACCGGTTTTTGACAATAAGCAAGCCGTTTTACAAATTCTTCTTGTGCATTTTGAATGACTTCTTTGCTAATTCTGTCATTTCTGCGAAAAAAAGTGGATTTGCGTGGCACAAACACCATAGGTAATAGGTAATACAATCCCCTGTATCCCTGAAGATACCTCATGGTACTTTGTGTGGGAGAGGGCTACACATTTAGAGGCAATGGACACACACCCAATGTCCAAGTAATTTAGGATTCATTTCTGGTTTAGAAAAAATCATATTTCCTGGACCGGGGATCGAACTCGGGACTTCTTGGTGAGAGGCAAGTGTACACCATTATAGTCCTTGCCACTCAACCACGAATCCATCAGAGTTTCCCAAAACAGCATTCGGCGGTTAGAGTCATTCTCGTTGTGCTCCTGCACGAGTTGAATTTTGTAGGAACGATATCTTTCTTTCTTCAGTACACGTAGCACTATTCGCTAACTAACTCTATTTTCTGTTGAAACTAGAAGGGAAGTATTATGAGGATTCTCTTTCATAATTAACAAAATATAAATCTACTTATCTTCACTAACTTTTAAACGGCCCGGTTTTGGAATGTCTTTAGCATGTTCAGTTTCGCTGAATTTACACTCAGTCTTACTGACTGAATCGGCTGTTCTAGATATTTTGTATTTTAACAAATTGCATGCCTCTTTCTTACTTCTAGTCTTATCCCCACATCCAACAAAAATAAAATTTCTATCCGTTGTCGTTAAATGTGCCATATTAATAAAATTTCAAGAGGGTTTTGTAAACTTAATACATTAATTAGTATTTGATGTAAGTGACTCATTTTTAAATGTTTGATTTATACGAATATGTAAAACCATTAGGCACTTCCAAAAATTAAATCTGATAATTTTACTTGCTTAGCAACAAATTTGTTTCCTGATGTGTAAAACTATGAGGCAGTTCGACAACATATTTAATAGTTTTATTTGCTTAGAAATAGAGTTTTTTTTGATTTATTTTTTGTTATAATGAAATTTAGATTTCCTAATTTTCAATTGCATTTTATTCGAAAATGTTCTTATGTAAGGTGTTAAACGTTATGCTGTCATTATGATAATTAAGAGATCTATCAAAATCAGTAAAAATTAGGGGTGGTCGTTTAAAAAATATCGACACATCATTACTCGAAAACAAATGAGGATCGGAAGTTGAATTTAACATAAAAATGTATTTTTATAAAACAAAATCGACCTGCTCGAGGTTTTTCCAAAAAAAAAAAAAATTATATTAATACTTTAATTCTTTACTTTAGTCGCTCCCTGTACATAATTATTTAACAAAACATATCTATTTTCATATATTTTTGCCGCTTTTAATTTCTTACAGTGGTACAACAACGTATTTTTTATGGTCCATTTTTATAAAAAAGGTGTTTTTTAGAATTTGTTGCGGCTGTATTTTCTTGCTCCAATTTAAAGCATTCCTACAGCGGCAATCTCTATAACATCATTATGATGGCAACGAATATAACGTGCTAGAGTGCGAACTATCCAATTAAATAAACGAATGCTGCTTGTTAGTTATTTAGTAGAACGAGCGACGAAGTCGAAAGGGCACTGAGCTACAATCTGTCGCGTTTCCTGGCAGCCGCCGCAGTGGTAATTAAATTTTTCCAAATCTCAGCAGAATGTTAAACGGAGAGAGTTATATTTGAGATGAAGATGAAAATCAGAAAATGTATTTTTTATGTTAGTTTAAGTTTATTGGTTTAGTATTATAGTTATAAATAAGATTTTTGTAAATATATTATATTGTAATTTTATATCAAATATAAAGGAAGATTTATTTTAAAGTTTCTCGTTTTATTTTCGTACATTATTTTGATTTATTTAGGTACAAGCCTGGGTACAAACTCTTCAGATATGCAAAATTATACTACAGATTGTTTATACTTTAATGGGTGCGAAATATCAATGGATTCACTAAACTTTAGTTATGGATACCAACTGTTACATAAATCAAACTTTTAAGTCTTTTAAAACGAATTTTAAGAAAATTTGCATATAGACAGAGTTGGGAGTATCTTGAGAAAAAAGATACTTAGAAAAGAATTGGATACTTGTAGTATCTTAGTTACTTTAGAAAGTAACTAAGATACTTTCAAAAGTAATTAAGATACTTTCCAAAGTATCTTGTATTTTAAGATACTTTTTTGTGAAAACTAAATATTCAAGCAACTTAGGCAATATTTCTAAAGTATCTTTGGAAGGTATCTAAGTTACTTTTTGAAAGTATCTATCCCAGCTCTGTATATAGTGGACATTGAAAGAAATATATCTTGAGCCATGTATACACCTACAGATTAAAGAAATAAAACACCTACCTTCCTAATTAAAACAACCAGAAAACGATACTTTGTGGAGGTGTATATAATAAAATATAAAAATTAATAAATATTGCCCGATTTACCATGATAAGTAAAGGTTGATAGCTTAATTTAGCGACGCGATGGAACGTGGTCCGTCTCACAGCCGAATAGTCTATAAATTCATTTGTTACATTATCCACATATAGGGAGCATGTTTCTTCTTGGTGGACATGTAGAATTGCTAAATGATGCAAACTCTTTTGACCCATAGTCTGACAAATATAAATTTTAAGCCTTCGCAGGCAGGAGAATGATCGTTCTGCTGCACATGTTAACTAGGCAGCGGAAATTTTTGCTATTTTTCAGGGCTGGCAGATACATAAACAAATCCTATTACAGTTATACATAAATAAACACATCACATACAATTTTGTAGTGTGTAATATATGCAACCAGTATAACAAGTATTGAGGCAGGAAACCGGGATAGACGTATTTTATGGATAACTAGGATCTTATTCCTTAATTAGCAATACGATTGCATATGGAACAGTATTTGGCATATGGTCCGTTGACATTCTCGCATAAAACGCTCTTACCAATGTTGCCGGTACAATTACAAAACGGGAATTTTTTTTGTGGTTTGTCTCATGTTTTGTGCATGTAATTTGTCATGGAAAGTAATCGACAATGCTTACTTTGGAGGCTTCTTAATAAAAATTAGAAATCTGTCGATATATTCTCAATCTAATTCTGAAAATAAATAATGTTTCGTAAATATTGTACAAATTGGTAAGGCACACAATTTTGGCAATTTTTCGCAAATTTCAATAGGAACAAAGGAGCACAGGAACCTGGGATACCAATAACCTCGGTATCAAACGGTATGTATTTCATTAATCATTTTATACATTTGCTTTTATTTGTCTACGTATGTCCTTCTGTCAACCATGAGGCAGTAGTAGATATCATTCCTAGACCCTGATCCAGTTTCCTTTCTCTAATGTTGACGTAGGGACTGTCACCCAATAAGTCATGAACTGTTTAAATTTATTTAGATTTCAACGGTCGTATTGCCATTTTAGTGATTCGAAAAAAAAAATCGATACATCATTGAAATTTAGAACATATCAGTGTCATTTCAGGCGTTCTTCGTTAAAATCGGACCCATAAAGGTTGAAGACTGTCTTCACATCTTCTGATCCAGTAGCAAACCGCTCCATGTTTGTTAAATATTAAATTGTACAAATCGCTAAATTTTATGGCAAATGGTTCACTGTGTCAGATTTAAATCTGCATTAAAACTTGATGTTTAATTAACTACATCGAAAGATATTCGTCTATATATTGTTGGGAGTCTCAAAATAATGGGTAATTGATAACGAGTCATCCAGACAAGGCAGTTTTCTTTTGCGAGGTAGAATCGCCTGTTCGATTTCAAATTTTGCGAACCTCTTCAAAGTGTCGTCAAACAAAAATTCAAAATTATTTTCTCGTTGTTGTAACGCTTTTTTTAAGTATTTGCGCTATCAACATTCTGTAAGTGAAGGGACGTTTTTTGAAGTTCAGTGTTTCTATCTTAGCAAAAACCGTAGATCCGACTTAACATACTCATACTTCGATACGAAAGTTAAACAATGGTGTCATAGTCGGTTATTTGGGAAACCCAAATGGAACTCGGTACTCGGCGACCTCATCCCGCATTCTAGCGGTTTGTATATCAGCATCAGCATATACATCGATGGAGGGGCTGTAATGCAGTCGGTCCCTTGACTATTAGATGTTAGGCAAGTAAGCAATAACTACTCTTCGACAGAGAAGAGGTTCAGCAAAATTTTAGGTTAGGGTAGCTCGTAACTTGGCTTCAGTAATTGACCCTGGTGGTGAAAATATGCCAATGTCAAATAAATTAATTGAAAAATTGGATGAAGAAAATGATCTTAGACTTCAACATTTGTCGTAGATGCACGTTACGAGTCCATAAAGTTAAAGTGTAAACTGAATCCTGGCTCTTCCCGTTATATTTTTTCGTCTATTCGGGCCGAGTATGGCCGAGGACCGAAGACGCATGTGATTGACATTTGGCATAATTACTCTAGTACCATCGTACTTTAAAAAGGTAGATCATCGAATTTTACTGTTTATTTAAAAATCAAGTATAATTCGTAAGTATAATTTAGTAATTTTATGATAATATCAATGGGTGCACGCACTCCGATGCACCAATGTAGTCTGCACTCATAATAAATTATACTTAATACGTTTTTGAAAGTAAATAAAAAATTACGCGGTAAGCATTCCAGTGGCTATTTTTCCATTTCGCGATGTCGCTTTAATCATAAAAGTATTTCATATCCTCATCGTATTCTGTATTACCTACCTCTATATAACTATTTAAACAAACCTGACCATAACAATTTCCACAAATTCCATTATATCGACATTTTTCGGCACCCAAAAGTTTATGTGTACCCTTTGGGACAATTATATGAAATTATTTCTAGTAAACTATCAAGTGCTGGCGCCCGAGTTTTGAGAGTCCATAATCTAGTACCTGTCATATTTCAACACTAACTTTACGACGACTTATTTCCCAGTCAAAATCTATATCTATAGACATACGATAGTAGTGTATTTAGCATGTCATAAATGGCAAGATAGGGTTCTTGGACTCTTCGAGGAAATCATCGGACATGTACAATTAACTAATGCCACCAAATATTTCAGAAGAGAATATTGGTATCTCGTGTATTGCGGTGTGATTCCCTTTTCCAATAACAGTAGACATGTTTCGTTCTCATATGAACTCATCGGTACTACAGACTGGAGAAAGGGGTGAAATTTCAATAGATCGTTTTATTAATATTGGTTGAAGTTCTTGTGGATTAAAACCACAGGTGGTACAACGCACCATCTCTTGATGAAAAGACATAGTTCAGAATGTGATATGTTTTACATGTGAAATGACTTCCTCGTAATCAAGGAACCCTAGCTTGCCATTTATGACATGCTAAAAAATACACTACTGTTGTATTCTGTGTGAATGACTGCGATGTGGACGGATGTATTTAACTGCTATTCAGTTGGGAACGATAAATGTGCGGCAACCCAAGTTATAAAAATTAATTTAACTTATTAAAATGTTTGGCTCCTTTATACGTTGTCCCCATGAAGATGGATAATCTCTGGTGAGCGTGTAGAACACATGAAAATAACCCCATAAGTTTACATAAAACACTTCTACATCGCACCTTTGTTGAGAATTTTAAGTGATGAAAGTTTTATTTTTTTAATAACATTTTCATTTCTTATTGGAATGTGATAGTTTTTGGGTAACGTTAATAATGAGTGAAGATCGTTTGGATAGTGTGATACACTTTTTGATAACTTATCATGGTAGCCGGAGTGAACCACCTATATACTTCCTAATCGCAAAACTTTAAAGTGGGCAGCTTTTTAAATTTTATAGTACATTTTTGAAGTCTCCAGATATTTTTTGAGAAAAAGTATTACTGTCTGATTTCGACAAAATCAATCGTTTTCGAAAAAAATGCATTTGACCTGTAAGAGGTATGGCGTATCCAAGATTTTCATTTTTATTTTTCCGGCTTTCTTTTAAAATACATCCAAAAACAGAAAGAACTTTTTCCATTGTCACTTTTAATTAACTTTTATTAGTTAATAAAATTTGTGTTTGACGATTAACAAGCTGGCTACACCAACAGCTTAATTTTTTTTAAATAGAGACCTAGATATTTTTTATGAATTTTGAAATAAAGCTTGGTCTTTAATTCAGTAATGTATTACTTGCTACTAATATGCGAAGATCCAGATTATTAGCATTATCTCTCTTTAAAAATGTTGGTCTTGTTAGAACTACCCAGTTTGTTTTTAATAAATAAGTAATTTGTTAAGTGTATCCCAATGGGAACACATTGTTGTTTAAACGTTTATACAACGTTAATTAACGTTTGCGTAACGTTAATTAATGTTATATAAACGTTTAAACAACAATGTGTTCCCATTGGGATTGTTTATTAGATGCCTAAAATGTTATATTTTATGTTAAATTAAATAACACTGATTTGAACTTTATGCGGGAATAGTTTTTTTATGAATATTTTCACAAAACAGAAAAAATAGTGACAAGAAACATAATTTGGTTACATTACTTTTTATTTCCTACTCAAAAAACGGATAATTTCAGAGATAAAACGCAAAAGACCTTGTTTGTATAAATAAACTTCAAATTTTCTAGTTCTGCTCATAAATTAATGGAAAAGTAGCACACGAAAAACTAGCGGCAAAATTTTACCTAGATTAACCCTGTTTTACCCGCTCCTGAATGGTTTTCGTTCATAGTTGTTATTTTGCCTTATAATGCATGAAAAGTTAAATACATGTGTAAATTATCATTTGAAACTTTCTCTAATTTTCAAAAGTTCTATCGCTTGGTGTAGCTTGGCCTATGTAATTCGGGACATCCTATATAATAAAGCCGAATTATTTTGACAAGTTCTCTCGATGTATATATATATGTAATGATGCATATAGACTCTGAGTTATTACATCGGCACCTCTTGATCCACCTGGGTATGCCACTGACTACAATGACACGACTTGGTTTCTAAGAAAGTGACATGGTAATTTTACTGAAACAACATGGATTTATCTTGAGCGCTGTCCGAACAGAAAGCGTCCCAATCACTCTGTAATTAACCGGCCTGATCAAAGGCTTCGAGAGATAGGGCGGTATATAGGTCACCTAAGAACAGTAAGTGACCGTAGAAGAAAATATGAATCCTTATAAAAAAGGAGTTGGTAGTCTGTGTACTAGTATATGATTTTGTACGGGCCAAATTCCAGGTGATGGGCTGTATCTACAATTTCTTATAAAATTGGGATATGTCAGATTGCTATCATACATAATACTAAAATTATAAAGATGATGCGGAATGTAAATATTTAAAATAACATGATTTTAAGAAAAAGTACAAATGGTTGCCGAAAAATTATTAGTAGGGCTGTCAAAAATGTTCCGTGGGACAGTGGCGTTCGCGAAATTAACTAATACGAGAAACAATAAACTGTTACAATTTATAACAATGTATTTAAAACTTACCCTCTTAACTAGCTTAATAAACTAGCTTGCTTATCACAAACTGGAGAAGATGTGTAGCCATTTTGCAGCATCAGGTATGTTTCTATGGTTGTCTCCATGAGTGATATTCGCTTTGGTGAAAATATATTCTTATGTTTTGAAAACGACCTTTCGACATCTACTGATGTAATACACGCATACGTAAAAGAGTCTCTGAACGCACTTAACGGATCTGGGGCTGCACCATCACATATTTGTCTTAATTTGGTAAAACCGGTGTCTTTATTTAACACACTTGCGAACTTTTCTTTAACGCGCTCATTTGTTGCGTCGCCTAAATCGTGTAAAAGTAGATTTACTTCGTCCACTATTTGCAGTGACTCCGCTAACGACAATGCACTGTTTTGTAATTTTTTTTATGCTTTCATGTAATGGTTTATAGTTCTTCGCAATATTTTTTAAGCTGTTTCATCGGAAATATCATCGAATTTTGTCTGGCTTTCCTTAATAGCTGCAGCCTCATCTGAATTGAATTGTAGTATCACAGCTTTTATTTGTTGGAAATATTCAGCATAATAAAAAGCTGCCTGCAACCATGTTCCCCAACGTGTAAGAATCGGCTGTGGTGGTTCAAGAATACCGGGACACTTGCTATGAAATGCACGGAGACGTTTAGGAGACTTAAGAAACACTTTTTTTGTACTTGCTATTAATGCATCCACCTCTGGAAAACCTTTTCGAATAGTTTCTGCCACAAGATGTAAAGCATGCACTTTACACGTAACATGTATTAACGTACAACCTTGTTCTTGCAAAGAACGGCCTACCGAACGCATTGTCACGGCGCCATCAGTCATAAACATCAACACTTGACTTTTTGAGAGTTCAAATTTTTCTAATGTCTCTAGCACCACCCTTGTAATTGTTTCGCTAGTATACTGACTTAGTCTTTTGCTAGCTATTAACAGTGGAACTGTCAGTTTAAGAGGGTCCAGTAGTCGTAATATAACATTTAAAATAGAATTTTTTTTACAATCTGTTGTCTCATCAACAGATAACCACAGCCGTGTATTTATTTATTTACATTTCATCTTATTTACCATGTCTATGTGTACAGTTGGTAGATAGTTACATAACGTTGTACGACTTGGTAACTTCTCGTGGGCATGGTATTTATTCCAGAACTCTCGAAATGGTTGTTTATCTAGTATGTGCAGCGGAACATCACAGGCAATCAGCATTAATCAAACTTAAACTGTGTTGTCGAAGGCACGCCATTTTTTTTATTTTTATGGTGTACACTATTTACGTGAAGTCCACAATCACGCTTATCCCAGCACATCAAATCTTTCTCTCACACTTTACAAATTATTTTAGCACCATCATAGAATAAATCCGGGTGAACCTATGAATTTATTCACTTTGTCAGCAAATGGCCGTTTTCTACCCCTGCGTACGTCTGTCATGCTTTATTACTAAATTAATATCAACAATACAGTACAACAAATAAAATAAAAACACAAAAACAATATGCAATACGCCCAAGTGACTTATCGTGTACATAACTCGAAAGCTAATAATATACTGGACTGGAAAAAGAGTTTCGTGGTCAAGGTGAATGCCGGCGACAGTAAGTACATCTGTACTCTACGACCATGATACACAGAAACGATTTGCAGCTTTCGTTATTAATAATCTACAAATAATAATAAATATTCAAAGTAATACCATTAAGTTTATTGGGTCGATGGTAATATATAAATACAAGGTACCAAAGTTGTAATCCTCCCTCGTTATTAATTGAAAATTAAATTAAGTTGCCACACACACCTCTTTACATATGATTTATAAACATGTATGATACAAAAAGAAGTGATTAAGTTTTAATTTCGATTGGCCACTAGGCAAAAATTTTTTACCAAACAAATGGAAGTCCTTCTTAGGGCCATCGTATATACCATTCGCAGACCGGTTTCTGGTTATTGCCTTTATCAGTGCGAAGTAGGTATACGCAACTGTTACATACGGGGCGAGTATAAAGACCTTGTTATTACGTAGTTTCTGTTGAGTGCAATGCGGTAGTGAACTTTTAATAATGGCGAGGTAACCCGCGTCTGCAGAGACAGTACAATCATGGATTCGCGATTACCCTGATTTGGTGTTTGAAGATGTGGACCTAACTTCCAAAGTGTGCGTTGTAGGGCTTCTCTATACACATGACATTACCGTAAGTAAACATATGGCCTCGAAAAACATCAGGCTTTAATTGGGGGAGACAAACAGATAAATTTAGACATGGATTTGTTGAAATTTATGGTGGGACATTCCGTAGACGCAGTTAGGCAACCCAATGTTTTGAGAATTTATAGAATACTGTGTTGAGGGACGGTATGCGGAAGTAAAACTTCTTCATCTACAATGATAAGAGTGTATTTGCACCAAGTAGCTGATCGTATTATTTGTTAGACTCGCTCTGAAGTTTAAGGCAAGTACACTTGGGTCAGTATAGATGGGCCAAGCAACGCATATAGATCGAAAATTGGCAACGTGTTGGTGGGGACTTTCGAGGATCTACAAGCTACAAAAGGACATTTATCCACCTCTAAAGTTTTAGACCGTACAAATCGCATATGTGTTTCTATTGGTATCGACAGTTTATGATTATTATGGGAAGACAATTATAAAAACTAGTTTTTATTATTTATGACAGACCCCGCAGCGTACATGAACATGGCTTGGCAAATATTTCAACAGACATTCGATTATTTTCATGTAAATTGCCTAGCACACGTAAATTTTTGTGTCTTAAAAAATACTAATACTGCTGACGTTAGTGTTACACTCACACAGTTTGCAAGCTCGTTTACAAGGTAATATATTTTTTCATTATAAATAGAAAATTTTGTGAAGGAAAACCTTCCTGTCACCCGAAATTCCTATTTCTATTTATTACTTTGTATTTAATTAATAGGTTTATTGGTAACTTTCTTCTTTTGAGATTTTTTTCCCATTCTCAATGCTGGTTTTTAATTGAATTATAAGAAAGTGTTACATAATAACAGTAATCAGATGACAGGTCGATAAAATTAAACGCTGTGACAAGAATTGTAATTATATCATTATCGAATAAATTGTGTTCCTATTCTAACTTCTTATCTACATTAAATCGTTCTATTCTGGTTCTATTCTCATTAGCAATTACTTCTCTGTATCTGTGCGTAAACGATAGTAGAATATGGACCTACAAAATAAAACGATATTCCCAGGGGACAAAAGCGGCCATCCTCAATGGGTTCTGCGGCGTTTATGGACTGAATTTAAAGCTTGAAAATAAGGAAATAGAGCAGGAAGATTTTAGCCGCCTGGCGTCCCCGACTGACTGCCCCTGAAAAGATTAAAATGGATTTCATAAAACGTTTTATATCCAACATTTATTCTAGCACAAAAGATAAAAGTCATGCCGCTTTGCATAAGTAACAGGTATTTGAGACTGGAAGTTTTAAAGTGCTATGTTAAAGTTTACACTTAACAAGTAGACATAGGAGATATAGATATGTGTGGAATATATTAAAAAATGAGCAGAATTTCTGTTTCCTTGCCAAAATCAAATTCAAATGTGTAATTGTTGTTTGTGGCATTCTTTGGACAATGTATTTTTCTACTTGATAGGATTTTCTACCTATTGAATAACTTCTAAGATTCAATGAAAACTAAATAATATGATTAGTAAGTATAGTTTATTTCAAACTTATTTGCAACATAAAAAATGTTGGCTTCTTTGACGGCGGTAAAGGGATCATAGAATCCAACGTTTTTTTATGTTGCAAATAAGTTTGACAAAAACTGTATATTATTGGGAAACTAAACCTCTGCATCCCTAAGTTTTTAGAGGGTGTTATTTACAAATAATATCAAATGAAAATAATAATATTAAGTACAAATTTTTTTGGGTTATTAGGTCCAATGTAGTTAAAACACTACTGTATTAACTTGCCGACGTTTCGGTACAATTTATTACCATCCTCAGGGCAGTGTAAGATATAAATAAATTGATTGTAAGTTATTTTATAACTATATAAATTCTAATCCAAACTAATAATGAAGAAATAATATTGAACAGTTAATTAATTATTCTATAACAGATTGTAGAAAACATGTACTTATTTTAGGCACTTCAATTATTATTTAGAATTAGTTATAGGTTAGTGATATATAAAAATTATAAACAAATACTCACATCAAAATTTAGTGTTTCTCGTGCATAAAAAACATAATGGCAGGAACATACTTCATAGCTATAATACTGAGTTTATTGAAAAATACTCAGTATATCGGCGCATACAGAAATGAGAAATTTTTATATATTTCTTGAAATGTGTGTTATTCTCGTCGAGGCTGTGACACTAATGAGATTATTTTTTAGCACTGTTAAACTTACTGTAGATAAGGGATGAATAAGTGTTTGGGAACTAAAATGATTGTTTATATAATAGGTAAACAAGCTTAAGTAGAAGGGAACGAAAGATGTAAATAGGTTGATAATTTTAAAGTATCTAATGTATCATAAAGTTTTCATTTTATTAATTAGATTGAAATAACATGAGCTTAAATTTTCAGTGTCTTTTCTTGAATTTACTGATTCGAATTTTTTAATGTTTATCATTTCTTGAAATTTTCTTTTTTCTAGATTAGATTGTTTACCTATTCTTGCGGTTTCGTCAAAGTTAAATTCATGATTTAAAAATTTACAATGTTCTACCAAAGATATGATATTAAGCTTATTTTTGTTTTTGACATCTCTCATAATATGTTCTTTTTTCCTTGTTTTTAGATACCTACTTGTTTGACCTATATAACTTTTATTATAATTTTTACATAGTATTTTATATATTAAATTCGATTGTAAGTCTGTTGGTGTTTTAGTTTTTAATTTGGTAAAAACATTCTCTGATCGTATTTTCACTTTTAAAAGCTATATTTATTGTGTTTGACATGAGGACCTTTCTTAACTTTTCCGAAAGATTTCTTACATATGGTGGTTTATAATAAAATGTTGGTTCTGTTAGTAAAGGTCTAATTGGTCGACTATTATTGTTACTCTTTAATATTCTATTGATTAATGATATCGGAAAATTATTTTTGATAAGATACATTTTAATTAGTTGTAAGTTTTATTCATGAAATTGGGGACTGGATAAATTTATAGCTCTGTGTTTTAAATTCTTAATTATATTAAGTTTAGTTTTAATCGAATGTTGGGAATTGAAATTTAAAAATCTTTCTGAAAAGGTTGGTTTATGGTACCAATCAATAAGTATTCTATTCTCAGGTGTTCTTATAATTTCTGTATCTAAAAATGAAATTTTGTTATTCTTCTCAATTTCAATTGTAAATCGTAACTTTTCATGAAAGCTGTTAAAGACGTACAAAAGTTCTTCGACTTTATCTTTAGGTATAACTAAGAAGATATCATCAACATACCTTTTGAAAATAGGAACATTGAAAGTCAATTTATTTGTTTATTTGTTTAAATAATTATCACCCATATAGGTATAGAATAACTTACTATCAATTTATTTATATCTTACAGTGCCCTGAGGATGGTAATAAATTATACCGAAACGTCGGCAAGTTAATACAGTAGTGTTTTAATTACATTAGACCTAATAACCCAAAAAATTTGTACTTAGTATTTAAATTGTGGTCTGGAAATTATTATTATAATAATAATATTATTTTTGCATATCGAATATAAATAGTATATTATGCAACGACCATTTAATGATAGCTATTAAGACACGAGTATAAGAATAACGATACGAGCCATAGGTGGTTATCGTAATGAATACAAAAGCCTTAATAGCAATTAAATGTGAGTTGCATACACTATTTTTTCTACGACCGGTCATAAAAATGAAAAATAAACACTTTGTTTTTACGATTTATTCAACTTATAACGAAATTATGAGTTATAACTAAAAAAATATTATGGAAATTTTATCACAAACAAAACATAGATATGTCAAAAAATCAAGGCTTAATAAAAAAAAAGGAAATTTTAGAATTATTCTTTTGGATTTATAGTTATATTTTGAATATTATTAAAATGCACGTGCGGCGCTTTGGCAGTTTTCTAGAAAAAAGTGCATTTTTCTACTCCCATTCTTTAATTGATTTAGTAAACATTTACTACCTGTACTTCAATAAAATTCATTATGATACAGATTTTTCATTAAGATACAAGTTTATAATCAATAGAAATGCAACATCACAGTAATATTTAGTCAATATCAAATATTGCCATGAGCATGACAGATCTAATATTTACAAATTTTGACAGTTCATATTTACTGTTTACGTTATAAATGCCTAAAATTTATGCTTTTTGCAAATAAAATCGGTAAAAATGTGCGATAGAGAGAGTGAAATTGAGAATTTACCAGAAGTTGTGGAAGAGGCCATAAAGAACCGCAAACAATGTATTACCCGTAAAATTAGCAAAACAAGAAAAATTTTACTCTCAATTTATGGATTGGAAGGACAAAAAATAACCTTATTAGCTTTTCAGAAAACGTCTTAATTGTTTATTTTGATGAGTTTTAAAAACAATTGAAATCCACTAGTTTATGGACATATTATTCAATTTTAAAATCTACGTTATGTATTAAACATAAAGTGGACATATCCAAATATCCTAAATTGCACACCTTATTAAAAAGAAGATTTGAAGGGTATTACCCCAAAAAATTAGAAAAGTTTTATACAAATGAAATAAAATTTCCTTTTTTTTTTTATTAAAACTTGATTTTCTGACATTTCTATGTTTTGTTTGTGATAAAGTTTCCATAATATTTCCCAGTCATCTCATAATTTCATTTTATTGTTACGTCACCGGACTATATAGATGAGCCTGGAATGTTCTCGACCGTATGAATGGATGTATAGATAAGACGTACGGTGAGCCGAGACTCAGTCTTAAGTTGAAAGTAAACGAGTAAAGAAGAAATAAGATAGAGACTTAAAAGTGTTTAGTTGTGATTATAGCTAAGACAGTCATTAATTTATTGTTGTTAATTATTAATTAGTTAATAAAGTAGTGAGTAAGCGTTACCTGGACTTTCAATCTACGAATCTACGAGTATAGGTGTTTGTGTGGATGGCAAACAACACGTAACAATATATATATATATATATATATATATATATATATATATATATATATATATATATATATATATATATATATATATATATATATATATATATATATATATATATATATATATATATATATATATATATATATATATATATATATATATATATACATATATATGTATATACAGTGTGGAAATTAAGTAACGCATAAATTCAGTAATTCCGTTGATATTAATTTTTTTTGGAAAAAATCTCGAAGGGATATAGTGATTTTAAATTCGGCAAATATTTTCAGTCTAATTTCAGTTTCTTATGTCATTTATTTTTTAAGTTATGACGTTATCGACTTTTTTTTAAATGACAACCTATACTTTCTATTACTGATTTTGGTAGTAGATTTTATTCTGGTTCCGACCGTATAAAATTTTCAATATATTATTATTTAAAAAAAATCGAGAAAAACAGTCTTAAAGTTCAAATAATAAAAATTCATTAAATTGGGTAAATTTATCTAGTTGCCGGTGTATCACATTAGTTACGGCTGTCAGATTTAAATAATTTGTAAATGTCACAATAGAATAAGTGTTATTATTTTGCTTTTTCTAAATTAGAAAAACTATCTTATTAATAAGAATGGTACAGTTGAGCAACAAACAGAGAATTGAAGTGTTAATAATGATTGGTTATGGCGACAGAGCTAGAACACATCAAGAAGTGTGTCACCTTTTTAGAGAAAAATACCCGGATCAGCCCATAAATCAATCAACAATTAGTAGTATTGAAAAAAAATTTCGGGAACATGGCGTTGTAAAGAATATTCCAAAAACTGGACGTCCGGCGACATTAAATGAAGATGCACAACTTGATGTGCTACTAGAAATTGAAAACAATCCACATTCAACTAGTAGAAGCATTGCTTTAAACCACAATATAAGCCACACTACAGTTCAAAAAACTTTTGAAAGTTCAAAAATTCCACCCATATAAGGTGCACTTGATTCATGAGTTGACAGAAGATGACTTTGATCGTAGGCAAGAGTTTTGCGAACAAGTGATGGAAATTTGCAACCGCGATCCAATGTTTTTCCAGCGTGTTTTATTTTCTGATGAAGTAACATTTTGTTTAAATGGCCATGTCAATAGACAGAATTGTAGATATTGGGCTAGGGACAATCCCCATTGGATGCAGGAAAGTCATACCCAATATCCTCAGAAAGTTAATGTTTGGGCAAGAATTATTGGTGACAGAATTATAGGTCCATTCTTTTTTTAAAACAATTTGACTGGAGATAGATACCTGCAATTTTTACAGTTGGAATTGATGCCTGCATTAGCTGCATTATTCCCCAATGCAAATAACCCTGACCTACCAAATAATACCATTTGGTTACAAGATGGCGCTCCGTCTCATTACGCAATTATTGTGCGACGATACTTGGACCAAGTTCTCCCAGCAAGATGGATAGGGACAAGAGGTCAGATAGAATGGCCGCCTAGGTCTCCTGATCTAACGCCATTAGAATTCTTTTTATGGGGGTACTTAAAAAGTAAAGTGTACAACAATCGACCCAATAATTTAGACGATCTCAGGCAAAGAATTCAACATGAGATTAGGTTAATATCGCCTCAAACTATTCAGAATGTGAGAAATGAATTTTATAATCGTCTTGTCAAATGGTACAGGGTCGTCAATTTGAACATTTAATGTAAATGTAATTTAACAACTGTTATTTCTGTACTTATTTTTTGTGTTTGATGATATTGTTAGATTTTTTTCTGGTTAAGCAATTTAGTTTCTTTTTATACTAATGTTTGCCTCACGAAGTTATCGTTATTACTAACTTTGAATTGAGCAGATAATAAATTTCTAGTTCGATTTTTCAACTATTTGTATAATTTCAAAATAAAAACGAATGTGCCGTCGATAACTTTCCGTCAAACTTGGGCAACTAGATAAATTTACCCAATTTAATGAATATTTATTATTTGAAGTTTAAGACTGTTTTCTCGATTTTTTCAAATAATAACATATTGAAAATTTTATACAGTCCAAACCAGAATAAAAACTACTACTAAAATCAATAATAAAAAATATAGGTTGTCATTTAAAAATAAGTCGATTACGTCATAACTTAAAAAATAAATGACATAAGAAACTGAAATTAGACTGAAAATATTTGCCGAAGTTAAAATCGCTATATCCCTTCGAGATTTTTTCCAAAAAAATTAATATCAACGGAATTACTGAATTTATGCGTTACTTGACGTAGTAGTAGTAGTAGTAGCTACTTATTTCACTAGGCAAGTAGGCCACAATGGGCCCTTTTTACCTAGGGACCTACAGTTTAGCGTGGACTCCGAACCACGGTCTTCGACTGTCAACTAACCCACCGCCTGGGCCTGCCCGCCTGCACCGCTAGCAGAGTGGCAAACCTCCTGGGTAGGTCTCTTCGACCCTCCACCCGGGCTCGCCCACTTATATATATATATATATATATATATATATATATATATATATATATATATATATATATATATATATATATATATATATATATATATATATATATATATATATATATATATATATATATATATATATATATATATATATATATATTAAATTCGTTTTCCGGGTATACTCCCGCGGGAGTATACCCGGAAAACGAATTTAACATTCACCACCCGCGAAAACCTGAAAAACAACATATATATATATATATATATATAACAGGAAGAAAAGGATAATGGGTATTGCCCGTCAAAAAGGATGAATCCGTCGACACGTGTTTCTGAGTCACTACTCGTAATCATGACGGCTATAAGTTATATATATATATATATATATATATATATATATATATATATATATATATATATATATATATATATATATATATATATATATATATATATATGTATATTGAATAAATCTTAAAAATAAAGTACTATTTTTCATTATTATAACTGGTCATTGAAGAAATAGTGTATGCTGCTCACATTTAATAGCTATTAAGACACTCGTATCCATTACGATACTCGCCTACGGCTCGTATCGTAATTCTTATACGTGTCTTAATAGTTATCATTAAAAAATGGTCGTTGTATAAGATACTATGTTCCCACTATAGTAGAGTGATCGGCATTCAATTATATGCATAAAACTAACTTTTGTGAGGGTTTTGTTGTTAAAAGCTGAATTTTATATTAAATGAATGCTTAAGTTTTTAAAATCAGTGTTGAATTTAGAAAACACAATTATACACACTAATATAACAAATAGTCTAAATTACTTATCTTGTCAATGACATTAAATAATCATATTTTTAGAAGGATTGCAAATTGCAAATATGTACTTTTATTCTTTTTTGACTATTGATCCATTGACCCTCCAATTGGGGTCAATGGAGACAGCAATTTATTTATCACTATAAATTCTATTTGACCATACTAACGGCAAATACAGACAATTAAAATTAAGAAATAATTACAGTTCCGAAGGATATTTGTAGAAACAAAAAGAACATGTTAAACAATTCGTTTCATTTTTAAAACATAAAGATGCAAATATAAAAACATTTTCTTAACAGTTTAATTATTAAGGCACATTTCTTAAATGCTTGTATATCATTCTCAGATCCATAATATCCAACGGGTATGTCCACATTCTGCAACAATATTTAAACGTTTATTTTTGGATTTCTTTATCTTTCTTTCAAAAGAGTTTGCCCACTTTTATTTTCGATCCGGGGATTTGTAAGTCTATACAGGACGGAACGATGAATTCTATATTTTCTTTGAGCCACCTTCTAGGAGATTCCATTTTTTATGTCTCTTATTGCAACTTATGCCAAACATGACCCAGAGATGTTGCAATCTCTGGGTTATGTTTGGCATAAATTTTCGCGCCAATATTGTCTCTGTTAACCATGAAAAGCTGAAAATTAGTTTTTTTTTTTGTAACATTTACTGCGGGATCTATTTATAAAAAATTTTCAAATTTTTTTGTATCATAATTAATAGAAACTATTTTAAGTTTTATTGTAAAAGTTTGTTTGAAAAAACTGAAACACATGCTAATTAAATTTTTTCGACCTATCTGTTTGTTGGTAAAAACACCACTCCTTTCAATGGCTTGAGCAAAAGTAAATCGTTTCCAGTAATAAAACAAATGCATAGTATTGGCTGTTAGAGACCTAAGAATAGATACTATTTATGGAAGAAAATGTGTTTATTGTGCCTGTCACTAGTACCAACCCTTTTTAATCTTTCCTAAATTCTGTCTTTCCATACTCTATTGACTCCATTTTAAGGTAGTAAAGTTTTATTGTTTCATTCAGATTATCGAAAAATATATCTCACATTTTATACCTTTGTCACTAACAACAGGCTTATCCATTCGGCAACCTTATTTTTAAATTTGAATAGATAAATTCTTAGAAACAGATATCTACAAGCATCGTAGAATGGAAAGAAAAAATCTTTTATTCTTTGATGGAGGATGGAGAATGTATTTATTACTAAATAGTCTTCTTCCGCGAATTCCACAGATATATCTTATTAATAAAATATTTAATAATCATTTTCGGGAGCGCATAGCTCGGACCACTTTCCAATTTTGAACAATCAGTCGAGGACATAACCTATCTGCCGTTTACAACCTCCAAATCTGTGTTTTCTCAACTTCAACTTTTACTACCGCAAAATATAACTGATTTAATACCGCACTCCAATTATGACCTGGTAGTATCGATTTATACGCTCGAATCGTCATATTATTATTTTTTTTCAATAATCGATCGATTCAAAAATAAAATTCAAACTACCTGTAAATATAATACACAATTCATTGTTTCACAAGATCTTCGTTTTTAGAAAAATGCAAATACTCTTATATCAGTTTATTAGGTTATCCGATTATAATTTGTACAACCAGCTACAGCACCAATAACTACTTGACAACCTCATAGGTTGTCAAGTAGTACACAGTAGTACACTGTATTTGTATCATGGTTGAGATTTTCCAATTTTTGTAGTCCTCGCAATCAAAGAACTCTAGATTGCCATTTATGACAAGATAAATATAGTAGTATATTTAATAATGTTGCCTCAATTTCAATGGCAAACAAAAATATTTTATCTTTAAAAAAATAAACCTTTATTGTAAAATTTTCATTTCACAATTTCCTACAAATTTGTTCAAAATAAATAGTAAATGCTATTAAAAAATAATGTAATATAAGCTTGAAAACAGTGAGCTTGGCGCTTAATGAAATATGCTACGGATGCTTTGATTAAATCTCCACCCTAAAAATATATTAAGTAGTCCACCACTGGTATCATATCGTCTTATTTTTAATCGCACAACACAATAAATAAAAAAATAAGTACGTAGTATAATTTGATGGTTTTTATGTTTATTTTACAGCTCAATTCATTAATTTTATTAGTGTATTCTTAAGTGGAGTAACCTTTAACCGCAAGTTAAATTGCGGTTTTGAAAATAAAAAGCAAAAAAGCAAAAGACTTGCGTGTCGGGAAGCTCACTGCCTATTGTCCCTAGGGTAATCCACGAGACACCGAGGCTCATGTGATTTATTGACATTAAAACATGAAACCTGCAGATACTCGATATGTAATATTCAGTGACATAAGTTTAGGCTTCGCTGAACTTAATATTACTTTCGACTTGACTAGTTTGATTTATAATAACAACCAAGACGATAAAATCAGTGATACAGCCAATTCGTCTTTATCGACAACAGATGAATTTTAAAATGTGTAGTGAATGACAAATTTTCAATTTATCGCTACAAGAAGACGGTTAATAAAAATGTCATGTCAATGGCGGATTGACAAATGTGACGAGGTTACTATCACCGCTTTGGTTCTCGCTCTGCTAAAAGTTTTCTGTTTTCTACTTTCGACTTGCTTTGATCCTGACATATAAACCTTTATTAAATTCATATAATTTAGAAACATTAGCTTCTACTTCGCTTTGAATATTCACGTATGAGAAGACGCCTTAAAAACTCTATACCGTTCAAAACAATAATATTTTAACGTAGGTAGGTTAATCCCATATGAATAATTATTTATGATGACAGAAAAACAGAAAAATTCTCATAAAATTCCTTTATTGGTGTGACTGGTTTCAGGAACAAGCAAATTTACTTCACATCATAGACACGGGACTACAATAATAACAGAAAATGAGTATGGTGGTTACATACATAAATATAAATGTTAATAAGTTAATAAAACTTAAACATTCTTTCTTTTTTTAAGTTTTATTAACGGTTAAGCATGGATATTATTGTTTTCGATGTGTGAGAGGATGATATCTCAGAAATGGTGATTCTTATGAAAAAAAGTATGAGAACAAGTTTTGTAGATAATTTCATGATTTACAACTTTTGTCTGGCCTATTTTTATGATAAAACTTACCGTTTACCAGAAAAATGCAAAAAAACATATTTTTCACCTTTGACCTTGAATAATTTTTTTAACAGACGTGGGATCGATGGGGATTTTTGACATTTTATTTGTGATAGTGTTCCCAAGAACTGTACCAATTTTCAGCCTTATGCGAATTATTGTAAATTGAAATGTCTACTTTGACCGGATTAAATTTATATTAAGCCAGTCACAAATTTGGAATACATAATTAGTTGAAGCATCATCCATTTGTATCCAGGCTCCCAAACGTACAGCAGAAGGAACATCTTCCAATAATTCAAACAAATGATTTACAAGAAATTGATGGAATAGGGTAGCATTCAATCGAGGAGATAAAATATGAGGTCCATAGTCTATTGTGAATAAATTAAAATTAAACTCGTTTTGAAGAAATGAGGGCTTTACTGCGCAAGAATTTTCATGTGTCCTAACGTATAAAATATGGTAATTTACAACGCCCGCTCTCAAAAAATTTGCCTCACCTGTCATTGAATTCTGTTGTAAAATGTTTGGATTCGCAGCCGTCGAATTCCATATCCACCGATAAAAATTGTTGCGTTTCTCCGCATTAGTTGAAAGTAATCCTTGAAGGCGCTGTAGGTAATATGCTTTTCTGTGATCCTTTTTCAGAACTCAAAATAGTTTTAATTTGGATAAACGAGTTTGCAAGTGTCTTGTAATTTATCACGAGAATTACCTATGGAAATCATTTTGTTCGATTTTATTTCGTTCATTATCACGACACAAACACATCTCAAATGACGGTGAATTTCAATAAAATTTCTCTATATGGAACTCTCCTGTTTGGGAAACGTGTTTGATATTCCAGAACAGCTGTGGCTGAGTTACCGTGTCAAAAACCATAAACAAATTGAATATTGTCATATTCCATATTAGGAAAATATCTAGGCATTGTTTGTTCACAAATTGTTACAACAACAAGTTAAAAATTGAAAATGATGTGACACCCATTAAACAGTTTGTTTGACAGATCATATGTTTATTATATTAGATAGAAAAATTTATAGCATCCTTATTGTTTTCAAAAAATTATTAAAATTCATCTGTTGCTGCGAGGAAATTTAAGTTAATAGTAAAATGCAACTGAATTCAGATCCAAAAATGGATTTTGAAACAACTTAATTTCCTAGGACCGCACAGTCATGTATAATTTATCCAGACGGAATCAGAGCTAAAATATTATTTGAAAACTATAATTTCCGTCACACTGAGTTGATGTAAGAATATGCCAACCTGTAAATCTTACCTCATCGTGAAGGTTGTAACAAATATTTAAATTCTCCTTCTAATATACCGAGTCATCTGGAAATTTGATATTTTAATGACTTTTACTAGCATTTGTCGCTTAGTTTATTCATTTACCTAAAATTCGCAACCGTATGTGCAGAAAATTAAATTGTTCTCTTTAAACTTAAACTTTAAAAGAAATCAAAAATCGAAACTTTATGCGAGTAAAATATAATAGGGAACTTGCATTTTTTACTTCATAAAAATGTTCTACAATACTAAAAATAAAATATGCAAAATATGACGCCTTAATTCCCAATAATAAATTTGTTATAAATTATTAAAGTTTCCGCGCGAGCGAACCGTTTCAAACAGGTTCAAAAGCGCGGGAGTAGTCGTGACATCACACCATACAATTTACAAGCGACGACGGAGATCCCAGCACTCGACCGCTTGATTTCAGCCGTAAAAATACCAGCATCGTCATAAATTTTAAGTGTATACTTAAAATGGAAACAAAAACTCCTTATTTTAAATATTGCATTGTACCGTTGTGCCAGATAAAATATTTATAATATTGCCAGAAGATAAGATTCGTCGATCAAAATGGCTAAAAGCGTGTAGAAGAAATGAAAAAGACATTTTACGGAGCAGTAGGTCTCTACATATGTGTGAAGATCATTTTAATGTAAGTACATTATTAAATACTATATATGTCTATCTACTAGTTTTTTCGCAGGCGGGCAATAAAATATTCCGAATTCCTAATTATTGAATTTTAATTAGGGTAGGATTAAAGAAAGAATGTGTATACAATATTAGAAAATAAGATTAGTAGATAGAATGTAATTTAGTGATACTAAGTAAAAGATAATTTCCTGATGCGAAAGTAAACAGCTATTTATTATTATACTCTTCGCAAATACGATTACGAAGAGTATATTGCATTTGATCGGGACATTTCTAAAATCGTTAATATCGCTCGCAGAGAAAAAATCATTTCGTTCGTCATCGAGTTATAAATAACTTTCAAAATGTCCGTCTGTTCATCTGTCCGTGCGTCACGTTTCTTGTAAGCACGATAACTAAAGAAAGGAAAGTCTGATCGAATTGAAATTTGGGCTATAAGTTATTATTAGGTAGAGGGAAGAAATCCATTGTATTTGAAAAAATCAAATAGTAAATAAAAAAGTTATAGGACATTTTATTTAAAAATATGAATCTACAGAGGGTTGCATTTTCAATGTGCTACTAAAATTGAAGTAATTTTCAATAGACAACAAAATGCTGTAAAACATACTACCACAAGTTTCGCCTACGCAGTCGGCATCATCGGGAGATGAAAAAAAATTGAAAATTAAATATGTGATCAATATATTAGGTATTGTAAGAATGAATCTTAGTTTATACTATAAAATATACTGCCACGCGGTTCGCCAATACAGTCGGCACCATCGGGAGAGAAAATTAAATATGTAGTCAATACATTAGGTATTGTAAGCATGAAGTTTATAAGACAAACACAAGATTCTTTTAAAAAAACTGCGAAGAGTATCCTACAGAATGTGCAACAATTATATAAAAGTTCAATAACACTACTGTCTGCGAAGAGTAAAATGTTTACCTCTAGTATATATAGTATATTGCAAATACCTTTCCCTTGCCCTTTAATTTATTCTACTCAAAATCTTACATTTATCTATTATGTGAAGGATAACACGACACAATCACTTATTTCCCTTGCCCCAAAACATAGTACGAAAATACCTACGATAGGTAATTATACATTTGCGCAACATTTCCTTTGCAGTAAATGTCTTCTATAGAGACACTTTACGCGTGTGTACAAAAAAAACACGAAAATATAGAAGTGGCTAGTTGTAAAGAATTACCCTAAATTCTTTCAAACATAAGACTAAGTCTGCTAAAAATGCTTAGTTGCGACTAAGCATTTTATAGTTATGTCTTTTTATTCCGTGATCAAGTCATAACTATTTTATGTTTATAAATTATTACTAAAAGCTAAAAAAATACTTCTCTGCCTTGACACCGCGGACCTCTCCAAGGGAAAAACTTTCACTATTTTGTATAAAAGATGCCACCATAAACATATCCACTTTAGGCAAATTATCAGATTGGCCTTTTTTGAAAAACCTTGATCAATCATTTTAAAATATCTGTACAACTACAATAAGCGGTACTATAAAACACAATTATATATTTATATCAGAACAGTCACTAATAAATCAACCACAGTCTAATAACATCATATTGTACATATGTTTATATAGAATGTCATACTTTGTTAATTTGTTTGTATTATTATTTTTAAATATTTTATGAATGAATTAATTTTTAGTTTTCTTTTTTCTGTATATATGTATATTAATATAAATTTTACTCTGTACCCCATACAAGTTGTAAATAATCTACTTAATTGTGAATAAATATTTTAAATTTGAATTGGAACTGGTAAACATCTGATGTGTGTTGCTTCCCGGCGCGACGACTACCGATTATTGTATGGTGTGACGTCACAGTCAATAGTAGCCGTTTCGGGCCACTTCAATTTTATCGCTGTTTAGATCCTTCATACTGATCGCGTGGAATTAGAAATCTTATTTTTTTTGTGAAGTACATGTTTTATTACAACGTTACGCTATGTTTTTTAGTATTATTTTTATTTTTAAAATTATAGGCAAGTTCCCTATTGGTAACAGCAGCGGTTTCAGCGAGGTTTCTGTTAGCTTACTACTAATAATAATCAATGGCGTAATAACGAAAATATTGTGTTGGTAAAAGGGTCTATGGTAATGGTACAGAAAATTAATCACCCAGCAACAATCTAACTTGATAATTTCACACTGAAATATTGATCTTGGCAGGTAAGTAAGAAAAACTGTAAAAAAAATTTCACATACTACATCTTATTAACTGTTCATTTTAGGGTATAGTTTTGTGTGAAACATCCCTCTTATTTTGAGTAATTCTATTGTTTCTCAAAGTTATGCTTGGTTGAAACTGATTCATCCTATATAAATCCCTGAACATTTACTGTATGTTCCATTTGAAATAAAAACGTTAGTGTCACTTCCGCTATCAATACAGAATGTCCGCATATATAAATTACATTTAAAGCCAAAATATAATAAAAAAAATCCCATCACACACAACGAAGAAAATAGCTTCATTACATAATTTTGACTAACGTTGTTTGAATGCAACTTTGATCGCATAGTTGATCCTTATCACCCAATAACATTTTTGAATATAATCATAATTCTCATGTAAAGTTGTTACTATCTTTAATATTTTACACATGAGCGCATTGCAACTGAACATCACGTTTTAGCTTTGGAAACTTATTTATAGAGTAGGTCTCTCGCCCATTGAGATTCAAGTCGAAGTTGGTCCTGTAGGGACTTTTCAAGTTCCTTCGTTTTGTACGTGATTTGCAAAGTGTGATGATGTACTTGCTTTATTGAATCCAATAAAATTTTATTGCTAAAATTTATAATCGAAATTTTTTTAATTCAAATTCGCTGTTAGAGTGTTCCTGTTACTCTCAAAACCTAAATGGAATATCCAAGACGTTCTATTTTAATCCGAATTTACAATTGACATTGTAGCAATATGAATTTTCCTATATTGTTGGGAATAATAATAGAATAATATTAAAATCAGTTGATCTTTTTAATATCATCTTTCTTCTAAATACAAATAATTCATATCGCCCTCAATATAAATATACCAAAGATTTCTAAACTAATAGAGAAGGTAAGTGATGAAATTAGCGTTTAAATACATCAAGGGAGGAAGAGGATTCCTACCTCTTCCTTATTGGACGCAAGGGCGGATCCAGGAGCTCCCTAAGGACGGCGGAGGCACTTGACACAAATATTGAAAAATACTAAATAACTTAATAAGAAATGCCAGAAATGACGTGTAATGGAAAAATTGCAGACATTTTGAGAACACTTATTTTTTTATGGAAATTTCTATGAATCGAAGCAGATTAAAATATATCGTATTTTAGAGAACGTTAAATTTTTCATTTTTTTTCCTATTATAGGTACTCATTTTTTGCGTGCTTAACACAAATTTCGAGTAAAAAATTCACACAAGCCCATACTTTTCGAGATATTGGAGTTTAAAATGCAGAAATGTAATATTTTCTCACTGCCTACAGTAATTATTCACAAATTTTTTAGTTCATTTTTTTAACTTTTTTTGAATTTTTTTCTGAGTACTTTTAAACATTCCAGAATATTTACATTAATAATATTTGCCTGCTGTATCTGTTGAAAATACAGCAAGATATAACCTAGCTTTACATATTATAATATAAGTATCTGTTAATTTGAAGTCAGCTATGAAATATGAAACCGTTAATTGAATTGTAGTAATTTTGGACAGTTGGTACTACTGGAGTAGCTAACTAGATATTCAAATTTTATTGAAATAATTTAATACGAGGATGAGGGCCGTAAAAGCCGCCGGCGTCTGTATTTTATGTAAAAGAAGAAGCATGCTTATTAAGTCCCATACCCACAACGAAAATACTCCTTCTTTGCCCAAGCTAACAACATGAAGGTAAAAAATCCTTAGGTACATCTGGTAACCTGCAAAACAGTTTGAAATATTGAGTTATATTTTGGTGCAACAGGTAAATCTTATTAAAGGGAATGTGTTACAGTATTTAATAACCTTTCAAATTATCCTTATTGATATTAATATACTAAAAAAATTGTGAATAAATACTGCAATAGGCAGTGCCAAAACGCGATATTTGGGCACTTGGTGCCCCAATGTCTCAAAGTCGCGTTGAGCGGGAAATTTCGACTCGAAATTCGTGTTCAGCAGACAAAAATGGGTATGTAAGGAAAAAATTCAAAAATCGTTCTCTAATATACAACATTACCAAAAGTATTTATATTTTCGAAACAAAATCTATGTGAATTTTCGAAAAGTAATGTTACCATCTTCAACAAGATTTTTTTTTACGGCCCAAGAGGGGATAATTGCACCCATTCCCCCTCCCCACGTATCTGCGCCTGAGTGGCTGGAGCAATCTGGTACGTTTATTCAAATAACATATTAACATTAAAAAATACAATAGTGTCCTCGCCGAACACTCAAGCCCGTTACCATCCGAATATCCACGTCGCCTGCCTTGGCATTGATGTGTTAGGCGGGGATTGCAACAGAAACTGTTTAAAGTTTGTTTTTATAGTGTTTTCCGATTATCTCGTTGTTATCTTTGTGGATATTTCAAATTAAAATGGTTAAGTTTTGTTTTCTTTGTAGAAACCACTTGAAAACGGGTCTCAACCGTTCATTTCATACATAAGGTAAAATAATTCATTATCGTAGTATGTAATTAAATTTTTTACCATAAGGATTATTTATGGGTATTGTATTTAATACAAATACCTATCTACGAGCTAATAAGTACTTTATATCGTTTGGTAGTAAACATGCATTATAAGAATGTCAGTTTTTCTATTAAAAATTAATAGTTTTGATATTTCTAATATTATGTGAAATAATAATTTATATTTTAGGTTCACTAAAGTTTCAATACTGAGAAGGACTTCAATAAATGTACCAGAAATAAAAGAGAAAGATATTGATGCAAAATACTCAACTCTGTGTTCTTATTTTACTGGTTCTTCCAATGATTTTATCACTAAATCAACAAAAGGAAGATATATTTAAGGAAATAAACTATTCTGTCAATAGAGGGTTCTAGTAGGACAGAAACATCTTCATAATATGATGTCTAGTAAATATATTAGTTTCAAATTTCAATTTATTTTTATCCTTAAGAATATACATTGAATATACATACATATAATATGTCTATGAAATGTACAATGAATTTTTGGACCTTAATTATTTTAAAAAATGAATCCACAAATCAGAATTTTCTTTCTCTTCTTGAAGTTTAATATAAAAATGTCTTCAATTTTTAAAAAATCGTCAGTATCGTAGAAAATAGAAGGCACAAAGTGGATCACTCCCCCAATATCTACGCCAATGGGCACCTCGAACCAAACTGTTATCATTTCGTAGTTGTACATTCAAAAATGTCTGTTCAAAATGTAGGCAAAATTAGAAAACAAAAAAAGAATTTTTTTTACACAACTTTAATTGGCTCTATCTCCATTCCTAACTAACAAGCGAGCAAAATAGACTAATTTCAGAGGCTGAATAATTGAATGAGATCAATAATTACTTAATTGTCTTTCTTTAAAGTCTTTAACTTTAAACTTAGTGCTTAGGTCGTAAAATACTTACCTCATACCCATAAGATATCTTCAGTAAGTAATTAAGACGAGTTAAAAATTACCCAAAATTTACCTCAAAGATTTCGTACTTCCTAGACACATTAAGTTAATTTTAATAACAAGTCACCCTGAATTTCACTTAAAAAAACGTACTCTATAGTCTACAAGTTTACTTAAGTTATTTTACAATGTTAAAAGTATCCGTTATTAATTTCAAAAAATGACTTCTTTCTTAGTCGTAAGTTATTGAACAGGTTGTAAATTACTTAATTCTGCCCTTTTAAAACTCAATAAAAGTTGTAAGAATATTTCAGAAAATATTTAGAAAAACTGTTACTATGAAATAACCATAAAGTCAAAATAACCATTAATTTGACTTATTTAAAATGCTATAAGTTGTCAAGTGAAGTCAAGGTAACTTTCTATACTACATCTAGTAAACAAAATGGGGAAGCAAAATATGCAGTTCAACAACAAGATAAAATTCAAGCGATACAGATACACTACAAACTAATATAGAGTTGTAAAATAAATAAATAATGGATACAAAACAATTCATAAATCAGCCTTATATGGGTACAGAACGTCAAATTCAAGAGTAAACTCCTGAAGAAAATAATATATCAAAGATAACTGATTCATATCACATTAATAATGTATTTGCTGATGAACTTGAGTTAAATAAAAAGATCTGATGAAACTGCTGAAGATAAATTGGAAGATACACTTTCTTTATTGAATGAATTTACATACTGAACACTATCGCATAAATTAACATCAGTTCTAACTGTAAAAAACATAATTGCTAATTGTTCTATTTTATAATTTACCTTAAGGCCTACTTTTCTTAAATTGAGAAATAGACCCCCAAATTCTAAAATATTGCTTACATATTAATACCAATACCATTCCTAAACACTATTGAGCAATTTGCTAGCTTGCATTTCAAAAATACCCCCGCTCTTACGTCTCATATGGATAGGTGTTATTTATATAATGGGCAGAAAACAATTATCACAAACTTACCAATAGGGTAATGTAACACATAATTACCTTTAACCACAAATTTGTGGTCAAATTTAGGTAAATTTGTGGTCAAATTTATGTAAATTTGCCTGTTACCAAATTGGTCAAATCAGAATTCTAACCTATCAGTAACTCGAATTGATGTAATTTTGACAATAATAATTGTTGGTTGGTATGGATCTCCAGACCCATGCCTCTGGCAACTTTTTTTCATGATTTTTTGTTTAGAATCACCATTTAAATTTACAGACCCAAAATTTTTAAGATCCTGTATAACTGGCACTTATAGTGCTTCAATATAGCGATTTTATCGCTATATCAATTGAAATATAAATGTTACAATGATTTATTCGTTACTTTTGCACAACCACGTATGGTGATATCAATATAATAAAACTAGTCTCGACATCTTCGTAACTCTGTTCGCATACAATTTTATTTCTTCTGTAGTCCTGACTACAAAGCTTCATTGATTTTACATTTACTTAAATCATTACAAATGTAACTTCTTGTTCTAATTTGATAAAAGCAACTCCCTTGGAGGCATTGTATTTCTTGTCATTCATTGTTGTGCTTGTAAAAGAAATAAGTTCAAGCGAGCGTCTATGGTGCAGTTTTTATCAAACACTTTTTCACAGGACAAACAAAGATTTGTTAAAGATTTTTTATAGTTATTGCTCCTTATAAAGAAAGAAAAAATATTCCCCTCTTCCATATATATTGAGAGTCGGATTGTGTACACATCAAAGCTCCTCTATTAAAATATTCCGCCATTTTTATATTTTACAGAAAATTATCCGCACTTATATTGTAATATTTATAAGAAGGTAATTAGCAAAAAAAAATATCGTGCACGTACTTTCTATTTCGTCCAAATCAATGGTCCAGTGTAGGCTAGTCTGGGCCGAAAAACCAAATTTTTGCAGATTAATTTGCTGTGTACTATATAGTACATTACAAAAATTGAAACATATAGCTTAATATCGAGCCGGGCCTCTTGGTTTCCAAAAGCGCCCTTTTTATTTTAATTTTAATCATAAATGCCGTAGTGAAAAGTCATTGATTTGACCTCGCAGAAAAAATTTACTGTTCTAGTAACATTTTAAACTGGGCCCCGCTCACATAATATGGGGCTGAAAATGGCCAAAAAATTTTTTTTGAAAAAAACAACGTAGTGCAAAAATTGTGCCATTTATATTCCTTATTATACTATAAAAAATTGAGCCCTCTGGATCAAATTTTAACCAGGTTCCTCAGGTCCAAAAAGGGCCCAAATTTTTTTTGCCGTTCTTTGTGCCGTAGTGAAAAAAACAACTTTAAATACTTCTGTAATTGTCTCTTTAAGAAATGATGTTGATTATTTAATATTTAACCGCGCCCATTAAGGTAGGTTGTAAAAAAAATAGTTATTTTAAATTTGTGCGCCGTTTCGCTTGATTTGATATTTTAGGGGTAACTTTTCATAGTTATTTATTTCTAACAAAGAAACTACAGTCTAATATCGAAACAACCCACTACGTGGAGGGAGCTGCACTACGAGTTCCTAATACCCACCCACCTGTCATATTTTAAATTTTACTTCATGTCCTCAACTTCGTAATACTGTACCTTATTATTAAATTTTGCCCTAACGTAGCCATCTTTGAGTAGTGGTGAGAGGTATGTGAAACTTCTCATATGGTCTAAATGCTACTATCCGACCGACATCATAGATGTCTCTGTGGCGGATAGCGACTTGCGAAACAAGTACCGAGAGCGGCGACCTCTATCCCAGGTGGACTAAACTACTGTTATTAAATATGATTTGAACGAAACAACTACTCTGCGGGCAAATACCCCGACTTGCATTGGATTATACCTTCAAATCAAGATAGATCGGTAGCCAATATCATTTGTCAATTCCCAACCAGACATAGACCGGTTTCGAACTTATTAGTTATCCTCAGTATGCCATAGGTTATGGAACAGACAAATGATAGTGGCCAACCTGCTAGTCATATACTGACTAGCCGCAGAGACATCTATGATGTCGGTCCGATCGTAGCATTTGGACCATATGAGAAGTTTCACATACCTCTCACCACTACTCAATTTACCTTAGTCACTATATGACTAGCAGGTTGGCCACTATCATTTGTCTGTTCCATAACTTATGGCATACTGAGAAGAACTAATAAGTTCGAAATCGGTCTATGTCTGGTTAGGAATTGACAAATGATATTGGCTATCGATCTACATGATTTGAAGGTACAATCCAATGCAGGTCGGTGTATTTGCCCACTGAGTAGTTGTTTCGTTCAAATCATATTTAATAACAGTAGTTTAGTCCACCTGGGCTAGAGGTCGCCGCTCTCGGTACTTGCTTCGCAGGTCGCTATGCGCCACAGAGACATCTATGATGTCGGTCGGATAATAGCATTTGGACCATATGAGAAGTTTCACATACCTCTCACCACTACACAATTTACCTTAGTCAGTATATGACTAGCAGGTTGGCCACTATCATTTGTGTGTTCCATAACCTATGGCATACTGAGGTGAACTAATAAGTTCGAAACCGGTCTATGTCTGGTTAGGAATTGACAAAGGATATTGGCTACCGATCTATCTTGATTTGAAGGTATAATCCAATGCAGGTCGGAGTATTTGCCCGCTGAGTAGTTGTTTCGTTCAAATCATATTTAATAGCCATCTTTGGTTCTTTCGCCACACACTTTTAACGATGCTTCTGTTAGTATTTTACGCACCTCTACATATTTTGTATGACACGGAAAGATATCTATAGTAATTTTATATTTTTCTTTAGTAACTTGTTGTAGGTAATCATCTGAAAATATCATGGTTAAAGGTGGTTATGTTAAGGTGCACGTTAGCCAGTCAATTAAATGAACATAATTTTCTGCATTTGGGGTACCCTAAAATATCGAACTCTTTCCTAATTTTGCTGCCTAGGTTTTATTATTCGACGCACCGCTAATTCTCTTACATAATCACGAATATCAAAAAAGCTAAAAGAAATTTTCTCCGGTATGCAACGTAAGCGTTACTTAAAATTACTCTTTCAAATATATTTTTCACATGAAATGGAAACTCTCTAGAGGCTTTAATTGCATTAAAAAGGTGAACAGCATCATAGTGTAAGAGTTGTTTTGTTTTAATTTGGAACCACATATAAAACCAACCACTGTTACACTATAGTGTTATTCACATTTTTAACACAATTAAGCATCTAGAGAGTTTCGGGTTACTGTGACAAATATATTTGCAAGAGTAATTTCAAGCAACGCTTTTGTTGCACTCTTGGAAAATTTTCTTTTAGCAATGTTGTTTGATACTCGTGATTATGTGTCAGAATTTCCAGAACGTCGAATAATAAAAACTAGGCACCAAAAACAGGAAAGAGTTCGATAATCTGGAGAAGAAGTTATTAAAGAAAACAGAAAATTACTACAGATAACTTTCCGTGTCATACACATACACAATATGTTAGACTTATAGCTCGCGTGAAAAAAACCGCGTGATAAGTAAAGCTGGCCGAGGTGGCTGGAGTACAGCCACGGTCTTGCGCTGACGTCACACGTGCCGATTTGGAAGTGATTTACGCTGCAGTCTTATTTGAAAGGTTAATGCGTGAGGTTGTACCTATAAATTATACATAATGTCAAACGGGCCAAAGGGTAAAAAACGACTGTACGCGGACACAGTGAATAAATTTATCGGTGAATTTCCGGATTTATTCTATGACGGATGCAAAATAATTTGTAAAGTTTGCAGTCAAGACTTAATGTGCTGCCACAAAACAGATTGTCGTCGTCATATCAATACCGTGCAACATCAAAATAAAAAAAATGGCATGCCTTTAACAACTCAGTTTATGTTTGATTTATTGTTAATGTTAATAGCCTGTAATATTCCGCTACACATACTGGATAAACAACTATTTCGGGGAGTTTTGGAATAAATACAATCCCCAGGTGAACTTACCAAGTCGTACATCGCTACGTAGATATATTCCAGCTGTTCGTGAAGACATTGTAAATAGGATTAAATGTGGATTAAAAACTACACGGCTCTGGTTATGTGTTGATGAGACGACAGATTGTAAAAAAAATTCTATTTTAAATATTATAGTACGTGTACTAGACCCTCTTAAACCAACATTTCCACTTTTACTAGCTAGTAAAAGACTAACTGCGTGTACTGGCGAAATAATTACGCGTGTGGTGTTGGAGACATTCGAAAAATTTGAACTTTCAACAAGTCAAGTATTGATGTTTGTGACTGATGATGCCGCGACAATGCGCGTGGTAGGCCGTTCTCTTCAAAGAGACAATTGTAGGTTTTTACATGTTACGTGTAAAGTGCATGCGTTTTACATCTTGTGGCAGAAACGATTCGAAAATGTTTTCCAGAGGTAGATGTATTAATAGCAAGTACAAAAAAAGTATTTCTCAAATCTCCTAAACGGCTTCGAGCATTTCACAGACAGTGTCCTGGTATCCCTGAACCACCAGAGCCGATTCTTACACAGGCTGCAGCTATTAGGGAAAGCCAGACAAGCTTTCAAGACGTTTCCGTTGAAACAGATTTAAAAACTATTAATAACAATTATAGAGGACTACACGACGCAATAGAAAAAGTGCAAAATAGTTCGTTGTCGTTAGTGGAATCGCTGCAAATAGTGGACGACGTTAATACACAGCTACAGGCTATAAATGACGTAAAAAATAATCTCTTTAGCGAAAAATTCGAGAGTGTATTACAGAAAGATCCTGATTTTAACAAATTAAGAAAAATTTGTGATGGTGCATCTACAACTTCGTTAAGTGAGTTCACAGATTGTTTTACTTATGCCTGTATTACATCCGTAGATGTCAAACGGTCATTTTCAAAATGCAAACATATTTTTTCACCAAAGCGAACATCGCTGACGGAGACAGCTGTAGAAACATACCTGATGCTATTATACTATAGATCTTCCCCACTTTGTGATGACGACAACCAAACTACTTCATAAATCTGCTTAAAAGGGTGAGTTTTATACAAATTTTCATAAAATGTAACATTATTGTTAAAATTTATTTCCATTTATTGTACTTATTCAAGTATTATGATATGATGTAAACATATGAGTCATATGCCGGCTCTGTCGGCCAGGTGACCTCGGCCAGCTTTAGTGATAAGATACCATAGGTTTGACTCCATTAAAAACTTAGCCGCTCGTTGCTATTCGCAATTGGTCACCCAAATTAACAATAATGAAATTAATTTGAAAAAAATCAGTCGCAACCGCATAATCGCATACCAGTATAAATGTTGGGTCAAAATGTAGGTAAAATTATGCTGATTCAATATATGAAAAAAAATTGGGCAGACGATCCCATTTTACCAGCAGACGCCGTCAAAGATTGTTATTTCATCTCCCTTTAGCGATTAAGCGGGAGACGTCTGCCGAGTTCACACAAGATCGAATTTTCGCAATCTTTTAAAATCTTCTATATTTATTAATATTAGTAATAATATAGGCAATTCAAAGAATGATTTTTAATTTAAATATATATATAGTACATATATCAAAATATATTGCAAAGCAATTTTAATATTTATTATGCAGGTACATGAAAAGCAGTCAAACAAGTAGTTAATATCGGCTGTGGAGGTTCACGAATCCTAGTCACGATTTGTGAAATTCTTTAATGTGGTGTGGAGGTTTAAAAATAACCGATTGTGTATTTGTTATAAATTTGTCGATATCCTAATAACTTGCATATTTTCTTCTCTTTTTTTAAGCGATATACCTAGCTGATTTAATCATATACGCAGCCCTGTCTCTCACTAATATTAAAACATTATTCCTATGTATGCAAAATTTTTCAAAAGATTCCATTATTTGTGTTGACTTACTTCAGCGTTGCTTATTTGTAATATTTTACTTGCGATTAAATATGGCATCGTTACTTGATTTGATGTTACACTGCGTACATTTCCCACTTTGTTGTTTTTTATATCCGTACATTCTTCAACAGCTATCCATAGTTTTCTATTATGTATGTCCAACCACATGTTATTCTCAATTTGTTCATTTACGTGAGGAACATAACGTCGTAGTATTTCTCTCGTAAGTGGTAATCACTTGGAAACATATTTTTTTCCAAAATAACCGAAAATGTTCGTAGCTAAGTATATGCAGTGGAATGTTAAACACGCTCAACATAAAGATGAAATCATACAGAAACTGTAGCTGGAAATTTTATACGTCTTCTACAATTATTGGAATTCCAGCCTATCAATTTCTTCTTGTACGGAATGTTTTAACGAAATGTCGGATATATTTGGTGAGGATCGTCCAGGTACTGTGTTCCGGTGGTATAAACAATTTGATGAGGCATATTTTCGTTAGACGATGATCCGCACACTGGGCAATAACACGCATCAAATACTTAGAAGAGATATACTGCTTATGGTCGACTGCGCATTGGTACTGAGTTTGCAATAAAAGAAGATAAAATATAGACGCCATTTTGATGCACTAATGTCATTTTGTTTATGACAGTTTGTTAAAATAACCTTAGATTTTTGGATACTTTGTTGTTTTAATAGAGAAAGTGCAATTTCTGCTAGTTTTCGTAATTAACAATAATCTAAGTGTACTCATAGAGATTACCTTTTACAAAATGACTTGTCAAAAACTGTAAAAGTGTTCGGAGGTTTTTAACTCCAGAATCAAAAACTTCATTTCATTGGTAAGTTTCATTTTACTTTTTATTTTGACTGACGAGGAAACTTTCTGGGGATGATTACATGCACTTGGCAGAAAAAATGAGGATATTACTAGGAGCTGATCAAGATATATCTGTTCAAAACATTTAACATCTAAGAATTTTGAAATTATTGGAAACAAACATGCTCTCTAAAATCCCGATACCAGTTTGGTATCTTTATTAAAGTGATGAAGTTGCATTGTCTTCCACTTAGTCATTACAGTCGACCACATTTAATGACGATTTTCCTATTTTTTTGTATCCGATACTCTATCAACCACCAGGAATTGTGGTAGAATCTTCACGAAGTGATTCACGTGCTAATAGAAAAAGAAAACATTTTAGGTAATATCTAAAATCCCATTAGACGAGACCCGATTGTGCTTCTGTTAGTATAAATGGAAGTGTAATGTTTGTATACTCAGTATATATGGCAACATATTGAGAATGATGATGGTGTAGTGACTGCGTTTTTGACCTGCTATGCTTTGGATTCGAACTTCAGAGTAGCATGTTCTTTAATTAATACTTTCTACACAAGAGCTTATTTCTGTGTCCAGACAAAAAGAAGTGAAATTGTTAAATTCACATTTACATTTGCATTCACATCAATTTGAAATTGGGGTTTTTAAGTAATAGCCGTGAGTTTTGATGCTGTTAATAATTATCGTTGTTTATTTATTAGATATTTTGTATTCGATAATCAATGTTTTTATATCTACTTATAAGAAATGTAAATCTACTTTTACATGGCTTCAATACCCCCTCTTTAAGTCACGGTTGATTTATTCTCATTAAGCTAGTAAAATAATAGTATATTGTTTTATTAGGATTAAAAGTGACACTTTGTTTGACGAGCAATTATGTTTGTATTTGCGAGGCGAAGCGCAGCGTAGCCAAGCGAACGCAAAAAATTGCCAGTCAAATAAAGACACTTTAAATCCGAATGAAACATGCTATTTTTTTCAAACGCAAAAAAAAATCGAAATATTTAAACATTAAGTACATACATAATTATTTTCGATTGTACGACTTATAACAGTTTCATCGTGTTGCTTGTGACAAACATGTGATTGCTATGGATATTCTGTGGTTGCTATGGATGCTAATAAATATAAACAAACATTCTATTTAAGCAAATAAATTGTGATTTATTATAGTCCATTATTAGAAAAAAATATCTGATTGTGAAGATTTGTTGAGTATACCAGCAGAGGTGGTTGAAAATGTTAACGAAGTGACTTTAAATCTTCTACCACTAAAGTCACGTGAAGTGTACGAGTGCTCATATAATCGTTTTATGCAATGGTGCTCTGAAAAGAATATAAAATCGTATTCGGAAAGTGTTTTATTGGCATATTTTGCCAGTCTGTGCTGAAAAATGAAATGTTTCACTTTGTGGTCACAGTATTCAATGGTGAAATCTACACTGACTCTCAAGAATGGCGTAGATATAAGTAAATTTTTCAAGTTGAATGCATTTTTAAAAATGCAAAGTAATAGTTATACCCCTAAAAAGCTAGGGGTTTAACGAAGGACCAAGTTGAACAGTTTTTGGATACTGCTCCTACCATACATTATTTAATGATGAAGGTATGTTTAAAATTACAGAATGAAGTAGGCAAATTTTGTGAATTTTTATTTATAGGTTGCCTTAATAATGGGAATTGCGGGCGCATGTCGTTGTGATGAACTAATTCATTTAAAAACCGATGACATTGAAGATGTTAAGTCTGCTTTACTGATAAAGTTCCTCATACTAAGACCGGTAAGGGTCGGTCATTTACGGTATTTGAGTATTTACAGAAAATACGCTGCTCTTCGGCCAAAAGGTTTTTGAAGAAAGTCGTTTTTTTATAGTCTCAAAATGGAAGATGTCAACGGTCAGTAGTCGGTATTCATAAAATTAGTAGTGTTGCAAAAGAAGTGGCAAAATATTTAAATTTACCAAATGCAAATGAATATACTGCACACTGCTTACGTCGAACTTCTGCCACTTTTCTTGTAGATTTTGATGGTGATGTCACTTGTCTTAAAAGACGGGGGTTGGAGGTCGAACACTGTTGCAGAGGGGTTTATAGAAGAATCTATAGAAAATAAAAAAAAGTACAGCAGGAAAAATATTTCGACTCGATGAACCAAGTACTAGCATCAATGGGCCTAGTACGTGTAATAGTATCAATCCCTTGAATCTCGATAATGCAGCTGCTTGCAATAATGTAGAAAATCAAGGAAAAGTTAATCAAGAATTGTGTTCCCACGATACCACTAAGAGTGTAACAGTTTCAGATATTGCTACCACCACCGTTAAAAATGTTAACAGTGTCAATTCTTCTGGTTTGTTTAATTTTTATTCAACTTGCTCAAACTGCACTTTCAATATTACTATCAATAAATAATAATAATTTAATGAATTTATATATCTAGCCTAATCAATAAGTTTAGTATTTCATTTCATTGTTTAATAATTTTGGATTGTAAGAATTTCATATTTTAATTTAAATAAACTGAATTAATATGAAAACGCTTAATTTTTACCTAAATATACTTTTAATACTAGGATTAAAAAATACTTTTAATCCTAGGATTAAAAGTGTTGACATTTTTATATTAGTAACAAAAACATCAATTTTTGTTTTTACCATTAAAATTTATGACTTTTGTGACGTTTGAAGAAAAATTAATTTACATAAATGTTGAATGATAGAGTTCTGAAAATTATTCTCAATAAGTGATTGATTATGTTATATAAGGTTTATTAAGAGCAGGCACAAATTATATTTCATGGATTTTACTGTCAGGTTGGATTGAGTAACTATGACTAGATTCGTCTGCTAAATAATGTCATATTATTAACTGCATACTGCATTTATCTACACAATAGGGTACATCACTACCATAGGAAGTTGCTGGCAACTAATTTATGCATAGTCCTGATCAGAAAAATTGAAAACGGTGTCAAGGGTTATTTTCATTATTTAAAATAAACTGTTTCCGTCATATCCAATAAATATACACCTTTAACATTTAATGTGTTTTTCTTTTCAAGATACATTCTTCCTTTTTTGCTGCTATTTATATTACGGCTTAGTGGCAAAAATGAGCTAAAGTTAAAAATAAGAGAATTGTGCTAATATTTTCTCCTTTCAAGGCTGCAAATTAACGTTATGCTTAATTGCAACTTAATTTTATTGATAATCAATGCTAATTTACATTTCAAGTAAAATTTTTATAAGATAAGTGATCAGCTCTTGCTTTATTTAATCTAAAATAAAAAAATTTTCACTGTATTCAATTCATATCTTAGTTACAATTTATGAATACGATACAGACAAATTAGTATTTTGTAGATGTTTTATAACTCGTCCTAGGATGTGGGTAATCAATGTTGCGAACATGTGTATGTTGTGTTGCTTTATTCTATATGTTTATCATCGTATGCGCGCGCATTACATCAAAATGGCGACTTCCTATATTGCACCCACAGACCTCGGATATATAGACCAAGTGACAATGGATTAATGGTGTCCGAAACATATCCACGACACATTTATTTTGCTGATCTCTTTCTATTGTATTACTTCAGGGTTAGCTTTATCTCTCTCTCGATTCTCGGTCAATGCACTGGAAGAAATAAAGCTTTATTATATGTAACAAGTTTATTTCTAACAACAAGTAGGAGCTGATGGATCATATTCTAGGGTTTTTGTTTTTGGATTCAAGGTCCCGGGTTCAGTTCCTCGACCCAGCCACTTCTTTTTTTACTTTTGCTTTTTATAAATTTAATATCAGATTCCAATAAGGAAAATTGCAGTTTCTGAGGCGCAAAGTTTTGGCATTTAATTACTATAGGAATTTAATTCCCTACAAAATTATTTGTATAAACTTTTATCGTATCTCCCATGGTTTAAGATATGAAAAAAATTATCAAAAAAAATGGAGAACAAGGGAAGGGGCGGGTTACATGTTACATTATAATAACGTTTATTTTAATAAAAAAAAAATACAATACATTTATAACTGTTTATTATAAACATAAATACACCACTGTAAATATCAAAAATTAATATTTGTGCGTGGGTAATAGAAGAGTTTATAAACTTAAATTGTTTATAATAAAAAGATACCATAATAATGATAAAAAAATAGAAAAATACATAATATGTATGAGTCATGACGAAGAATAAAATTGGTCCTTGGCACAATCCAATATATACCACAATTGTCTTTTAAATCTATAACTAACGTGAAAAGATATTAATTACATAAAATCACAAAAATTGTATTTAAAAACTCGATTCTCTTATAAACACTCTAACTGTAAACAATCAAACAAATTTAATGGCGGCGGCAGGCGAGTGGCGACGATTACGAAGCGAGAGACGACATACGCTAAAATTTCTTATGAGCAAGTTCAAGAAGTTCATCGACCCTGAATCGAGAGAGAGTGAGGTAAATACGAAACAAATGACACGAAAGGAGAGGAACCACAAACGGCATTTTGCTGGTTGTCCGGACACAGTCGTGGTTAGATTGATATGGTATATTGGTGTCTTTAATTTTTATTAAGTCTATGATTGCACCTGTCGGACGTCTCTCTTACGCGGTATATCTCCTTCTAGGTATGTGACACGCATCGACAGCCATCAAACAACAAACATCTATGGTGTGGACTCGTGCTGTATCCCCTGCGCTATAGAAAATCTCAATATCCTAGCTTTAAAGAGTCATGAGATGCACCAGTTCGTCCAATAATCGAAAAAGAAAAGAGAAATGTGACCGTGGTTAACAATATTCCTGTTGCTAATTTTCTACAAATCAATAAGCGACCAATTGTTATGACAAATTACGTTAATATGCAACAAACACAAAATAAACTTGATGTTTGATTTTCACAATTTAATTAACTCTTATATATACCCTCACTTTGTAATAAAGAATTTAGTCTTGTACTCACCATCTGATGAAGCCACTGTGTGGCGAAACAATTGTCATGAGTTAATTAAATTGTGAAAATCAAACATCAAGTTTATTTTGTGTTTATTTGTAAAATGGATTTTCATCAAGTAAAGGTCGAATCAATAAACTATTTTAATATGCAATAATTGTTTTACAAAAATTATATACACAGATAATTCCACATGCCTCTACCCCTACCCCTTTTCTTGTAATAAATAAATCATAAATAATTGTATAATTAATTATTATTAATTATTTCTCATTTCAAGCAAAAACTCATTACAAAATACAGAAAAAATTATGACATATAGGTTCTTTGATTTTAAAAAAATGCAGAGATAAGTAAATGCATATTTTGTATTAAAGAAAATTAAATTAATTTGTGTCCCATAAAGAAAACATTACGATTTTTTAACACGCTTTTATTAACACGCTTTTATTAGCTTCACCTGTATGTTTGCTTGCTTGCTTGTTTGTTTGTTTGTAACCGACTCTTTGGACTCGATTTTGACCCACTTTAAACGGACAGATTTAATTGAAACTTTGTACACTTACGAAGAACCGGTAACAATACAATAATTTGATAAGTTTATATCATTATCCTGATCAGGATCGCCAGTCCTTTCCTCACGTATCCTCTGCGTGAGAGTAAAGGCTTAATATGTAAGTACATTCCGTGATTGTCAATTAGGTCGGTGGTCGAGTGGGCTAAGGCAGTCGATGCGAAACGACTCCTCGGGCGTGAGTTCAAATCCCATGGCTGAAATAAAAAATTTTTTTTTTCAGAAATATCTGTTGGATCGTAATATGTTATAATATCAGTATCAATAAGCAATATAAATATAGTTTAAAAAAAACTAGAAAACACGCTTTTAAAGCACATCAAACTAAAAAGTGAAAAATAATTATTTTATTATATTAGCTTCACTTGTATGTTTGTATGTTTGTTTGTTTGTTTGTTTGTAACCGACTCTTTGGACTCGATTTTGACCCACTTTAAACGGACAGATTTAATTGAAATTTTGTACACTTACGAAGAACCGGTAACAATACAATAATTTGATAAGTTTATATCATTATCCTGATCAGGATCGCCAATCCTTTCCTCACGTATCCCGGCGTGAAAGCAAAGGCTTAATATGTAAGTAGATTTCGTATTTGATAATTAGCTCGGTGGTCGAGTGGGTTAAGGCAGTCGACGCGAAACGACAGATTCCTCCGGCGTGAGTTCGAACCCCACGACTGAAATAAAAAAGTATTTTTTTTTCAGAAATATCTGTTGGATCGTAATATGTTATAATATCAGCATCAATAAGCAATATAAATATAGTTTAAAACAACTGAAAAACACGCTTTCATAGCACATCAAACTAAAAAGTGAAAAATAAATATAGTTTAAAAAAACTAAAAAACACGCTTTTAAAGCACATCAAACTAAAAAGTGAAAAACAATTATTAATATAAACTGAAAACAATAATGAACGAAAAATACTAGTATTATTGTGAAAAAAGCGTGGGGCGCTTTGTGCCATATTTTTCGTATATCGAGCAACCCACGCTTTTTTCACAATAATACTAGTATTTTTCGTTCATTATTGTTTTCAATTTATATTAATAATTATTTTTCACTTTTTAGTTTGATGTGCTTTAAAAGTTTTGTTTTATAACCTAAAGAAAACAATATAAAATAAATTAATCAAATTGTCTCAGTTTACTAATCGTTCTATGTGATTTACTGATTGTTATAAAGCGTACCGAGATTTATACGTTCAAAATCTCGTAAAAGTACATTGATTTCATATCAACCTAATAAAATACACATACCTAAAGTTTATTAATTAAAAAAAAAAAAGTAAATTGAGAGACTTCAAATTAACCCAATGTTAACCTCGAATTAAATTATGGCACAAGTTATTTATGTCGCAGTTTAACCCTCCATTGGAAAACCAGTCCCAAGAGAGTAGCACCTGAAACCATGAAAGCAAAGCAAAACAAATTGCTATGCTACATGCTACGCATAGGACAATCTAACGAATATCTACAACATTTAAGTTGTGATTGAACTAAAGATTTTGTTCTAAAAAAAAGTTACTAGACATGCGGATATCCAGACACATATACAGACAAGTTCACAAGCTTTGACATTTTAAATTCTCGGTGTGTGTTTGGAATTTCATTATAGCCATTTTTTACGTTAAAAATATTTGTTCGGTTATAACATTCCTATTTATTGTCAAATAATTATAATAATTACTATCTTGTCATATTATGTATATTCTCTTAAAAATTAAATATGTGCAAATATCAAGTGTTTATTTTATTGAAAACATATATTAATGTCCATTAAAATTCCAATTATTGTTTGACTACAAAAGCGAATACATATTAAATTAAGCAAATATATGATAATAGAGCCTCCTTTAAATATTATAGCTATATATCTAGGAATGTTATGAGTATCATAATTCATAACTGCCGCAGATGTCGGTTTGAATTCCGAATTCATAGAGTACGGATTTTAAGACATCTAAGGCTGTTATGACATTATTAATAGATATTACCTCTTGATATTTTCTTATTATTAATAACGTTTTCATTTCATTAGTTGATCAAGTCTGTATGGGTTGATTTGATGCCATGGTTATAGTTATCTTTTGTCATATTATAAATAAATTTTTACTTTCTTATACCTAATATAAGGAAGTATAGTAATCGGGATTTTTTTCGACCTCAAGATTTTGATCGATATATACGTTTTGAACCCTCCTGAATTCATTCTGACTATTTTCCGATTGGTGTCTGTCGGTGCGTGTGTGTGGATGTGTGTCAGTGTGTGTGTACGTGTGTGTGTACGTGTGTGTGTATGTGTATGTGTATGTGTATGTGTATGTGTATGTGTATGTGTATGTGTATGTGTATGTGTATGTGTATGTGTATGTGTATGTGTATGTGTATGTGTATGTGTATGTGTATGTGTATGTGTATGTGTATGTGTGTGTGTGTGTATGTGTGTATCCGCGATAACTCTAAAAATACTAATGGGGCTCTACCCAAATTTGGCAGTTAAGATTTTCAACAACATTTTAGGTGACACATTAAATTTGGTGAATGTTGTACCACACCACCAGAAGAGACATAATGAATGAAAGAAGAAAAATATTTTTCAAGTACTTAAATAAAGCTGATGTAAACTGAAATTTTGTACAAATTTGACCTCATAAAATTGGGTTAGGATAAATTTGGCAGTTTGGCATTTGAAATGTCTAATTTAGTTACAAAAATGTCCATGCCAATAAGAAGAAATTATTAAAATATATGACATTAATTATTATTAACAGTATAGAATGTCGCTGATAATTAATTATTAAAAAATTTTAATGAAACATTTCAAGGTAATGCTATTAAAATTTAATTGAAGTAAGTGAAGAATTAAATAGAATGATTTATTTTAGATCGGGATGATATATACTGGTATAAAAACGTTATGTGCTGGCCACATCAGATATTTACATTTAATGTCATAACGGCTATATAAAAAATGGATCTTGGCGTTGCTAAATTGCCTGAACATATTTTGAGCACAGCGGATGAAGCTCTGAAAAGCTTAATTCCCGAAAAGTCAAAAGATAGGTACGAAAAAGTGTATTACATTCAAGCAGTAGCAAGCTGGGAATCATATTGAAGTTATCAATGAAAATGTTCCTGTGGGATACTTCCAGCAACTGGGAAGTTATTCCAAATGAACGTTTATGTGGTTATTTAATTCTTTTTTTTGTAGTCTAAGAAGCATAGACCTTCGACATTGTGGGTTTATTATTCGATGCTGCGAAGCACAATTGGTATCTCTGAAAATATAAATATAAAAGCATTTCAAAAGCTGTATGCATTTGTAAGGAGCCAGAACGTAGGTAACGAAGTGAAGAAAACCAACATTTTCTCCGATGGTGAATTAAAAAAAGTTTTTCATAGAAGCAAGAGACGATGTATATTTATTGACCTAGCGTATGTTCAAACTCTATTGAAATTGGATTGAAAATATTTATAAATCCTACGTTATTTTTAAGTTGTTGCAGTTTTCGGATTATTTGCAGCATTACGGTGTGATGAAATATATAAGCTGATAATAAAGGATGTCAAAGAGGAAGGCTCCGTTTTGATCATGACCATCAATCAAACTAATAATTACAAACCACGATTTTTTACCGTTATACCTGACGGTGCTATAAATTCTGTACAAACTTCTTTGTTTTTTACAATCAAGGAAAATGTAGCGTGCAACGAGTAGGTGTCCACAAGATTTCTTCTGTTCCTAAAATGATAGCGACTTTTCTGGGTCTACCCAATGTTGAGAAATACACGGGTCATTACTTAAGGCGAATTTCAGTCACATTCCTGGCCAACACAGGAGCAAATGCAACCGATCTGAAGTGGTTGAGAGGTTGGAAGAGATCGAGTATACCTGAGTCATACGCAGACGAATCAGTTGAGAACAAGATTAAGGTAGCAAAAAGAGTATTTGGTAGTGGAGAATCTGGCACTTCCATTTCAGTAGTTCAGGGTAAAACTATTTATTATAAAAATACAACACGATGCTTCTTCACATGTGAAAACTTCAGAGATATTTTTCCCAGGAATTACCTTCTCTAGTTTGAAAAACTGTAATATTAATGTCTGTTATAACGAGCAGGAGCAGTAGTGATACATTTCAATAATAATTATTATTATTGTTTGGAGTTCTTCTGTTTGTATTAATAAATAGCCCTATAGTTTTGTTATTTATTATTTCATTATCTGTTCACTGTTGTTGATATAACAGTAAAGTAATAATATTACCGTACAAGCTATTGTTGAAATATCAGCATGGTAAAAATATTACCATACAAATACAATTATGACTTACTTACTAGCCTACTTTTGTATATGTAAATAAAGGTTTGATATCCTGAAATCGATAAATATTATTATTATCACTTTTTAGGTGAGTACGGGGTAATCAATATTTAACACCCAAATCCCACTTCTCAAAAACTTTTGTTCGGCTTTAACAATCTCAACATATAGATCGCGCTTATCTTGCGAGCTACAACATCGGTTAAATTAGAGAAAAGTTGCGTCATATTCTTGCTCAGACCTTGGAGTCAACAGAACGTAATTATCTGATTTGATTTTTCAGATATCTGGAAAAAATTAAAAAATTAGTATTTTGTTTTTCTCCCCTATGTCGCTTATTTGACATCCAATCTTTATTCTTTAAAACCTTTCTTGGGCAAATTTTGTGGTTTATATGATTTTTATACAACAAAAGTATTATGAAGTTTCGTTTACACAGAATCATCAATTTAACTTTTTTCTTATGTCCAAAATGACTAATAGCTATTTGTATGACAAGGGAGAAAAGTGCATAATTTCCTCCCGCGGATGCGGAGGGCATCAATATCCAAGGGAGGAAATGGCACTTTGCTCCTGTGTAATACATATGATTTTTTCTACGACCATTTACAGTGTTTTACATTGGTTTCACATATATTTTATTATATTTTTTTATGCATGACAATCAAAAAACCAAATATGTCAAAATGTCATAATAGGTATTTAGATAAGTAAATATTGTTAAAAATCAAAGTACATGGAACGTTGCTACGGTTGCTTCTTGTTTTCAAAATAAACAAACTTCCAAAAAGTTTATAATAATGTATTCCGAATGTGAAGATGAAGTTCCTCAAGATATTCTGGAAGAAGCAAACGTGGTTTCGTTAAATCTATTACCTTTAAAGTCTCGTGAAAAATATGAAAACGAGTACCAGCTATTTAATTGTTGGATGGAGACTAGGCAAATAAGGAAAATATGTGAAGAAGTGGTCCTATTTTACTTTTCCAAAAAAATGCGCCGATTTGAAGCCCTCAACATTATGGAGCAAATACAGCATGTTGCGATCTACACTCCAAATTAAAGACAATATCGACATTAAGTTTCCTAAATTAGTAGCTTTTTTTAAAAAGGAAATCTGCTGGATATAAAGCCAAGAAAGCCAATACTTTTTCAAGGAAGGATATCAACAAGTTTATTGCAGAAGCTCCAGATGAAACTTACTTACATATGAAGGTAAGATTGATCGTTATTGTTGAATAATAAATAAAAACGTAACGCAGCATTTTTTATTAGAAAGTATGTATATGACAATTAAGTGACATTTTAGGCAGTTATCATAAGTGCATTTTCCTTTTTCAGGTTGTGCTTATATTTGGAATTGCTGGGGCATGCCGTAGCGATGAATTAGTTAAAATGGTACTTGAGGATATCAGTGATAAAGGCGATATTTTGGTGGTGCAAATACCTGACTCAAAAACTAATATCAAAAGGACATTTACAATAACAAATGAGATTTTAAACGGAGTATCAGCCTTGGATATGTATAGAAAATATCTGGACTGTAGGTCCCCTAAAACATGTCATTTTAGATTTTTTGTAACTTATGCTAAAGGGAAATGTACAAACCAGGTAATTGGCAAAAACAGAATTGCCAAAATTCCATACAGAATAGCAATATTTTTAAATTTGGATGAATCGAAAGGCTATACTGGACACAGTTTCCGCTGGAAGTGACATTCTCACTCTAAAAAGACATGGGGGATGGCGAACAAACGCAGTAGCAGAAGGTTACTTACATGATTGTATTTCTAAAAAATGTGAGGTAGCCAGCCAAATAATTACGGGAGAAAGTACTAATTCAAGTACCAAAAAACGTTGTCTTGTTTTGGAAAATTTTGTTTCTACAAATACTTCATCAGCGACCAAGACTTTGGAAAACAACAAACAGGAACTGATCTCCACCAGCAGAGCCAATATTTCTTCAGGGGCAATCTCCATTAGTACTTTAACTAATTGTACCATAAATTTTAACAATATTTAGTTACTGATGTTAATTTAAACCTCGATTTAAACTGTTTTCAATTTTTATAAATAAAAGTAAGTAATAAAAAATCTGTTTCAAAGAAAAGCATTTATTTTCAGGAAGTTTGTGTATCAATAAAAGAAGTCTATACACTACTATTACAGCTATTTGAAGTTTTTACTTGTTTGCTTCCAGAGGGAGCCAAAGTATCTTCCTCCCTAGGGAAGCAAAGTATTTTCCTCCCGAGGGAGGAAAAGTACTACTTTGCTCCCTGAAATGAGGGAGCAAAATAGTATTTTCTATGTAGGGAGTAGAAAAAATATTTTTATACACACTTCGTAGATATGTTTTATGCAATATATGGCTATTAGATAAAGGAAAACCTCGTAGGTATTTTGCACCTCTAAACCTCTAAAGTCATCGTTGTCGACTATTTTTCAAGATAGACTACATGCACAAAACATAACACAAATCATAAAAAAAGTTTCTCTTTCGTAACTGTACCGGCAATATTGGTAAGAGCGTCTTATCGAGAATGTAATGGGATCATATGCCAAACACCATTCCGCGAAACTTACGGTACGTGGTCGTGTTGCTAAGGAATAAGAGCCAAGTTACCTATAATATTATATGCATTTATCTCGGTTTCTTGCCTCAATACTGGTTATACTAGTTGCATATATTACAGGTATATAAATAAACCTACTACATGATTTTTTTGTGTGGTGTGTTTATACCTTGTTTTCTTATACAACTGCTGGCCCTAAAAAAATGGCAAATATTTCCACTATTTGTTGATTACATACGCCCTAATACATACAGATACATATATATGTTAATTTTAAATTAGTCGCCAACGCTTATTGTGGCCCCAAAATATTAATAATGTTGACGGATTTCCCCATTAAAGTTTATTTGTTAAAAATTGTTGATTCTTTAAAAAAAGATTTTTTGTGTATCTTCTAGTATTTGACCAGTAGTTAATACACTACTACTAATAAATACCACAATAATAAATAGTCGAACTCATTATGATAAGGTCATATGGTATTAATTAAGTCGCAGTATGGACTTAATTAAAAATTATGCATGAATTATTTGTCCACATATTCGGTCATTAATATACGGAATTTAATTAAAAATTATAAAATTAATTGCCGCCATTCATATCGGCGCGCTGTTTTATTATATAATAATCTAGAATATACACAAAAGTATGCAAATTTTTATTTTGTTTTATATTATGCTGCATAATTAAACAAATATGTGGCAGACTTTGTATTTTTAGATTTATTAACCTTATTATTTGATAAAATTTAATCAACACAGTTTTAATATATACAACATTAAATAATATATTATAAAATTAAATAATCAAAAAATAATAAATTTATTTGGTTAAAATTGTTGAATTAGTAAATTGCATTGAAATTCTGTACATCATATTACTTTTGTATGTATAACAAAAACCTGTTTCTTTAATGTTAATACAAAACATAGTTTACCTAAAATGTGGATGATTGCACAGCTTTATCAAAAACATTGTATAATGCATATGGAAAATGGCAAAATATAAAAAAATTGTAAATTAAGACTTTGTCTATTAAGAGTTATATTGTTTGCAAAAACAATGAACAAACACTCAGACCTACAGACGAACTAGACAGATACATAAATACCGGATGGACCAAAGAAGACCATTCTTTTTTATTTTTCTTTACCAAATTATTGTTTCTCAGCCAATTTTAGCGAACTTAGTGTCAATAGTTAGCTGATTAAGTAGACTACAGAGGCTAAATGTCAAGATGGCCGAAACATCAAAATTCAAGAAGGCGGACGCAATTGAAATGGGCCTTCTTTTGCACCCGTTTTTTTTTAATTAAAAGTTGCAAAATATTACAGCTAATAAATGAACATTCCTCTATATTTTAAGACCACGATGAGTTATTGGTTCACTGGTGTTGGAGATATAGTGAATTCAAAAACGGCTTACTTCCCATTTTTACTTTCTTATACCTAATATAAGGAAGTATAGTAATCGTGATTTTTTTCGACCTCGAGATTTTGTTTGATTTATATGTCTTGAACCCTCCTGAATCCATTCTGACTATTTTCCGTATGATGTCTCTCGGTGCGTGTGTGTGTCTGTGTGGATTGATGACTTACGAAATCTAATACTAGATGCATTTGAAACCATAAGAACGAGTACGTGCAACAGAGCGGACGCATGTATAAGGGTTGGAGGAGGTTACTTTCAGCAATTGTTGTAATGTAGTTTCCTTGTTATGGTTATTATTTAGGTTTTTATTGTATTAAATCATTTCTACAAAAACTACTAAAAATTTTAATTTCATCTAAGTAGCGAAATACAGAAAATAGTTTTTTATTTTTTTTCTCGGTAACGGTCGCATATGCGGAAAAACTACCAGAGATCAAAAAGTTTCTAAATAAAACAGAAAATCATGTTGTATTTTAGAATTTACCAGCGGCGCATCGAAAAAAAGTTCAGGGGGGAGAAAAAAGGGAATGACCCCTGAAAAAAAAATCTCCCTGTAGATTCTCACAACAATTTGACATGCCCAATGATGTAAGCCTTACAGCGTAACCTATATTCCAAATTTGAGCTAAGTATCTTAAAAACTGCAGGAGCTATAAAGAAAAAAAATCGTCAAATTTCAACACCCTGTAGATCAGTAAAGATGCGTTTGCGAACCTATGTTTGTATAAACTTTCAGTCATGAAATAAACCAAAGAATTACCCCCTTGCGTATGTACATGATATTTAGGAACACCCTGTATATATATATATATATATATATATATATATATATATATATATATATATATATATATATATATATATATATATATATATATATATATATATATATATATATATATATATATATATATATATATATATATATATATATATATATATATTCTTTTGACCGTTAATATCAAATAATATCTGTTTTTTTTTTGACATTTCGGTCAGGTATAACTAATTTAATTTATTGTTTTTTTCTAACGTTTCGGTTTATTACACCACCATCAGAGAAACTATTAATTACTTACTTTTATACTCCGTAAATTTTAAAATACTGTGTAAGAGTAATTGAAAATGTAATAAGTAATTATGGCCTACCTGATACATTTTACAGTGTGCTATATTTTATACAAATATTGTTGATACGTATAAGTCTAATAATCCTCACAACTTTTTTATTTTAACAAGCTATTCATAAGGACAAATTGGGTTCAAGATTTCCAGTGGATAAAGAAAAATCGAAGAAGTTCAAAGACCATAGCATACGTGTTGAGGCTAACAAAATCCTGTCAGGCCAATAAATGATATACTATTTTCTGACAATTTTCTCTCTATATAACTTTGACAAATTACTTCTCTCAACCGAACGATAATGTCACCGACGTTTCCGATTTAGTTTAAATCAATTATTGATTTTATTTTCTCATTCTCTTGCACATCTTCTATTTGGGTCTTTGTTCATATTCCACTTGGTAATGAGAACTGTCTATTATTTTCCATTCAACACAAATACAACATACCTCAATATGCAATAATAAAAAGTTCGTGGCCACTTCATGGTTAAAATCTTTTGGCTATTGGAAATCATTAAATCACCCCTAAGAATCATCTCTGACTCGGTCGTGAAAAAAGGGAAGGGAAAGGGTTAAGGGTGGAAATATACAAAGAAGTAAAAAAAAATTGTTTTGGTGTTTCAGATTTAAAGTGACATAGTGTAATGGGAGAGAGAGAACACTTAGCTGAGTACAAAACATCTCCAAACTTATCCTTGAATGTTAACCGTTTTTTTGAGATACAAGGCGTTTTATGGTTTTTGACTAAAATTGTAGTAGGCCATATTTCTTAAATGGCTTTAAATATTTGGATAAAACTTGGTACAAATATTATACTCTTTTAGTCCAATAAAAAGCGTAATTTACTTTAGAAAAATTCCAAAACCGGACTCAATATTAGTTAAAGTTTAAAAAGTCAATGAAATAAAATATAAGATAATGTCATACTATTTAATGGCAAGTTTATTCCCCAATAAATTTTCTAATATATTGATTGACAAAATTTTAAATGCTACAAATAAAGAAATCAACTAGTTAACGTTACTATTTTCTTAATTTTATTTAATTACTCTATACTAATTATGCATCGTCATTTTTTTTTAAAATACACATTTAGTGAAAAATTAATGGTTCGTGCAGGGCTGGACTCGCTTAAAATTCCATGAACAGGTACATTTTATTTAAATTTGTTATTTACATTATGTAAATGATTTTTTAAATAAAATTATAGAAATAAATAAATAGTTAATACTAATGAGAGGAACTTTTTATTTTTTTTTTATGCAGCGTAAGATATTTTAAATTTAAAATTCTCATTCAAAATGACGTATATGCCATTTTCTTCCAATTGACGTTTCAAAAAAGTCACATTGGTGGAATGTCACTAATTCTTTAAAATTTGAAATATCAAAAAAAAATTAACATTTCGAATTGACGTTTCAAAAATGTCACTATTTTTTTGACATTTCACATTTTAAGTTTGCTAATCAACGACCTCAATCTCGTCCTTGACCTCTAGAATGTGTGTACCAGATTTGAAAGCTTTATCTCAAAAACTGTAGCTGCTATCGCAAACCACACAGACAGACAGACACACAGACAGAAAAATTTTTTGTCTGAAATTTTGTGTATCGTCATAATTCTCGAGATTCATCCAGAAATGCAATACAAATTTTCAAAGTTTTTTTCACTAATACATACATTCCTCACTTTGAGGGGTGAGGAAGTAATATTATTTTCAAAAATGTTGACGGAAAATTTTGAAAGCAGGAATCTCGCAAAATGAAACTTTCGGGATCGATTTCTGTGTGCAGGTCGAAGTATTAAGGTTGGGAAGGAACTTTGCATGTCCGCAGCGACCCGGATCTCGAAGATTAAGGGCGGCAGGGGCGAACGAAAAGTGGCATTTATGACGTTTACACTGAAAATCATAGACAATTCAAAACAATATGGCCGCCATTTTTTTTCACAATAAATATATATAAATTTTCGTTACACAATAGCCGCCGATGTGGAGGAATTTTTTTATGCATCTTAAAAAATTCATATCTTTTTCGTTGCGGGAAATTAAGGAACGAATATATCGCTACGCACTGAAGCATTACTTATATTTTCTAATTTTGCAAACGCGCGCCCTCAGAAGATGACGCGAAAGAATCCTTTAGACCCCCGATTTCTCCAAATTCGAAATGACAAAAATGCCATTCTGTCGAAAACTTTGCCAGTTCTTATACTATTATAAGCAATAATTTACATCACTTGCAAATAAAAAGAAAACTAATTAATTAACAAAACGATGCAATTAATTAAAATTACAATAGATTTTCAAAATAACTACTTCCAGAATCAATCCGGTTTTGAGAACGTCTTGAAAGCTTTTGCACTGATCTATATCAGTTCCTGGTTATATCTAACGTTGTCATATATATTAATATTTTTTATAGTAACTCTTCCCGTGCTTCAAATTTTTTGTTGTACACGTCTGACTAGTTTACCCTATAAATGAATAGTTCAGAAGTGTAAGATCAGGAGACCTTGGTGGCCGGGTAACCGTAACTCTTCGAACGATCATCGTCCTGAAACCAAATGCTGCTAGTATTGCCTGCTTGTATGCCTTGTAATAAATCTGACAAAACGCCTAAGAACATTTAAATAAACTTCTAATCTTCCTCACGGTCCTATTATGTGGTTTAGATAATATTTTTGTGCATGATTTTCTCAAGGAAAATGGAAGGGCTGCAAAAAGAGTGTAGACGTTTTCCAAATCGTCGTATATCGCAAATCATACAACATATTCAAAGGTATTCCAATTTAATAATAAATATGGAAAACTTTTTATTATTGTGTTTCAAAAATGATGTACAGGATTAGTGTTAATAATGTAAACCTCCCATTTTTATTTTTATTTTTGACCGATTTAAAAATTTCAAAATTGGTCATACATTTTTTATGTAAATTCCAGTCATGCTAATAGATTGGCAGTAGCGTTTTAAATATGCATTGTTCACAAAAAAAATTCGTTTATTATAAATAGAACACTGTATATTTTGAAAAATTTCGATTTCTCGAGTCATTCTGATAATAAATATATTGAAATATTGTATAACTAGTTTACTAGTTTTTGTGTTATTTTGAGTTGATTGTGGATACATTGAAGCAAGCGTTATTTATAACTCATATCACAATCAGTAGATCAACAAACAAGACAAAATAAATTACAAAACATTTTCAACATAACCGCCATTAAGCTCGATGCATTTTAAACAACGAAACAACGAATCTAGAAGATTCAAGTCTGGACTCCATGCGAGCCATCGATTAGGACCACTTTTTCCTATCCAGAGAAAATATTTATCATTTAAAAATCTGCCACCTCTCGATTACTATAAGATGGGGTACCATCTTGCTGCCAACAAACCCTTAAAATATCTAAGACTGGTAACTCATCTAAATGGTCTTCAATATTAGTTTGTAGAATGTTCAGGTAAGTCTAGCTTGTTAATCTTTCACCGATAAAGAATGGACCAATGATCTCAGTTTTATGAATTCCACACCAACAATTCATAGTTTTACGCCCTTACTTTTTCACTTGTGCCAGGGTATGTGGGTTTTGCCCAATAATGCGTATATTTTTATTAAATATGCCAGGCATAGAGAAGGATCATTCATCCTTCTAAAAAATATTTTCTAAACAATTTTTGTTGTCATTACTTCGTTAATCATTTCTTCACAGATTAATCTTCTACTTCGAAAATCCTTTTCATTCAAATGTTGCACAGGGAGTATGTTGTATTGCTTATATATTTTTCTAGAAATATCCAAAGAATTGTTAGCTATAAATTTGTTATAAATTTACTTGAACGTAATTTGTGTAGGTGATGCTTCATCCAGAAATCTTCTAATAAATTTCCTTCTAGATTCTGTTATATTTTTAAGATAAAATATATAAATTTCCACGATAATGCGTCTTTTTTCAATGGAATAATGCATTGTGCTAAAGAACTAATTAAAATCTCTTTATAAAATACAATTAACTAAACATCGGTGTGCAGAAATAAGGACATGTAACAATATTGTCATTTCTTTTCGCAGCCTACTTTGAATATTGCAATTCTTGCTCTTAACATAAAATTTCTATGGTTTTTGAAGCATAACACAAAAACTACTAAACCAGTTATACAATATGTGTATATATTTGTTATCAAAATGACTCGAGGAATCGAAATTTTTCAAAATATACATTGTGTTCTATATAAAGTAAACGCACTTTTTTTTGTACCCTGTATATTTAAAACGCTGCTGCCAATCTGTTCGCATCAGTGGAATTTACATAAAAAACCATGTAAGGGTAGTATTTAAATTTTGTTTCGTCGGTCAAAAATAAAAATAAATTAATAAAACTAATCCTATACCTAATTCAATAACAAATTTAAATAAAATATAACTAATCATGGATTTTAAGCGAGTCCAGCCCCGCACAAATCATTAATTTTTCAATAAATGTGTATTTCTTGTTCAAAAGAATGAAGAAGCTTAATTAGTGTAGGGTATTTAAGTAACATTAATAAGGAGAATAAATTTATTTGTCACCATAATAAATATTTGTCATCAAACGAAATCCTCTGATTATGAAATTCAATCACAGAAATTATTTTTTATCTCACATTAACATAAGCGTCTCCAAACATGTGTATCCAAATTTTTAACAGTTTGTATCCAAAATAAACGAATAATCATCGTAACTTATGTCCAATGAATCTGTTTTACGTTCGGAATAATAACTATGTTCTCAAAATAATAGATCTATCACCAAATAAAATGTTTCAGAACCTTATTACGATGTATGTTTTATTCTTTTTTGCCCGCTTGAGGCAAAAAATGTGCCTATTGGCCAAAAAAGGAAAAGAGGGTGCCCCACAAAATCAAAACCAGCTCTTATTATTCAGTGAGTTCTTTAGCATAACTAAATTTTTTGTTCAATTATTATTTTTATGTTTACCGTTAGTTTACTATTAGTTATGTCCATACATAACGTACGTAGTTTTCATAATATTAAAATTTTTAATAACTACAAGAGTCTTTAAGAAATTTGTATATTTATTTAACTTCCAATTAGGACAGACATACCTATTTATCACAACAATTACAGATCATCATCTGATTGCCATACATTTATAGACAATCGTTTTGAAATAGTTTGGTGTTAACAAGTTGGTAACAGATCTATCATTCTGAGAATAAATTTAATTATTTGGTGACTAATTACGTTTTCGGGTGATTTGCCATAAATTTATAGATAATCGTCTTAAAATAGTTTGGTGTTAACAAGTTGGTGACAGACTTATCATTCTGAGAACAAATCTAATTATTTGATAATTACAATCACATTAAATTGGTGACCGATAAAATAACACCCATTAATAAGTAGGGACGTTAGCTAGCTGATTGTCTTATTTGTAGAATTTAAAAATTGGTCAATCAATATTTTTAAAATTTTATTACTTGCCATCAAATATTATATATTATGTATTTTATTTATAATTTTTTTAAATGTTTACTAACATTTATGAAAAAATGATACACAGGGTGATGTTGTCGGCATTTTGAGCATCATTATAAGGATTTAGTCCGGTCCTGGAATTTTTCCAAAATAAATTATGCTTCTGATTGGACTAAAATAGTACAACATTTGTACCAAATTTTATCCAAATAGTTAAAGTCGCTCCAGACATATGGCTAACTAAATTTTTAGTCAAAAACCATAGAATGCCCTGTATCTCAAAAATGGTTAACATTCAGAGGTAAGTTTGAGGGTGTTTTGAACTCATCTAAGTGTGCTCTACCCTCCATAACAGTATGCCCTTTCAAATTTTAAACACCCTTTATAGAAAATCCATTCGCTAAATCTCTCAATTTTATATCGTTATTGTATAAATGTATTTAAGAAATTAATTTATCAAACAAAATGCATGGGTTTATGCATGGGCGTACTGAACATTTTCTAGTGGTGTGTGTACTCCACGGTAGTTACTCTTACTCTCTCAAGTTAGTACCAAGTAGGCATTTGGGTTGTGAAAGCTACCTGGATCATTTATGTTAAAAAAACAAGTTATTTTGTACATTTTTCATTACATAAAAAAATTTAATCTCATAATTGTATCATTAACAACATTTTGCCTTAACACTTAAATTATTTCTTAAATTGTATTTCTTTTTGTTTTTGTGTATCTTTTTATAACTGATAAAAGCTGGTATATATTTTTTTACATTTTCAGGTATTTCAAGCCTTAATATTAAACAACGTAAGAATTTTAAATAATTTCGAATATTAAACAATTAATTGATCGTTACTATTGCAATTGTAAATTAGTGGTGGATTATAGAGGTTGGGAAATAGTGCATCCGACTTCGATATCTCGAGTTCTATGATAGCTAAAAAACTTGATTTAAAAACGTAATTAAACTAGAGAAAAAGTCTATAACCGGAATATACAAGGTGAGCCAAGACTATTCTACAGGGTCAAGTAAATTTTTTTTAAAAGAAATGCCATGTATATCAAATAATTTTTTGAAACCTCTTTGTGGCCTCCTTTCACTGCTGTATTATTATAGACTTTCTCCCCACTTGGATGTAATGATTTTTTTTGTATTATACAATTTACACGTGTATATTAAAAATATCACTACAATCACAAGTACCGATTTTAAGAAAAAAATATGTTAGTACCAGTTATGAGACATCTGTGTGATGCCACTCAACCATTTTCACTTTTTAAAAGTATACAGGGTGGCCAAGAAGGATTTTTAAATTTACAACTTTTTGAACTGAATTTTCTCAATTTTTTCAAATGGAACACCCTGTATATTTTTCGATGATGTGATGTAGGATTGAGAAACGAACATTTTTTGTACGTGCATTCCTATCGCTAATTGTGACCATTTTCAATTTATTGAACAGTAACTGCAAAATTCAGCATAAAAAATTAAAACCGCTGCCAATTATTTGGGGATCAGAACTTTCTCACCTTAGTAAAACTCGACGTGTGGTGGAGTTTATAATAAAAGTAATTTTTGAGGTTTCAAAAGTCACATTTTTTGACGTTTCAAAAAAGTCATATTTTGACGTTTCAAGAAAACTCGATGTGTGGTGGAATTTGTAATAAAAGTAATTCTTGATGTTTCAAAAAACTATATTGGTGGAATGTCGCTAATATATTTTTTTTGAAAAAAGTAGTTTTTGACGTTTCAAAAAAAGTCACTTTGGTGGAATGCCACTATGTCAAAAAAAAAATTGACATTTCAAATTGACGTTTCAAAAATGTCACTAATATTTTTTTTGACATTTCAAATTTTATGAACCGATTTTGTTCATCAATGAACTCAATATCTTCCTTGACCTCTAGAATGTGTGTACCAAATTTGAAAGCTTTATCTCAAAAACTGTAGTTGTTATCGCGAACCAGACAGTCAGACACAAACAGAAATTTTTTTTCTGACATTTTGTGTCTCGTCATAATTCGTCGAGATTCATCCAGAAATGCAATAAAAATTTTCAAAATTTTTTTCACGAATACATACCTTCCTCACTTTGAGGGGTGAGGAAGTAAAATGAGGGTTTTTTTCAAATAATTCAAGAGAAGGTATTATAATAAGCGTGTTACATGATGCCCATATAAACATCATACCAACAACATTCCAAAATTTGAAGGAAAGGATAATAAATGCTAATAAGCACAAAATAAACTTATGTTTGATTTTCGCAATTTAATTAACTTATGACAATTGTTTCGCCACACAGTGGCTTCATCAGATGGTGAGTACAAGACTCAATTCTTTATTACAAAGTGAGGGTATATATATCAACTAACTAATCTAGGGTAATAAAATGGAACGGTAATAAAATAAGATACAAAATAATTTAGAAAATACTTAACAGTGGTGAACAGTTTAAATCTAGCTGGTCATTTAAAATAATATTACTATTTTTTAATTTATTGATTTCCAATGTCTCTAATAGTAACAATTTTAATCCTTTATTTTCTGTGTGTAAAATATCAAAATTATTATTAAAAGATAATAACGATAAAACCAAAAAAGAACAAAAAAAGTGGAGTCTATAAGCTTACATGTGGTACATGCCCTAAAGTATACATCTGATAAACAGGAAGAAATTTTGGAAAAAGATTGTCCGAACATAAACGCAGTTTTAATAACAATAAATTAGATTCTACGTATGCCAACCATTTGCTAGAGGACAATCATTCTTTTAATAATAATTTTGATATTTTACACACATAAAATAAAGGATTAAAATTGTCACTATTAGAGACATTAGGAATCAATAAATTAAAAAATGGTAATATTATTTTAAATGACCAGCTAGATTTAAACTGTTCACCACTGTTAAATATCTTCTAAAATATTTTGTATCTTATTTTATTACCGTTCCATTTTATTACCCTAGATTAGTTAGTTGATATATATACCCTCACTTTGTAATAAAGAATTTACTCGTGTACTCACCATCTAATGAAGCCACTGTGTGGCGAAACAATTGTCATAAGTTAATTAAATTGTGGAAATCAAACATAAGTTCATTTTGTGTTTATTTGTAAAATGGATTTTCATCAAGTAAAGGTCGAATCAATCAACTATAATAAATGCTTTTAAAAGTATCACTCCGGCAATTTTATGAACAGTAGAAATCTCATTCCAAAGACGCATAGAAATGTGTGTCAATCATAATGGGCAACATGTGGACCACTTTTTATAATATCTTCTCTTGAATTACAAAAAAATATATATTTTTAATTTTCATTGCTGAATTTTGCAGTTATTGTTCAATAAATCGAAAATGGTTACAAATAGCCATACAATAAATTATCGTTTTTTAGTTATACACCGTCCAAAAATATACAGGGTGTTCCATTTGAAAAAATTGAGAAAATTCAGTTGTAAATTTTAAAATTATATTTGGTCACCCTAAATACTTTTAGGAAGTGAAAATGGTTGAGTGTCACCTAACAGATGTATCATAACTGGTACTAACATATTTTTTTTTAAATCGATAATTGTGACTGTAGTGATTTTTTAATACACACATGTAAATAGCATAATTTCAACAACAAAAAATCATTACATCCAAGTGGTTGAAAGAGAGTCAATAATAATATAGGAGTAGAAGGAGGACACAAAGCGGTTTCAAGAAATGTTCTGATATACATGGCATTCCATTTAAAAAAATGTCAGTTGACCCTGTTCCTGGCTCACCCTGTATATCGAAAATAATTTCCGGTTATAGACTTTTTTGTCTAGTTTATTTATGTTTTTAAATCAAGTTTCTAGCTATCATAAAACTCGAGATATCAAAGTCGGACGCACTATTGTCCAGTATAAACCTTGCAATTCGGCTCATGCGCAAATAATACTATTATTTTTGCAGCAGGATCTTAAAATAATTGTTCGCCATCGTTACATCAATATTAAGCAAAATTAAAAATTTTTAGAAGCAGCAGAGCCACATATTTTATATAACTATTAAAATTTAAAGTAAACCATATAATTCACACAATTTACAGACTTACCACTGTCGGATCGTCTTTTATCTCCTTTCCCCATTATTAGCACTACAGGATACCACCTGAAACAACATTGAATGAGATATTTAACAATTCTGGATGAAGTTACTTTTTAAACCGCTTAAATTTAATGGCATATGTAGCAAACATGCTTTGTAACCCGAAATATTTACTAATCTTGTGCTGATAAGAAAAAAAATTGAAACATCAGTCTAGAAGTACCGGTGTGCTCGCTACACAAAAAAAATATTTCGCGACACCTTACAAAGTAGGTGCAACCTGTTTTAACGCTATTTGTAGATAAACATCTGTTAATTTAAAAATGTGTATTGGCAATGTCAGTAACGTCAGCTATTAGTTAAAAAATGTGTACCTATTGAGAGAAATGTTTGGGAAATCATTTTTTGATCTCACTGTTTGTAAGAGAATATATAAGCTTAACGTTACTGGCAGTGTCGTGATTACAAAAAAAAAAAACAGCGTATGAAGATGACAGGCCATTCCCATAAGACATAAGAAAAGAAACATAGACCGGTTATGTATGTATGAACGCATGGAATATCCTGTTTCAGGACAAAGTAAAGTACCTGGGGAAATACTGGATAAGAATTACATACAAGAGCACAATATCCTAACCTTGTGTTTAATCATTGAAATCAAAACCTAATTTAACTTTTTTTCTTTTACGGTCAGAAGTTAGTATTCCTTACTGCTACACAGTGGTCTAAAAATCTTAATGCAGAAAATTTTTAATGTTGTTATTTATATATATAATTGCTATTTAGCAATTACTTAAAGAGATAATTGCTTTATTGTCTATAGTTATTTCTTTGTGGCATCCTACAATGTCTCTTCTCACCCTCTTTAGCTATTAAGCCACTGTCTTATGAATTATTTAAAAAATTTCTTAAATAAATCTGTGACAAAAAATTAGTCAGAGGTTGGATTTTCCTGATATAATTCCTGTTTTCAGCAAGCCATACACTGAATGGTTTAGTTGACTCACCGACATCAAATTTACCGTACTCGTATGGGATACTATGAATCCAAATATTTTTTTGGAACTTGCACGTCATTTACCGATAATATAAATCTCAGTTTAAGGTTTAAGAGCAATAAACACGTTTATTGGTTTTAAACAGCGTCCGCACAGTAAACTTATTATCAGGAAAATACTTACATACGAAATTATTGCTACAGAACGTTGTATTTGTGGTTTGTTTATTCTACTTTCAATATTTGAAAATTCCCCATCAACAAAACTCTCGGAATATTGGTTATTTATAAAAACAGTTTTAATGAATTACTTTTCATTTATTAAAATGTCTATATTTGGTTTTCAACCCGGGCGGTCTGGTTGTCAGCACACCACAGAGTTGATCTAGAGAGTATTTTTCATTAATTTATTTAATCTGATTTCTAAATACAGTATGCCAGAATGATAGCAAGTGTACATTAACTTTAAACAATCGTTTATAAAGGATGAAAATATATAATTCTGAATATTATTGTCTCGCAACCTCATTCTAACAATGATTCATTTTACAGCACTCTCTGAGAGTATTGTCTTGATATAAATTATACAATTATGACCGAAAATTACCCCATGTTTCTGTCAGAATAAACGTTATTATGAATTCGTAAAAGGGGATTATTTCATATAACATAAATGCTGAACTAAATATACCCAACATTGTATCAAAAGTCATACAATACATAAACTCCGTATAGTATAACGAAATAAGCAAAATGTAAAAATAGAACTACAAACGACAAAATCGTTTATTTCTCAGTCTGTGTCCTTTACACTTACTTCCTTTCAACTAATTAGGATATTTTGTATCATGTCTTCTACTAGGGAAGCTAGGCACGGAACTGAAGGGGTACTGCAGTAAGTTAGGGCTCCTTGTGATACAACTCCCTCTCTTGAGGAAGATATGTATCCTGAATTATGGACTGTTTTATTTACTACGTTGAAACAATATAAATGAGATTAAAATTTATATTCTTTCAACGTTATTCGTGATGTAGTTTAATTAACTGTTTATGACACATTACTTATCTATCTTTTTCCTTATTATTTACAGAACCTCCATTCTCCATACTTATTTTTCCACAAATCAGAAGTACACCGTCAGGACGCATTAAAGATATCTCCTTCGGATATACTTGGTTAATCCTATAGTAACTGCTGGACGTTTATAAAATATTCGAGTGGGGCAGCCATAGGCTTTACTCAGGAACTTCTGAGAACAATTATATGGGTGCCTTTAACCAGGTTTCAGAGAATAGAAAAGAATTTACTCAAATGTAAGGAGTGCCGCAGGGTTTCATATTCGGTCCATTGTTTTTTATATTGTTCATGAATGATATTGTTGAAAGCCTTGATGGATAATATTTACTCTATGCTGATGACTTGAAATTATATTTCTGCATAAATTCTGATTTTGATAGCCTGAGACTCCAGCACAATCTTCACTTTTTTAACAGCACTAACAATCATCTCCTTCTAAATGCCACCAAATGTAAGTTTATGTCTTCTCCATGAAAGACAAACCCATTTATGTCTTAATTATAATATTTACATAACAGCACTAGAAAATATACAACGAAGATTTTTTATAGTACAGTCTGGATATATTTAACTGTAAAATCGTTGATGACATATATCATATGTCATTGTTAGCGACACAATCACGTATAGTAAGTTTCGCGAGGCAGTGTTTGGCATATGATCCGCTGCAACGTGTAAAATTCGTGAAAATTATTAGTGATGAGAATAATCGAGATTTTTCAGTAACTGATTATTATTAATCGAGATATTTTAATAACTAATTAATATTACTAATATTAATTTTAATAATTTTAGCCTCCAAAGTCATTTGTTATTATTGTATCATATTGGGTGCATTTATAATAAATAGTATCACGTACTAATTTTTGGAGTGTTTCATGTTTTATTTGCTTTACAAATAGGTTGTGACGTAAACGGTATGTCCAGGAGGACTGTGTGTCACTTTGGCACTCTATAATACAGTTGCGGTACTTTTAACTTTTTATTGCGGTACGGTTTCGAGTGCCAGTTTCTGTTTTAAAGTGAAGGAATATCACTTTATTCTATCAGCGGTATGATAGAAGCTAGGATAACTCAGTGGAGAAACGGTATGTCCAGGGGTCTGTGTGTATGGTTGTCGGTTTCGTACAAATGAACAACTTCACTTTACCTGCCCAAGATGACTCTTGGTTTGCAAATAGATTTACTACTTATACCTTTGTTTCAAATAAAAGGCAGACTTTCAACTTCACCTACTCTATTTTATTTAAGACTGTTTCACAGAGGAAAAAATAATTACAAAACAGTTATATATTATTATGCAGCGTAGATATTAACCTATATTACAAGGAACGAAGCTAGAGGTTATGCTATCGCAAGAACGGTGAACAGTTATATCAAGTATAGCTAAGTTACGGAAGCTACTACTACGGTATTACTATCAGTAGGCAACATTCAAATATTTACCAAAATCATTCACAAAAGCAAGCAAGCGGTGGTTCAAAATAAAGCAAAGTTACGGCAACTACTGCAACTGGTACGTACAGCAAACGGTTAATAACTCTATAGTCACTAGTGCTTAAGACAGTATTACGGCAGGCAGTCGGTGCAACAGGTATATGCAGTAGTAAGTGGTTACGGAATACAAGCATGACACAGGTGCAGGATGTTAGTCCAGGGACAGGCGTTAGATATGACTATTCAATCGCGGGTGCGCTATATTTTTAGATTAGCTCTTATTGTCCATTATTAGGGTTTCTTGACTACATGTGATGGACGGCACGGTTCGTACATTACAACCGGGGGCACTTCGTGAGATTTCCCTTCCAGAGATCATAGTATTAAAATTTTATCGGTACAAATTCAACTACGACTAACATGGGACTCTTTCCAGAAATAGAGACATAAAAGTCCTATCTTTACGTCAACAATCAATAATAACCACCGGGTATTTTCGATGCTCGTCTAACTATATAGCACAGGAATTCAGTTTTACGGGTTTTAATTGTAAACTTTCCCTTAAACTTACTAAACTAGAGATATCCGTAAGTGACTGGAGATATTCGAGGTTGAATTTCGTTAGCAAGTGATAGATTAGAGTAATAGGTTATCAAATCAACTTTGAGCTTAGTTTCTGTACAACTTAGTTATAGTGAATACGGGTGTCGGATGGAACGGATAAGGCATTACCTTCCGGAGCACCTCGTGAGATTCCTTCCAGAAATCGAGGTAGTAAAACCTCACTTGGGCCACTTCGCGTGCACCTGATGAAGTCCCTTCCAGAGATCGAGGTATTAAGATTTTATCGATACTAAATTTAACTATGACTGAAATGGAGTTGTTTCCAGATATTGAGGCATAATAATCCTATCTTTACGTCAACAATAAATAAAATGACAACCGAATACTTTCGGTGTTTGCTGTTGAACAGATAACCCGCTTTTATTAATGGATTGCGAAATTTCCCGAATATCTCTGGCCTATCAGAAAAACAGGCATTTCGTAGACAATAAACGGACAAAATAATACAGCAGAAAATTCGGACACAATCGGTGAATGATGGAAATACAAATAAAATAAGTAAAACGGTCAAAGTAATTCTTACTACTACCTGGTTGCGGCAGATATTTGGCGGCAGATATCTGGAGCTGTGTGTTGTTAAGTTGGGCACTGACTGGAGAACTGTCTTCCCATCGGCGCGTTCGGAATTATACCCAAATTGTAACGAGACAATGTCTTAATATTAACATTAACCCAACTAATATCTTATTCGGTAAATTATTAAAATCAAATAGAAACATATTTCTTTACCATTTATAAATGCTTTCCACTTAGTTTAGAATAAAACTAAATTAAATTCATCTACTTTCCTCTTACTTGGCTTCAGTGAGCGGCTGTTAACTATATACACAATAATTGATTTATCATTAAGTTAATAAAACTGACTAAAATTACCCTGAAAATTTCACGGCTACGTTTTTTAACCAACAAAATGTGTGCTTTCTTTGATATCACCATGGCAATCTGAGTATTCTTTTGGAAATTTTTTTGTACTAGGGTACCCTAGAGAGAATTATAGTGGAAATTTTTTCAAATAATCATAAATAAAATATCATGTAAATGATCTATTGGATGAATAAAGTATTATTATTATTATTAATAAAATATATTTTCCAAGTACTTAAATAAAGCTGAAGTAAACTGAAATTTTTTACACATTTGACCTCATAAAATGGGGTTAGGATAAATTTGGCAGTTTGACAATTAAAATGTATAATTTAGTTACAAAAATGTCAATGTCAATAAGAAGAATTATTAAAATATATGACATGAATTATTATTGACAGTATCGAACGACGCTGATAATTAGTTATTTAAAAATTTTAATAAAACATTTCACGGTACGCTGTTAAAATTTAATTGAGGTAAGTGAAGAATTAAATAGAATGATTTTTTTAGATCAGGATAATATATACTGGTATAAGAAAATTATGTGCCGGCCATATCAGATATTTAATTCAGTAAATTAGTTGTAACCTGTGTGTGCTCCAAAGGAGCAAAATGTGATCTATGGAGGTCCATAGCAGAAAAACTGTCAATTTTCGGAGGTTGGATCCACGGAAACATTTGATCAGCTAGTCAAGAGCTACAAAATATTAAAAATTCAGCCATTTTTATCAGGAACAAGTTCCCACAAGGTTTGAGCGGGGTCCTTTGCTTCATATTTTGTTCTTAATGCAAAAGGACAAAATTATCAAAACAAGTTATACCAAATTGAATTATAAAAGTATACACATATGTAAAATATAATTAACTTAGAACTAAAAGTAACGAAGAAAAAAGTTGCAAAACAATGGAAAATGCATTGAAGAATATTCTGATCCATACTTTAGCAATTAAATACATTCATGGGATTTCCATTTTTGGATATCTATATAAGAAAACAATCTGTTGGGATATAATTGGTCAATTATGGATATCCTTAGAATTTAGACCTTAGAAGAATATTACAGTCTATGCAAGTTGACCATCGAAATCCAAAATCAGAAGATCAGGACTAATAGAATATTCTAAGATATCTTGGGCTGTCGGATCCGCATGTTAAATGTATAAGTTTTTATAATCCTGGTTTAAAATTCCAAAAACATGTATTTTTAAATATATGAGATTAAGATTGCAGTTTCCTCGTATTTAATAGCTAAGCTAATGCTCTGGTAGAAAATTAATTAAAATATTAAAAAATTTTGTCAAAATAATAAAGTATACCTTTATGTACTCGGCTGTCCCAGATGTAAACACTGTAAAAGCTATTTATTACTTATAGTTACAATTAATTGATTTAAGCTTCGAGTTAAATAAAATGCAATCCTATTTTACTCGGCAAAAGATTTCGCAATACATACTTAAAATAAGAACTGCAAGAAAGACGGGATTAAGTAGGAATTTCAATTAGGTGTTGTCGATACGTCTCAATGCCTAAGAAATAGCAAAGAGCACAAGATTGACAGACGGCAAAGAAAAGCTCTTCGAAATGAAGCTACCATGTCAGCAATTTCTATACACTATTCTTAAAACTCTAATTTCTCGACAGACACATAAGTCATAAGCGACCTGGATTTTTTAATTCGTTTGTTCTGGTTCTTTTTTTTGAAAAATAAATTAGTTTCAACTTTCAATATTTTCAGACATTGTGTGATTTCAAATATGTAATCCTAATCCCTATAAAACATGACGCTTCCTTGTAACTAGTTCTTAAACAAAAATCGGAATTTAACTGACAGAAAGAATTGGGTACTTAAACCTATAAGCACGTGTCGTAGGACAATTTTTCTATGTCTTAGTTACCTGTTAACATCGTTTTTTCAAATTTAACATAATACTAATTGTTACTAGAAATAACCGTAAACTTTGCTATTTAAGGGCATCAACTACGCAAATGCAAGGAAACTAGACATTTAAAAAAATTTCTTTTGGTCTGTAAATAAAAAATCTCAATGAAATTGTGTGTTCTTTTGCTTTTAGATGTTTGCATCAGATTGCAATGGATTAACATAGAGAGACAGATATCAGTGCGTTCATGAAAGGTAGTTACATATTGGTATGCCTACGGCGGGAATAATCATAAAGACCGATACTGATGCCCTTAAAACTTCATAAAGTGTTATCGATTGATAACCGTAAAGGTACGGAGGAAATAGTGCCGTTTGAGATTGGCGTACAGGGCTTACAAGAGTCTCTCAGTCAAATAAACACAGATTCTTGCTGTTTGAAATACTGATAAGTTTAAGTTCACTGCCTTCCAAAGTGCTTATGCCTTTTCACAGCAATGCTAATGTTCTGGAAAGCTAGCAAATAATGCAAGAGTCTTTAAATTAAAGCATTAACTATTTCAATACCATCGTGAATAGTGGAAAGTAAAAGTGAAGGCACAGGTAGACAACATAATTTTGTATCGACCGCCAAGATGCTCACAGCCCAGAGCAGCACTGAGCTGGGCAAAACTTTTTAGAAGTATCTTAATTAATATTAAAAATTGCTTTCCATAGGTTTTTTAAAATACTCTGGTATCTAGATATATTTGCATATTTAAATATATTAAGATATGTATTATTAAAAGAATTAATGATGTTTTGAGAGGTGCTGGTCACCTAAGAATGATAGATTGAATTTTATACAATTTATAAAGTTTTAAATCCAATATATAGAGAGTGTTTCATAACTCGAGGCGAAAAATTAAGGAAGGTGTCTGCTGGGATATTCTGATTAAAAAATGTAAAATAAATTTTTTTGCCGGTAGGGCTTTGTTTCCGAGTTATTAGACTTCAAAGATCTGCATATGATCAATTTTTAACTTTAATAGCAAGCCATGAAATAAATGATATAAAAAGTATGTCATGAGTGAGGTGCCAGAACAAAATTTTTACCGAGTTTATTAAACTTTGTTGGTTTAGTTTTTTGTTAAACATGCAGTTTTCTAACGAGGAATACGCAGATATTATTTTTGTGTATGGCTTTTGTAACTGCAACGTATTAAAAGCTTGTAGGGAATACAACAGAAGATTCCCTAACAGGCAACAACCATCTCATTGTATGTTTTCAGACGCGTTTCAAAGGCTACGAGAGTTTGGAATTGGTAATTCTCGTATTGGTGCTGGTGGTCTTGCCCGAAATCGTTGAAATAGAAGAAATGATAGATCGTGTGTTTGAAAAACCTGGATCTAGTACTAGGCGAATTGCTGCCCGTCTTAATGTATCACATAGTTTTGTTTGGAGAACCTCAAACAAGAAGTTTTACATCTATTTCATAAACAAAATATGCATAATTACATACATAAAAGTATATAATTAGTACGAGGCACTGCCGCATATTGGACGTAATGTTGTTGCTTGGTTAAACGAAACTGCAGCTGGATTGGTCGTCGCGGTCAAGTGTTATGGCCTGCGAGATCACCTGACTTGAATCTTCTGTATTATTTTGTATGGGAGCATTTAAAACAATTGGTTTACGCAGTGGAAATTGATACCCATGAACAATCAATGCAAAGAATAATGAATGCAGTCGAATACATTAAAAATAGACAAAACATCCAATCAGTATATGATTCGCTTATTTTGCACTGCCAAGCTTGTATTCGCGCTGATGATGGTATTTTTAAACATTTGTTATAATTGTTTTATTATTTGTATTGTTTTTGTAGTTAATACATTCGTTTTTGTAAATGAATTATTGTTACCACGACTTTTAAATTATTGTATCATTATTACGCTCACTCATTTATCGCATAAAGTTATAAAATAATTGCATTTCTAACAAACAAAAAAAATTACTTGAAAATTCTTAATAATGTTTTGTTCTGTCATCCCACTCACAAGGCATGATATACTTTTTATATCATTTATTTCATGGCTTGCTATTATTTATTAAAGTTCAAAATTGATCACATGCAGAAATTTTGATGTTTAATAAATCGGAAAAAAGCTCTACCGGCAAAAATTTTATGTTTGGCTAAAACACTTTGTATGTAAAGCCAAAATGCAAAAAAAAAAAAAATTATTTTACATTTTTTAACCAGAATATCACACCGTACAAGTTCCTTAATTTTTTTGCCTCGAGTTATGAAACACCCTGTGAGGCCTGAGGATGACAAATAAAATAAACAGTAATCTCAACTAATTTACAAGTCCTGACACTGACGTAGTTTTCCACAAAACACCAAGACACTGCAAGTTTGCATCATCTGGAGATGATTAAAACGATGATTAGTTTTAATCATCTCCAGATGATGCCAACTTAGTTGGCGAAACGCGTGTCGAGTGCAGTATATAGTGTTTTGGTGTTTTGTGGAAAACCATGTCAGTGTTATTTTCACATCAAAGGTTCCAACCCATTACAGGATTAAAAGTCCTGGGCGGTTGATTGGTCATCAAGGTCCAATATAATGCCCGTCCGCTCTCCAAATTTAAATCAGCGATTTTTTGCTATGGGAATATAAAAGAACCACAATCTCTCGTAGATCTAAGGTGAGGAGTAAGGGAGGGATGTAAAAGGATCAACATGTAGACTCTTTTATTAACAAAAGTAGCACATTTTGAACATGTCATAGGTTAAAAATGTTATGTGTTATTATCAGGGGTAGGAAACTAATCCAGAGTCCAGGACCGGTAGCTATTCCTACCTCATATGGTTGACAGAAGGATAAATAAAAACAAAATTATAAAATGAATAATAAAATACATACCATTTTATACAATGTATTATTCAGAATTCTGAGGTCTGCCATCGCATTAGCATACATGGTCACAACTATCCTTTATTTTTTGGTTATGACGTCATCATTGTTTTCGTTATGACGTCATCGATAATTTTTTAAATAAAACACCCTGTATATTTGTCCATTTTTGGATTATGAATCAACAGCTGATTCCAAAAATATATCACACTTAGGATCTAAAATTAATAAGTTGAAAGATATGGCCATTTTGAATCATCAGAACTAACGGTTAGTTAATAATAAAAACAATTTATAGTAAATGTTTGCACTATACTCCTTGTTATATCTGACAGTATCTTAAACGGTGAATAAAGTGTAGCCGAACCTTGTTCTTAGTTTCCTGAGAAATGTTGTTCACTTCTGTTCTAATTCTCTCTTTTTATTTCAACAATGTCTTCCGGTTTGGTTTTATAAACTAATTTTTTACTGATGGCTCCACAGATTATAATCTAATGGATTGAGGTCCGGTGACCTTGGTGGCCATTCGATGAGTCTACGTCTACCAATCCACCCGTTCAGAAATATTTGGTCAAGATACCTTCGAATGTCTGCTGCATAATGGGGAGTCACACCATTCTGTTGATACCACAGACTTTCGTCAACATTTCCAGGATTAATTCTACTGGGGAATAAATTTAATAACGTTGGGATGAGATAGTCCATTAAAAATTGGAGATATGTCAGTCCGTTTACAGTTTCATCGAAAAAATAGGGTCCAATGATTCTATTTCTTACAATTCTCGCCCACACATTTACCTTTTGTGGATACTGTATGTGTTGCTCCCGCATCCGTCGAGGGTTTTCCCTTGCCCTGTATCTACAATTCTGACGATTCACTTTACCATTTAATTTGAAAGTGCAATCATCGGAGAAAATAATATTTTTTATCAGAAGAGGATCACCATTGCACATATTGATCATTGTTTGACAAAATTGTATCCTCCGATCTGGATCATCATCACTTAGTTCTTGCACAAGCTGAATCTTATGGGATGCCATGTTTCTAATTTTAATACTGTATGTACTGATGTTTTAATAACATCATAATCGCGACTAACCTGGCGAACGCTGGTATGTGGATTTCCTTCAACAGCCAGTAAAATATTTAATTTTGTATCCTCGTCAATACCTGGACGGCCTGTTTTGGGTAAATCTTCCACCAAACTAGTCTTTCTAATTTTTTTTTTCAAATTTTATTCTGTCGATTGAGTTATGTGTTATTCTTGAAGTAGAATCCAAAAATGGAGAAATATAAAAGGTGTTGCATTTAAAAAATATCGATGACGTCATAACGGAACCAGTGATGACGTCATAACCAAAAAATAAATGATAAAGTGCGCAATTGAAATTAAAAATCGACGTGCCCGAGGATTTTTTCTAAATATTTTTGGTTTGAGAAACAAGGAATTTATTCCATATTTTACGGACACACTGTATGTTTGTATAAGGTGCAAATTCTAAATAGTTCACATTGGAAGGCACTGACAAACCGCACAGATAATTTTCACGAATTTTACAGATTGTTTTGTATTCCAGGTTCATGTGTAAAACATTTTTTAGTTTATTGTTTATAGCCCGACTTCTGTTGCTTGATAAAGACAAAACCTTTTGAACAGCCAAAATTCTAAGTATAACATTAACAACCTTATTACACCGAGCTGTTTTATCCACTGCCACCTACAAAAATTTATTTCCTACGCTCCTTATAATATTACCCAAAACAATTTATGTTGCAAATATAACTGAACTGAAGATACCAGCGAACAAACTGCCAAGCTGCCTATAATTTTACATGGGATAGTCCCAGATACCCACAGAGTCCCTGCACCTTTTAGTATCGATGCTGATTGTACTGGTTACATGTATTACAAGTATACCGTGTTTCCATGTTTCCGCAATACATAGGGAAGCAGCCTCGTTGGAACTCGTGCATTCAAGGTAGAGGCACTAGCATAAAGAACATAGAGTAGAGAGCATGGACTGCATACACTGTGGCAAATTCTAGTCACATTTTGTAGCTGCCAGACTGCACGAGTTTGACCGCATGCTCCCCTATGTAGTGCATTGAGACAAAAGCACAGTATAAACACACCACGTGAATTTTTATACGGTGTGTTTATTAATATTTATATTTGTTTTATAAAAGCCGGCTCTGAAAAATGGATAACATTTCCGGCCCCTGGTTATTATATAGTTTCAGATCTTTCGGATGAAGTATATTAGTGAAGTGTATTGGGGCGAGCGTTGATCTACCTTAATTATTATAGTGTTTCGACGTGAAAAAGTAAGCAACGGTGGTTGCAGTCAGTAATTTGATGTTAACTCAAGTCAAACTTGGCGACCTCGTCTCGTCTTCTAGCGGTTTGTATGTCAGCGTATACGCAGATGTTATGCGATCTTAGGAGAGGGTTGTGCAAGTGTAAAGCAGTTGGTCCTTATCTATTAAATGTTAGGCAAGTAAAAAATTCCTACTCTTCGATAGAGAAGCGGTTCGGTTGTGTGTTAAACCATTCAGAATTTAGCGGTTGGGGAGATTTCACAACCGTCCTGTATACTTGTGTTGCTTTTTAAAACGAAATTCATTCTACCACAACCACGTAATTTTTATTTCACTGCATGAAATTATGTATCAAAATAGTATTGACATAAGATAACAAGTCGACTGTGAATAAAAATGCCTTAGTAATTTATCTTCAAGGTTTATTTTCTTGTATACGAACCAGACGAAATAGAAATTGGAAATAACTGGATTTAATAAAAAAAAATACAATTTAGATTTTTTTCCCTATATAGACTGCTAGTTGACGATGAGTAAAAACAGTGTTTGTTTTTATAATAAAAGCAGCTTAATGGATTCTATATCAGAAATTTTGGTTTTTATTAAGTAAAGGATTAAAATATATACAATAAGCCTCGCAAAAGATCGAAAAAAGCACAGATCTAATGAGTATTTCAAGAATAATAATTTACCGAATTATAATGTACATGATTTAAATAAACTTCTATGGTCTCAAACATACGTGATACGGTTATCGTAGTTTTGTGATAAAGTTTTGCATATTTCAAAGACTACATAAACTTTGACAAAACTTATCTTTCAATTGCAGATTTTACATTTTCAAACTTTACTGGTCTTTGTCGAAACATTTTGTCGTTTAGGTAGGTATTACCATGGAAAAAATAGCATAGATATAAATGACGTTTGCAGAACTATCGCCATATGAATTAAGTAGTCTGTGACTGTTGCTTATTAATACTAAAACCACATGGATTAGATAGAGAACATTCTAAAATTTCTCCGTGTATTTATGGTTTGAAGGTTTCCGTCTTAGTTTTCAAAGAAAAAAGCCTATTAATTTTCCTTGTACTGATATCGTACCAAATAGTTTTCTCTTGTACCACCAAAAGGTGTCTCAACCGCTCCATCTAGTGCCTCTGTGTCCAAAATGTTCTCGATTGACTGTATGCAAGTAAAAGAAAACCAGACATTTTACAGCTAATTTTTATCATGATCAATTCTTAGTCTACAATTTTATTATTATTATTTATTTAATTAATAGCTATGACAAATTTTACAAATTTTTTTTTACAATATTATATAAATTATTGTAATTATATCATATACAGGGTGCCCGGAAAAAGGAAGACAATCCGGTAACCATGGAGTCCTTGAGCAAAAATAATAGGACTATCACAATGCCATTTTTCATTTTAGATCCCCATGTTCGATATACAGGGTCCGGATTTGACCCCTATGGATTAATTTTTTTGGGGATTTCTAAAAGACATTGTTAATAATAATAATAATAATATTCGACTTGAAATAAACAATCTGAATGTAAATAATGAAGCCATTTCCGGTGCAATTATAAATATAAGAAGACGTTATCAATTATGCATTGACAATAATGGTGGACACATCGAACATCTTATTTGAGTTATCATTTATTTATATTTAAATTTCCTAAATAAATCATTGTTATCTATTTCGTATAAATATTTGGTTTTTTTCTTCCTCACTGTAAACCATTTTGATTATTTCATTAAAGAAATGTCACTTATCAAACATAATAGTAGTCATTTTCATAGCTCACTTTAATAATGTTAACTTTTCCATATTTACAGAACTAATTTAACTAAGATACTACGCGTTCAATAACTCAAAAACAGTATATGCTAAGGGTAACATATGGTATATTTTTGAAATCAGGAACAAAGGATCATTCCAAAAATTTAATAATATACAGGGTATCCTATTTAAAAAAATATGTTATTTTTTGTATCCCCTGAAATCTGCACGCTGCTGTACTTTTGACAGCATTTTAACAAAGTTCAGTCATAACTACATAACTTTTATTTAAAACTTTTTTTCGATAGGCAATAATAACGATGATAAGCGGTGGGTAATTTATAATGAATAACACTGTACAAATCTTAGAGTACGTCATAGAAAATGTAATTTGCAATTTTCAGTCCTGTTTTTGAGAAAGCCATAGTTTTGATAGGGCCTTGCAATATGTGACCAAGAACGGAAATAAACAAATTACTCAGTAACCGGTATAATTCAATAAACATTTCGAGTTGTAGTTTGGTCACGCCAACGTTGTAACCTCTGTTACAACGTTGGTACTACCAAATTACAACTCAATATATTTATTGGGAATTTTCTTAGACTTAAAGCAAGATATCTAAAATAACAAAGTTTTGAATTTTAGTCTTATGACGTCATGACTAGTTTAGCGCCAAACACAAACAGCCAGTGAAAGCGAACACGATACCGCAGTATTGCCAGTTTTACATATTGTTGGAAAATGTGATTGGTGATTACTTATTCAATTATAAATACAACACTAAATTCATTCACATAATTTTTTTTACCTTAATACGAAGAGAAAATTTTATTTGTACCTGTTTTAAATTTTCTACATATAAGTATTAAAAAAAAATCAGCAGAAATCGAATAAGTTAGGTTATGTTATAAATTTATTCTAAGTTGCTGTTATGGAATTGACGATTAAATACAAATATTATCTAATTATTATAATCATTCTTATTTATTTTTAACTTTCACCTGATTATGATGATTTTATTTGAGTGATATTGGAGTGTGCATTTTATTTAAAAATCGTAAACAATTTTACCGTTTTAAAAAGAATTTAAATTGTAAATAATGAATAGCAATAGTAAGTCGATAATAGATTCATTTTCTTCGCAATTCATTAAGTGGAATATAATCTTAATGGAATCTTGATAAAAACGACCAAAAAATGCACAATTATTGAAAATACCTATATACAGTATGTACATAAAGTATGGAATGAATTAATTATTTCTGAATACGAAAATATTTTGGAAAAATTCTCAGATAGCTCGATTTTTATTTTGAATTGCGCATCTTCTACTTTGATTTTTTTTAGCTATAACGTCATTGCTACCTCAGATATGACGTCATCTACTTTTTTAATGAAACCCTGTATATTTTTTCATTTTTGGAATCTCTATGGAAAGCTAATTTCAAAGACCTACTTATTGTCTAAAGTTCATAAGTTTGGAGCTACATACATTTGAAAATATTATTTTTTGAAGTTAAGTAATTCTTGTTTTATTGTAATATTTTACAATAAAATAACAAATGAATAGTAAATATTAACATAAAGAATTCACTAAACAAGTGTTTAAATTTAAAACCTTCTTGTGCCTAACAGTATCCAAAACGATCAATGAATTCTTGCTGAACTTTATTTCTTGAGAAATATTGTTACATTCTAATCTAATTCAGTTTTTTTAATTCTTCAATATTGTCTGGTTTAAATTTGTTCACTACATTTTTTAGGTGACCCCAAAGGAAAAAATCTAGTGCGGCAAGATCCGTTGACCTCGGTGGCCATTCAATACTACTACATCATCCAATCCATTTATTTGGAAACACTTGATCAAGATATTTTCGATCAGCTAATGCTGTGGAGGTGCTGATATCATAAGTTTTCATCAGGAATTCTACAAGTGTTTCTAGGCGGAAATAAGGTCACTAAAGTAGAGATTAGATATTCTTGTAAAAATTATAGATATCTTGGTCCATTTATACTGTCATCGAAAAAGTAGGGACCGATTATTCTATTTCTAACTGAATGCAGAAACGACACATATCCATTTTTACCTAAAATCGGGTTATTTCAAAAAATAAGTACGTAAGTAATTGCATCGTACTGCGCATAAACAGCACACATACATATTTCACATGAGCAGCAGACAATGAGCTGTTTAAGATATAATCAGGAGAAACAACGCAAGTTCTGGACATGTGCGGTTTTTACCAAACAAGAGATCAGGCATGCACGCGCTTTTGCGCCAATCATCTGGTAGTTTTTAATTCATAACATCATAAATAATACTGCAAAAATGTATACACGAAGGGGAAGCTAAAAAACAGCTAATGAGATTTGTCCTTTTATTTTAAATTAGCTAAAGGACATTTCAGAAAATATAAAAGAAATTCATTTATTTGGTTACAACTCTTGGGGACAAAATTAGAATCATACCCTAGTTCGTCACTCATTTCTTCTCTACTATAGATTAAGAAAATGCAATAGATTTTTTACGGTTTTCAAATAAGTAGTAGTAGTAGTGAATCTACGGTGAAATAAGTAAAAACAAGATATAATAAAATGGAAATGTTGGTGGCCAAAGGTTTACAAAAAGAGAACTGCATATCAAAGGAACTGCTTCCACCATGCAATTCTTAAGCCAAAAATGGGGTGTGTTGTGGTTTTACAGTTTATAAATGGCGCTTTTAAATACACATTCCAACTGCAACAACCAGGAAAATATATCACAGTGTTACCATCTGAAGTTGCCCATCCATTAGGAAACATTCCCATAAAATTTAAAAAAAAAAATGAATGATATGAGAAAATGTCCGGTATTTGTAGAAGAAGAATATCAAAAAATATTATATTTCAATACTTCTTTGGCCAACTACCACTAATTAGATGTTAAGAATTTGTTTTGCAACATTTCTGAAAAACAAATTTGCTTTAATACAACTGACTTTACTCATTTTGACCTAGGCTATGAAGAAAAATCACATGTCCATTTTTTTAAATAATCGCAGGAAATAAAAATTTGCTCTTTTAAACTAAAACCCATATTTCATTCTGTTAGAAATACATTTAATTATCATTTTTAACTGCTAAAATGGAGCAACATGTATTTTGAATAATAGTAAAAAGTTTTTTTTCCATTTCCTCGAAAATTGCTTTTTTGGACTTGCAACGTTTCTGCATACACCGATTCAACTATTCCCGCCCACACATTTACCTTCTGTAGATATTGATTGTGCTGCTCTCGCATCCGTTGGGGGTTTTCCTTTGCCCAGTATCTACAATTTTAACGGTTGACTTCACCATTTAAAGTGAAATTTTATAAATTTTTCTGTTGTTAACTTTTTTTTAAATCCAACCACTTATAGATTACATAAATTGCGTAGAATCATATACAATAAAAAAGAAATCCAACTTTTAATATAGTGGGACCTCCCCATTTTGTACCTATTTGATATTCAATATTCTTACTCCAAATTAAGTTGTTGACGGAATACAGATATAGTAGAAATCACGATCTGATTTTCCCAAAATAATCGCTGTACTGGGGTATCATGAGAGACATGTACCGTGACATCATTAAGCATTAGTTAAATCTGAACTTCATTTGGAGTTTACAGCATCCTTAGAATTGATTTCAGGGGTTTAATTTGAAATAAACGGAAGCAAACCCGTTATACAGTGTCTCACTTAAGAGTGTAACAGCGTAATAATTATTTTATTTTTTGTCCGATTTAAATCAAACTGGTCTCAAAAGATAGAGGTCACCAAGGTCTATTTATGACCACAAAATCACTTTCCATCTTTAAATGCAAGGCCATCTACGATGCTAAATTATATGAAAGAAATCAAAAAATCATAGTAGGCATTTTTTAGTCAAAAAATTTTATTAACAAAACTTGTTCGAAATCATTCAAAAACCCTGAATCCGAAGATTAGTTAAATTCTAAAAGAAAATGAGGTTTTCATGAAAAAAATTCGTCCCAAATTTCTCGTTTTGATAAGCATGCTCTGACTCCTTTGTTTCTACTAAAAGACAATTTTGTAAATGTCAGATTAGTTGTCAAGTAAATCTGTTGGCATTCTGTCTGATTTTTTTGTATTCTAGCATATTTTATTTCAATTAAAATGCTTACAACTGCGGAAAAAGTGGAAATTGTTAGATTAGTTGGTGATAATTCTCGTACAACGGCTACAGATTTTAATAATCGGCATCCAGATCGACCCCCAACGTAAAGGTTTGTCGAATTAATAATGTATTCAATAGAACTGGCAAAGTGTGCAACAAACAAGAACAATGTGTGAGGGATCATGTTAGAGGTGCAGAAATTCTTCAGTTTGTGAGAGAAAATCAATTTTAAATTTACCCAAGGATACAATTTGGCGATGCTTCCATTGAAATAAATTACGTCCCTTCAGGTTTGTTTTCTTACACACATTAGATGAAGGAGACAAAGAAAGGCGGCTGGAATATTGCTTTTGGTGTCAAGGAGTTTTTGACCAACCCTAATTTTTTTAAAAATAATATTTTATTCTCAGATCAAGCGACATTTATAACTAGTAGTACAGTTAACTCTCAAAATACTCGAAATTGGTCCGTTGAAAATCTTCACTGGGTTGTAAACTTTCGACGTTAGTATTCAGAAAAGGTGAATGTGTAGTGCGGTATTTTGAATGAACAAATAATTCGGCCATATTTCTTTGAGGGAAATTTAAATGCGGAACGTTTTATAATTTTTTTGCAAACTGAATTTTCAATCGAAATTGAAAACTTGCCCCTTATTGCATACAACAATCTGATATTTCAACTTGATGGAGCCCCAATCCACAATGCAATGGTAGTACGGAATTGGCTAAACGACAACTTTCCCCGGAGATGGATTGGAAGAAATAGATAGCTCTTTTATTAATTGGACTCCGAGGTAACCTGACATCACGCCCTTGGACTTTTTCATGAGTATTTCTAAAGAATGAAGTCTACAAAACGCAGCCACCAAATAGACTACAAATAGAAAACCGGATTAGGCAAACTTGCGCCTGCAACCATCCGAAAAGTTATGAACCATAACAGAAAGCAAATTGATTAATTCTTTTGATTGTATTCATTATTTGTTTGCATAAATTGTGTTTCAAAAAATAAATTTAGAAATAATTTTTATTAAAATGCCTAAAATGATTTTTTTCATCAAAACCTTTTTTTTTAAGAATTTAACTAAACTTCGGATTCAGGGTTTTTGAATAATTTCGAACAAGTTTTGTTAATAAAATTTTTTGATTAAAAAATGTCTACTATGATTTTTTTATTTCTTTCATATAATTTAGCATCGTAGATGGCCTTGCATTTAAAGATGGAAAGTGATTTTGTGATCTTAAATAGACCTTGGTGACCTCTATCTTTTGAGACCAGTTTGATCGGACAAACAAAAAGTATTATTACGCTGATACACTGCTAAATGAGACACACTGTATATGTTATAAAATGATTAGCTTAGGTTCAGTTGAAATTTATGGGTACAATTGGTTAACTATACTCGAATTTCTGAACATATATAGTAATAACATGGAGGGTTCCCGAGATATAAAATAAAACCAATTCTGGAATACTTTCATAAAAGGGTTCTACATCCAGTAGGAAGAATTCTTAGACATATGTTTATAGGAAGTTTTCTTCATATATTCCCATGTACAATCACCCCCTGAAATATGGCAACGAGCACCCTGTATAGTCAACAGAGGAGTTCTGTTTGCACTGAATAATTGCAGGAGTGCCTCAAAGCACGGAGATACTCTTGCCTAAATCAATATAGTGCAACTTTGGAACGTAAAAGGGCACGATAGAAACTCCGTATTGTCCAGATCCACCAATAGAGTTCTCGGAAGCAGGACACGAGTTTCTAATAGACATCCATATGTATACATAAACGTCACACCAATTGGTGGATTAACTTAAGTACCTGCAGACCGAGTGGTGGCCCTAGGTACGCCCAGTTATGCAGACATTGTCTACAGTTATCCAGGCACAAACTAAGGATTATATTATTTAGGTTTACTAACAAGGCCAGAAGATCAAATGCGTAACACTGCACACTGGAGTTGTTCCCAAGTGCAATGAATGTGGTTTATGTCCGTTTGCACCAGTGCTGCTTAAAATTTTAACTAAGCTAAAATTATTAAACCCTTTGCACGGCGTTTTAAGCCTGGTTTTAGTATCCCTTAAAATGTAATAATTTAAACCGTGGATGATCCGAGGCTTTAGGGCCGCTTAACTCCTACGCATGCGCTTTTCCATCAAGTTGGTTCGTTTGTCATATTTTTTTAACATAACTTATCTTTTCGTGAAATAAATATAGCCAATAATCAAAAATGGATATGTCATATGATATCGATATTGCACACGACGATGACATTGAAGTCTTGGATTTTATTGAATATGGAATACCAAGAGAAATATATCAAAGAAATAATTACTTTGATACGTTAAACGAATCGAGTTTCTACAAGAGATTTCGTCTATCCAGATTTTGTGTGTTAAATACTGTCTTACCATTAATTGAACATCGTTTAGAATATCCATATGATAGGTAAAATTATATATAGCCTTTAAAAATGTGTCTTATTTTATTTTGTTCATTTTGCAGTAATAATTGTGCATTGCCGATGAACCAGCTGCTGGTGGCTGAGATTTTATTCCACTGGTGGACATTTGCAAGCAATGGCAGACTTCGCTGGTATGCATTTATCAACAGTTTCAAGAATTATGTTACGGGTATCGGAAGCTATAGGTGAACATTATAACAGGTTTTCCCACTGAAGAAGATGAAATTAGAAATACTCAGCAAAAATTTTACAATATAGCGGCATTTCCTAGAGCAACTGGTGCAATTGATTGTACACATGTAAAAATTTAATCGCCTGGTAAGTATTACATATTTATTTTATTAACTAAAAGAACCTAATGGCAAAACCGATAAATAAAACTTCCTAGTTATCGAACTTTAAATATAGAAATGTGTATTTTAGGTGGAGAAGATGGAGAAGTATATAGGAACAGAAAATCATACTTTTCTTTAAACGTACAAGCAATATGTAATGCTGAATTAAAAATTCTAAATCTAGTTGCTAGATGACCAGGTTCGGCTCATGACCCACAATTTTTAACAACAGTAACATTCATAGAGATTTCCAGAATCAGATGTATAGAAATTGTATAGTATTGGGTATAAAATTCATTAAAATAAATAAATACAAACTAATATGAATATTGTTTTAGGAGATGGCGGTTATCCAATAAAATCGTATATTTTTACACCGTTATTGAATCCTGTAACACCTGAAGAACAGCTTTACAATCAGTCACATATTAGAACCAGAAATGTTATAGAAAGATTATTCGGAATTCTTAAAAGAAGATTTCCTGTTTTGGCATATGGCTGCCGTTTAAAAATCAGTACTGTGCTAACAATAATAGTAGCAAAATGTATTTTACATAATATTGCAATATCAGAGGGTGACAATAATCCTCCTCCTTTACCAGATGAACTAGATGATCATATTCTAAATGAGTTGATTGAAAATGGGCAAATACCTGAGGTAAATAATTATACAAATGACAATGCAGCTTTAGGTTCTTTACTTAGAAGACAATTTATTAATAATTATTTTTCACAATTGTAAATAAATAATCTAAGAATTATGTAGTTTAAAAATAAATATTGTTAAAATTGCTTTGGTTTTTTTTTTAATAAGGAACTTAAAATAGAAATACGAAAAGTGTTTTTATTACTTTTATTTACAAAATGGACCTTGTCATAAGTTATTTAATTTAAATAATAATCCTAAACCTAACTAAATGAATTTAATTTTGCCAGCTGGAGCTTCTTAATTTTAATGTCGAGCATCATGGACTCCTCGTCTCTTTCAAATTTTCTGTTGAAAGCTTCTTCCTCCCGTTTGGCCCGTTTGGTAATTACAATAGTACTACTTACTTCATTTTCAGTTATGACGTAAATAAGTTCCTCACTCTCTTTTTCAGCCTGTGAATGTCTTGTTTTAACTACTGCCTGGCCCCTATTACTATCGCCATCGAATTTGTTATCCAATCTAAAAACTGTCTTTTCGTTAAGAATTGACAAAGTCAAACGTGGGGTCATCTATTTTACTGGTGGAAGGCCCACCGCCAGTTTGGGTCACATTCAATCGTTCCATCGCGGCCAATTTGCGTGTTTGTTTTTTTTATTTTCATAAAATGTTTTCAGTTTCTTGCTTCGCATTGTACCACACGGAGCAAATGAGTTAAATTCTGCTTCTACCTTATTCCACGAATTTTCTTTGTCTTTCCACGTGACGCAGTCCGTTTTTTTACATTCTAAAATGCTTCGATATTTTTTTTTAACATATTGAGGCACACTATTTTCTCTTCATTGATGAAGTTTGAACTTCTGAACCGTTTGCTTGCTGATTCCATTGTTTAAATCTAACTTAAAATGTGAGTATGCGAAAAGATAATCAACGAAAACACACCACTCGTTACAAAATATCAATGTGAAATAAAGAAGAATGCAGAATGAACTTGATGAAATAATTTAACAATGACACTTCCGTAAATAAACATGTTACCATCCTTTACGCTGCTATTCCTAAAATTCCTATTATAGAAACTTACAATGCCTAAATCCCTAAACATGCTGATTAATGTAAAATCAACGAAGTACGTTCTTAAGCTTAGTTAAGCGAGACCCGGTGCAAAGATCTTTAAATTAAAGTTCGCTTAAAATTAAAGCAGGCTTTGCTAAACTCAATTTATAAGCGGAACTGGTGCAAACGGACATTAGAAGACAAGACTGCAGAGCATATGTTGGGTCACACTGCGGTTTCAACAAATGGACAATCCATTGTATCAAGCGGTATGTATTTCATTATTAATTTTATACTTTTGCTTTTATTTGTCTACGTATGTCCTTGTGGCAACAATGAGGTAGTAGTAGCTACAAGTCCTGGAGTCTGGCCCAGTTTCCTCTCCCTGATGAATAATATTTTCAATCAATTTTTATGCTATAATTGTTGTAATTGTGAACAAGACAATAAAATGTATCTTAAACATCGACTATTCGAATTTTCATCAAATATATATATATATATATATATATATATATATATATATATATATATATATATATATATATATATATATATATATATATATATATATATATATATATATATATATATATATATATATATATATATATATATATATAGTGGTGAGAGGTATGAAACTTCTCATATGGTCTGAATGCTACTATTTTTAGTCCACCTGGGCTAGGGGTCGCCGCTCTCGGTACTTGCTGTGATGCAAGTCGCTATCCGCCACAGAGACATCAAGGATGTCGGTCGGATAGTAGCATTCAGACCATATGAGAAGTTTCATACCTCTCACCACTATTCACTTCACCATAGTTAGTATATAACTAGCAGGTTGGCCACTATCATTTGTCTGTTCCATAACCTATGGCATACTGAAGAGAACAAATAAGTTCGAAATCGATCTATGTCTGGTTAGGAATTGACAAATGATATTGGCTATCGATCTATCATGATTTGAAGGTGTAATTCAATGCAGGTCGGGGTATTTGCCCGCTGAGTAGTTGTTTCCTTCAAATCATATTTAATCATATATATATATATATATATATATATATATATATATATATATATATATATATATATATATATATATATATACATATATATATATATATATATATATATATATATATATTACATATATTATCAAGAATATATTTACGGCACGAAAGTTTATTCTTTAATGTACACTAAAATGTAGCATCCTAATAATTAATAATTTTTCAAACATTACTACTTAAAATAGAATTTCTGCTGGTTTTTAAATCTGTCTAGATTTTATTGGAACTTTCTTATTTGTATTCTGAAGGCGTCGATGAAGTATTCAGCAGATAAAGAAAAACGGTCTCTCAGTTCCCGACAGCATCATTAAAACAAAACTAGAATTACTTTTGTATTCTAATAAAGTCATGGTTTTAATTAAGTAGTATTTCTTTATCGATGGTTAAATTATTTTTATTATACGAAGTGTCCCGAAAAAAGTGTGCAATACTTTACCAGCGGAGTAAAAAAGTTCCTATAAACATTGGTCAAAAATTCCTAAGAGATTTTTATAATATCTCCAAAACCCTTCCAAGTTAAATAATGAAATTTTACCCAACCGTTTTTATTTTTATGTGTAATAAGTTAATATGGAAATAATTTGAAAACTATCATAATAAAATAAATACGTTTGATACACTACTTAATCTCTTTATGTGTATATACATAAATATTGGCAAATAACTTCAATAATACAAAAACACTGTTTTAAAAATTAAGTCCGTTGATTTAGAAGTTTTGTACCCCAGGGATGCACATTTTGGTGTCCCGAAGCAGATCGCATCACATATTACATATAGAACGTGTATACTAGATTAACTCACGTGATATTCACAGCCCATTGATTCGAAAGTGTTAGAGTTACAAACAAATTAATTGAGTATACCACATTTTTTGCAGAAAATTGTATAATCATTTTTATACTATTTCATCAAAGTCAATATTTTACGAGATATGTGCAAAGAAAGGGCACCTATTTTCCAAGATGGTGGCGACAGCTCACCTTCAATCATTCAGGGATTTTTAGATGTTCACTAATAAGACTAAGTGAAGACCCCTACCAATTTTCAAAACCTTTGGAATTATTTTTTTTATTTGCTAATGCGGCTCTTCGTTAACTTGGTTATAAATCTTAAACCTAATTTGTTGTACGCAACAAACAAGTCCTAATGGCGCCCTTAAAAAAAAACAGATACGCAAATCAGCAGCTATTAGATGTCAATTAAATAACGATGTGAATTAGAGTCCGGATCCGAATATTAGAATCTAGGAACGGATATACTCGCAACAGGAATTATCGCGTATTTTAATCCAAAATAAAGCAGTATAAATGTTGGTCAATTAATTTAACTTTTGATATTCTCATAAAACGAATTTACTCTTTTTACATGTAGCGTGCGATGCAGTGTTCCAAAATTTTATTATTATTATTTTTTAATTGTTACGATAATTTAAAAGAATATTTTTTTTACCTCACTCAGTACATGAAATTTATTAAAGCTATTTGATAAAGATTTTAATTAGCTTTAAGTTATTACAGCATGTGTCGAGACTTGTGTGAAAATTCTCTTGATTTTCCAGAAAAAAGCAAAAAACACAACATAAATATGGCACCCTCATCAATTTTTCTTGATCACATTTTTCAGGTATCTTTCCCCTTTAATGCACAAACAACTTTTCGTAATATAGGTCCATTAATGCATACCAATTGGTCCTAATCAAGTTGTTTGATTCACATATTAATCAGAAACAAAATTTAAAATTAAAACAAATTATTTCATGATGGGACCCAATATGTCCAATATCTGACATTTAGTCTTCAATTGTTGACATCGTCTTATGATATGTTTTATATATACCGGGTGTAACAGGATCATCGTACACCCCCTTTTCTCCTTTAGTATTGAAGGTAATTGACTGAAATTTGGGATATCCTATATACATAATAAGCGGCACTTTTTGACATACAAGTGATTTTTTTTCTGTTCCGATTTCGCCGGAAGTGACACCAATTTTCGATTTATCAATGGAACACGCTGTATTTTATTGCGTTTTTGAATTCTGCATAATTTTCTGAATCCAACGATATTAAATAAGTGACACTCAAAACGTCAATATTTTTTATAATATAATTTTTAGTTTTCCATTTAAGTGTGCCATGACAGTTCCGATTTATTATAAATAACCCGTGTAATGCTAGAAAAATCGAGATTCCGTTAAAAATGCTAACTTAAGTGATTTATGAGCAAATAAAGTTCATCAAAATGGTTTTGGGGCATAACTCAATTTTTTCAAATGGAACCTATTGGTACCGTGATACCATTTATTAGTGTTATCAATAAGGAATTTATTCATATGTCTTATTAAAATGTGCGATAAATACAAATAAAATTACAGCTAAAAGAAAAGATATGTTCAGAGAGGGAAATTAGACCACTGTCTATGTTAAAAACAAATATTTTTAAACGTAGATTGCACTCAGTGTGTGGTATTAGGTGATTTCTTCTACAATTCATCAAGAAAGTTCTGCGATTTCTCAATGAAGCCAACTTGTTATTAATATTTGCCACTATCTTGAGTTTTCTCATCGTATGGTACCCATAACGATTGTGAATCTCTTGATAAAACGCCATAACTATCGATAAGTTCAGAGGGGAAATTAGACGACTGTCTATCTTAAAAACAAATATTTTTTAATTTTTAAACGGGGATTGCAGTCATGACTGACAAATTAAAAATATTATACATATATGTATATATATATATATATATATATATATATATATATATATATATATATATATATATATATATATATATATATATATATATATATATATATATATATATATATATATATATATATATATATATATATATATATATATATATATATATATTACGATGACCAAACCACACCCTGTATAAAGTACAGAGTACATAATAAAAGAAAGTAATAAAGATATTTTGCCAATACTAAAGCAAAGAAAGACTCTAATATTAAATTTAAATTAAAATAATACTTTTGAGCGGTATGAGAGCCCAGTTTCAGTGAGAGACACTTACTGGGCTTACTTAATTTGTAATAAATGTTTGTTAAACGCTAGATATAAACACCTACCGTGTGGTAAATGAACTGTATGTTATTATGTAATGTGAAAAAGCATTGCTCTATTTAGAATAGGCATCAGAAGGACTATTGTGTATAGCATGACAACCAGAGCCAGAACATTATTGATTTTAGGTACCAAAACCTTTGGGCAACCTGGAAAAAAAAAATAAAATTTTATTGTTATTAATTAAAATTATAAACTTTGTTAAAGACAAATATATTAAATTTAGTCATAGAATAGCTACAAGTGAGTTAGAAATCATAAACACTGGAAAAAAAAGTGCTATAAACTACTTTCATAATTTGGGTAGCGTAAACTCTACGATATCTGAGATTTTAATCATTTCTATGAAGTAAGTGCATCGTCTAACTTTAAAACTTTACAAAAGTGAAAGAGACTCACCTTGTGAGCTAATACAATGTAATAGCATCAAAATGTAAAGACATTTAAAAGGTGTATGTGTAAATTTATGTCCAAGGAGGTATATTACTTGACAAATATGAAGTTTTTTCTAAAATAAAAACCATTTGTTGAACTTTTTATAGCTATGTCAGAAGAATAGCATCTATTTATTGTTTCCAGTCAGTTAGTTTTAAGTAATTTGTTGTATTTGAAAAGTTTCCAGCCAATGAGGTTTAACGAAGTCCTAAAACGAAAGGCAAATTAAAATAATGTTTTAAATGTATTTAGACATGCAAATATGGTGTTGATTTGTTCATTAGTTCTTAAAGTAATCTCTGGTATGTGGTTTAGATGGTTGTAATTAGTTATATAAGAGAAATTGTTAAAAATCGTTGCAATTGTAATTTTTCTAAATATTCACAAAAGGCCATAGTATGGCATATCAAAATAAAGCTAATCATCTCTATATCTTTATTCGAAAATAAAATTAGAGCCATAAGGTATAATAAAGAAATAAAAAAGAGAATTAAATTTTCATATTTTAAATTTCAAAAATCAAGTGTCATGATTTTTGGAGAAACGTCAAATTAGGCCAATAAAAAGCCCATATTTAAGTTTTAGTATTGATAGAAAACTCAAAGGGAGAGCATGTAATTTTATAAGAAATTTCCTAACCTCAAAATTTAAAATTTATATTTTTCAAAAGAAATGAAGTCCATTCTCAAGCTCACGTAAATATTAAAACGGGGTTTGTAAACCTAAAACACAAAAAAATATATTAAATTAAATTTTATTAATACCATAAAATAATTCCAAGTGGAATTTAAGAATAATTTTCAGTTGCAATGAGCAATGAAAGTATTGTATATAATAATAAATGTGTTTTGAGGAAAATAGTAAAGGTAAAGTACGTACCTTAAATAAATGTTGCTGATTGTTAAATAAATATAGTGTTGTGCTTCGAAAATATAAATCCAGTGTGCTGAGCAACCATCATTTTTTTGAAGTTAATGAATCTGAAATTTGCCACGGATAAAGAAGGATCGAGGCACTGAGCAATAATATAAACAGAAGCGTTATTCAACAGAGATTGCCATAACGTGAGGTTAAAGAAATCGACGTAAGTAAAAACAAATAAAATCCTAGGTACTCGACGATTTAAAAGCAGCTATAGTAACAGATCTGATCATAAATAAAAGGCCATTTCATTTTAATTTTAAGATATATTTGTGCAAAAGTGTCCTAAACCATACCAGAAATTTATAAATAAATTTTATATTGTTTTGTAAGCTGTCAAGGTGTGTTTCATTTGAAATTGGAGCTGTACCATTATTTTTCCAGATAAACGCCAGGAACCTGCCCAAACCCTGAGAGGAGAGGTTAAAATAATAATAATAGAGTCTCAAAATAATATAAATAAAATAAAATAAACAATATTTTTATTATCATAAAACAAAACATTATATAAATATATATATATATATATATATATATATATATATATATATATATATATATATATATATATATATATATATATATATATATATATATATATATATATATATATATATATATATGTAAATGGGTCATAACTAAACAGTGTACATGATATTAAGAAAAGAAAAATAATTTTATATCTTAATAATTAATTTTCAAATCATATACGAATATATATATATATATATATATATATATGTTAAATTCGTTTTCCGGGTATACTCCCGCGTAGGTGATAGGCCCCGAGAGGGACCGTGGTTGTCTGAACGACGTTTCGGCATTTTCAGTTCGAGTTACCAGAAGCCGCAGTAAGCAGTTATCTGTTAGAACCTGAAGATGGCAGATGAGATTCTGCCGAAACGTCGTTCAGACAACCACGGTCCCTCTCGGGGCCTATCACCTACGCGGGAGTATACCCGGAAAACGAATTTAACATTCACCACCCGCGAAAACCTGAAAAACAACAATATATATATATATATATATATATATATATATATATATATATATATATATATATATATATATATATATATATATATATATATTCGTATATGATTTGAAAATTAATTATTAAGATATAAAATTATTTCTCTTTTCTTAATATCATGTACACTGTTTAGTTATGACCCATTTTAGAAAGAAAAGGGATAAATTAGATTGACAAAATATACTGTTTAGAAAACAAATTGTTTTGTCTAATTTAACAAACATCAACGTCAAGGTTTACTTTTTATCATTTTTAATTTTAATACTTTCAGTCCATTACTTTAAACTATTTATATGCCCTTCTAATGAGGTGATAAGTTGGTTGAAAAGAATGCTAATATACTTCGAATTAATTTGAATACCAAAATGTGAAATTGATTGGATACATAGTGAGGATTTAGTTTTAATTAAAATTTGTAGATAGATCTTTTATTAATAAACTTAATTTAGAGCTCTTTGGTATCCTCAGTCTTTTAAACTACGACTTTTATTTTATACACGCAAACTCCATTGCTGAATAATATGCTCGAGTCGGTTTTATTTGTCCGTTAGGTCCCGTCAAATTACAAAGATATAGAGTTTTCATAATATAAAAATCTCTTCAACGAACAGTTCCCAACAGAGACGTGTTACGGTGAAATTCAGGACGAGGTATTTCATTAAATAACAACAATTAAAAAAAAATCGAGTGCATTATTATTACATAACCACTTAATTTAATAATATGCTCAAATATTTAAAAGAATACAATAACATTGAGAAATAGTGTGGAGAAAAATTTTTTAAAGTTCTAACTACGTACCTACAATAATAACATTGTTTCGATAACCTTAATAACATTTGGGCTGTTCTAGAAAACTCATATTCTTTAATTTGTGGAAATTTGGTAGTTATTCCGAAGAATGCCCCAACTAGCTCTGAAGACAAATATAAAATCTCTAGGGTGCGGGCAGGTGGAATCAGAATTAATTCTATTTTTTATTTTTGAGCTCTACCAGTTTTATTGGTTTAAACATAATAATAATAACTTGATATTATCTACATAAACTATGTATGTCCCGTGCTAAAAACTGGAAAAGCGATAGGGTCGGTTTCAAACTGAAAAGACATATTATTCATATTGTTTCACATAACTTTCAATGTACTACAAATAAGCTACATAATAATTACTGATACTTACTTTGAGTGTCCATAAATTTTTGTGTTTACCACATACTGACTTGAAAAATAAAACAAAGGCAATCGTAAGACTAATTGACATATTATATTAACTTTCGATACTTGTATAAAAGTTTACAACTTGGGTTCTTACAACAATAATACATAAACATTGTCCATACTAATAAAATGATAATTAAAATAATAATACAAAAAAATGGAAAGTTTTATAACATCAAATTACAGATAAGTTCTAACGAAAATTTAAATATTACATAAGACCACCCTAATTTTTAAACTAGATGGGACAAGTTAAACCAAAACAAAGTAAATTTTGTAGTCTATATGTCAAAAACTATGCTATAAATAGATAGAAAAACACTGGACAAATACGCCGTACAGATAAGACAGCACATAAAATGCACTATTGTCCGCATTTAGGACAGGATTGAAATAAAAATTGCTGTATTTACAAGTGTTTATGCATCTTAAGGTGCCTACAGACACATGCACATGTCTTAATACATGTACTCACGTGCATGTACTCGCATTCATGTACGCCAGTGTGTAGACAAAATTTCAGTTAAAAGTCCGATGAACTTTTTTTTGTTGCGGCTTGAATAAAATTAAGTGTGTGCATATGTGTGTAGATAATATGGATACCACGTACATGAACGCACGTATATAAACATGCGTTCATGTTATAAGACATGTAAGTGTGTCTATAGGCACCTTTAAACCTCTCCACATGACACAAATTTTACATGCGTAGCACCAACGAATAATGATTTGTTCAAGCACTTTACTAAGCTTACCAAGTCACACATTATAAAACTAAACAATGCTGATTTTACATTAATCAGTAATCAATTACTTTTCGGGTACAAAATAAAACAGTACAGTCGTGTTTGAGTCCAAACATACCCCGACCGCAGTCGGCCGTGTTCTAATCGACTCCCGCGATCTAGATTTTTTCGCAGCTTTTTTTCACGCCACCTTGCGAGATAAGTATTTACTGAAATAATCCAGCTAAACAACCTACTATTTAAGTGTGTAACTAATTGTTCCTAACCAACAGGGTCATAAATAAAATTAAATTCTGGTTTATGCCAAATACGAGACGATCAAAAAGTGGACCGTTACACCTTAATGCTAATTATCTGATGTCGCTATCAAATGAAGAAAATGAAGGCTATTTTACAATTTCGTAGTTTTCGGCTAACAGTAAATAATATAAAAAATAGTAAAGGGTGATCTACTTGCATAACATAACAATTACCTTTAATACGGTGTATCCCAAACTGGGAGAGCCTGTAAATGCTATCTCGCGTATATTGGAGATAGAAACAAAGTTAAATTAGTACAGTTTCGAAGAATTTTACGATTTTGTCGAAGACATTTCTAGATTTGACTCGTTTTCGAGATAATTCCAAAAAACTGATCCAGTGAATTTTAAAAAACTTTCCGCGTTGCCACTCATATTAACATTAGAAAAAAATATATTCATCGCTGAAACCAGAAAACTGTGTAACTCTTATTTAATGTAATTTTACAGGAGAGAATAAAACATTGTATTTTTAGAACCTTTGATTGAAATGTGTTCAAAATTTTAGCAAAATATACAATAGTTGTTATGAAATTAGGAATCGAAAGTAGTTTTTTTTACACTTTTCTATTTTTGTTGGAGTTACACATTTTCTACTTTTGAATCACTATAATATTATTCAGCCATTAAGTAAGTTCTAAAATTGAAATTGATTGTAGCCTTTTCCAGTACATAGAGACAATCCTCAGTCAATACAGGACACTAAAGGTCCAATTTCAAAAACAAGTGTTACATGCTTTTCTGGTATCACCGACCAATATACACGACGTATATACGTATAACACAAATTGTGGCAAATTTAGTTCTCTTCATTTTTATTAGAACTGTTCTTGCCCTAGGATGTACCAGTACCAAGATAATATGAAAAAAAATTGTATCGCCATTTTGAAAATTTTGCAAATTTCTTCGTGATTTCTAGGTTATTTAGAGCACCAAATTCTGACGATATAAATTAGTGTATTTGTTGAAAATAAATTTATACGTAATGTAAGGACTTATGGAAAATTTAGAACAAATAAATTTGATGTCTAATTTAGGAACATTTTTATTGTCTGTCAAGATAATATTGTTAGGAGTATACTGAGGGCGAATGTTCTTAAATTTCACAGTGTGCCAAGCTTTTGGCGTAATGGTTTAGAAAATTAGCTGAGGTCAGGCTGCTCTCACTGCATCAATGAAGTTAAAGCGTAAATTACACACATCCAACATAATGAAAGATACTGTTCCACAAAGCAACAGACTTCGGTGTTTCATAGTACGCAGATTACAATTTGTCATGAAATGATTAGATAGTTCTTATCTTAATTATTTTTTTATATGTAAAATTCAAAGAATGATAATACAGGGTTCCTCATAATATGTTGTATAGACTTTTGTATAAACTGTACAAACTGATTTGTTGCAATATATTAAGTAGGCTTAGGGATTCATGACAAATTGTAACATTAGCCTAATTCTTGAGGACCATATATTTTCAAAGGCCACCTTCTTATTCAATACATTTCTGTAATCTGAAGTGAAAATTGTTCATTACGGCACATAGCAAATTATTATCCACACTTGCAACCTCTTCACGAATGAAATTCCTCAAGTCTTCAAGGAAATTAGCTCGCCTCGCAAAGACTTTTCTTTCAAGTATCTCACCAGAAAAAATCGGGTACTGCCAAATCAGATGCTATCAGTAGCCACGACATGTTTCCATATTATGAGATAATGTGGTAATTAAATAATCCTCACGTAATATCCGTTGCGTCTCAACATGCAATCTATTGAATAATATTCCATATCGCGCTGATTTGCAAAATTGATATAATTTGCGCAATATTTTTCAGTAACAATAAACGAAAAAGGCAAATTTCCGGTATATCGTAAGGTAAGAAACTACTGTCAGTCTTAACGAAACCAAGTAACTGTCATGCAAGACCGGTGCATTCAAAACTAGCACCAGAAGCTAGGCTCAATTTTGCCGTCATTTCAAAAGAAATTAAAAGAAACACAAAATATTCATATACAAAAACAAAACATAAATCCTTACAAAAAAAAACAGAACATTAACATATATACGTGTATGAATGTATTTATAAGACAATTTTTCTGCATTTGTCTTTGGCGCAATTCTCAACAATATCGTCGTATTCTATACTTACACATATTTCGTTCTCAATGATGATTATGGCTATATCTATTAATAATAATATTGGAAAAGTTTCTAGTCAAACTGTTTTTCTCTAAATAGTTTAAAACTCCTAAAGGCTCGCCTTTATTGCTTTGAATTATTTCGCTCAAAGTTAAAAGTTCATTTTATAATTCAACAATTAGCTGAATAATATGTCTTTCGATTGTATGTCGTTCAAGATGCGAATATCATACGGAAATTTAAAGAGTTGACTAAGAAATTCCAACTAATTGAATCTCTGCTCGACAGAATTAATGGTGATATCTACTAAGTAGTTTTTTATATTTCCACTGTTAAATTAATTTCGAAACATAAATGACAATTTATTATATGTGAATTATTTCTTTCACATACCTACTAATAACAAATGATTAATATTTGCATTGCCCTTTTTACATCTCTGAATTGCCTTTTAACAATATTGAAAATGCCGCCCTTAAAATAATGCTGCTTGAGACGGTCGCCTCAACCCACAAGCCGTCCCTGCTCTCACGTATATAAATCCCAAAGCCTACGAATATCCGGTAAGTCGTTATAGAGTTTGGATCCAAGGTAATCACAACTATGCTGTCCTATATTCTTATCACACTTAGATATACTAACGCTACTCATCTTATTTCTGGTTTCATATTTATGCGTGACAGGCTCTAGAAGGATTTTTTTATATTGATCAGTAAATTTAAGCAAAATAACTGTCTGACATCATAACATTTGCTTTCTTTATATGAGGTGTCACTAGAATACATAATTATTCTCTTGTAATTAGCGTAATTATCCATTTTTGTATTGTTTAAGTTTTGTAACTGGTTATCGTTTACACCTCCTCAACCTACAATACCGTAAGAGATTAGACATTGAACTAATTGAACTAATGAATGATACCGAGTTAGTATTTAAACCGAGGTTATAATATTTCACTTGCAGATCCCACTGTGTATGTATATCCACTATTATGCCTAGATACTTGATAGAATCTGTCTCTGGTATTTGTGATGATTGGTCTATGATTAATGAGCAAATATTTGGTAGATTGGTTGCGTATGAGGTGAGAGGTAGTTTAGTTTTATCACTATTTAGAGTAAGTTTATTTTATTGCAACATTTTTTAATAACTCTGAAATCAATTGTTCTTAAACTATTCCAGGAGTTGACTTGGTAGAGAATTGCGGTGTTGTAAACAAGAATAAGCACTCTAACTGACGTGTTTAGAATAAGCAAACTATTAATGCATATTGTAAAGAGCAAGGGACCTAATACTATACCCTGAAGAACACCTTACGTAATAGTCCTTACATCACTGTCGAAATCGTCAATGCTGACATATTGCTGCCTATCAAATATGTAGCTTTTTAAAATGTTAAATAATTTACCCCTTAACCAGTAAGATTCCCTTTTTCTAGTAGTATTTTATTATACAGGATGTCACAAGCCTTAGAGAGGTCAACGATAATGTATGCATAGTGCATAGTATTAGTATTTTATTATCCAAAGCATTATACAGTTAGTAAAATCGGATATTTTTAAAATTTACCGCAGCGAAATCTAAAAATCTTGTTGGCAACATTGTAAAAATGTTCTCTGTTATTCAGTTAGTTTTCAGTTGCAGTCTAGGGCTGATCTTGACCTGTGATTGATGTAAAACTTGAAGAGAGTGATTTACTAGCAAATAATATTATCAGTAATGTATAAAAAAGGAATAGGTAAATAATATTATCATCAGTAATGCATAAAAAGGAATAGGTAAGTTAGAAATTAGGTAAATATTTACTAATTCGTTATTTAGATATTATTATTATAGGTTAATAAAATAGAATTTTAAATTATTTTTCAGATATGAATGACTGAAAATATACAAAACAGTAAAGGGTGTCCAAAAGGTACTAATAGAGATGGAGGTCGAAGACAATCAACCTATAGATGCAAATATTGCAAATGGCAAGTTTGTGCTAAAGTAGAAAGGCTTCAAAACCACCTCATAAAGTGTAAGAAGTATGTATCCGATAGTGATGATTATGATGATGATAGTGAAAAAGAACGCGATACTAATTCCAAAAGTTATAAACTGAGAGAAATAAATGTAAATGCCCTCAAACAATCTGATAATAGTGATATCGATACTGAAAACAAGTCGAAAAAATCAACCAGGACATAGACTAGTAAGTTTAATATTGTATTTACTAGTAGAACTTATCAACAGGTGTTCCGAGTACGCGTGGTGAGGTGCTATATAAATGATAATGGTGATGATACTGTATCGATCGCTTCGTCTTCGGCATCCTTATTTAAGGCGTCATCAGAGTCTAAAAGTGATTTAAAACTCAAATTAAAACAAAAGCGGAAAATACAGGATTTAAATGAAGATGAACTTTCTCGAAAACAAATAGAATAATTGAAACTTCCAGTCATAAAAACATGTAAAGATATAAAAAGCAAAATGGATATGGCTGTAGCTAAATATTTTTATGCCTCGAATACAGCCTTTAGACAAATAGAATCCAGAGAGTTCAAGAATCTAACAGAATTATTGCGCCCTAGTTACAAGCTTCCTACCAGGAAAGAATTGGCAGGAAATCTTTTGGATAGCGTGTATGATGAAATTGACGCAGAAATTCGAGAAGATATAATTGAAAATAAGAGACCGTTAACCTTATTAACATATGGTTGATCAAACATAAAAAACGATCCTATAATTGCTACTAGTATGCATACAGGAAAGTCCTCATGTTTATTGAGTGTAATAGAGTGTGGACCAGAAAATAAACAGCTGAATATTGTATGGAAATAATTAAGAAAAGCAAAGATGAAGTTAAAGAAGAATATCAAAAAGATGTATTTGTGGTAGTCACAGATAATGAAAATAAAATGAAAAGTTTGAGACCACAAATTGAAGAGGATCAAAAAATACTGACTTATGGCTGTAACTCTTGTTATATGAATTTGGTAGAATAATCAGTTACACCAAATACCGTTATAAAACATAATACAAATTCATAAATATTTTAGAAATCACCATATACCACACACTTTATTAAAAGAAAAGGTGGTTTGATGCCGCAGCTACCGAATGATCCAGGTGGAATTCGCAATTGGCTTGCCTTTAAATTTATTGTAATAATTACACATATACTAAGATATTATAAGGAACCATGATATTGATATTGACCAAGACAAACAGATAAAAGACAAAATAAATACTATGAATATATAGAAATGCTATAGATTTGCAAGAACAATTAAAAATCGTAGGAAAATCATTGGATACTTACAAGGGGATCAAGGAGGACTATCAGATGCGGTAGAAACTTAGTTAAATTTAATTTTGGATAAGAAACTTGAATTCTATAAGGAAACAATCATAGCTATATTTTATCAGGCAATGGAACCATTTCACTTTTTGGCCTATTTAACGGGTCCAAAAAATAAAGCTGAATTCACTTGGAAACGGAGATGGAGGTACTTAAAATAAAACAATACCATTTTTGCAATATTTATAATTTATTTTTTCAGGAAGCTGTAATACTAATGCTAACCAGAGTCTAAACTATGATGAAAAGCTGAAGATTGGCTAAGTAGTTTGTTTCAGTGTTTGTGAGGTGAAAATATAATTTTTTATAATAACCGTCCTTTCTCTTTCTTACGAAAAAAAACCGAAAACCAAGCAAAAACCCACATGGGCTGTTCTAAATAAAAAACCCACAAAAAACCCACCCATTTTACCCAGCGATTTGTTTCCTATCGATGGGTTTTTGTGCCAACCCTGGTAGGTTTAAATGTTCTTGAGTTACCCCTTCTACTGACGGAGAATAGATGTGTGTACATATGTTCTATTTTATTTTTACTTAATCTTGAATGGAGATTACAATTTATAACTATAACTTCCCTTTCTTTGTAGGCTAATATCAAAAGAGGCCTTGTGACCTCTTTTATCATAACATCATCGCATTGTGAGGTTAACGAAAGTAAATCCCTAAAAATATTTCCCTATTATACAATAAAAATGTTCAGCATGGCCATTATGTAAGGAGGATCTTTTATAAAAGATAGTATACAAAGTACTTTGACTCTAGGCAGGATCACTTTATAAAGTCCTTCATTTTTATTTTCAAAGACAATATTTTTGTCTAGAATTGAGTATGATTTTAATTCATCAGCTTCAGCGCATTTTTATAATCCAGTCTTAATATTGTTACGTTTTAAATAACTACTTCTGTAAAAGTATATAATAATAACAAATCGTATGATTCATGAGCACATCAGGAAAAATTTGTGCACGTAAATAATATATTTTTGGTGCAATTATCTTATACAGTTTATGCAATAACATTATTTGAAATTTTTGTACAAACTTAGAAGAACTCTGCAAATTTGGATTATGCGGTTACAAAAAAATAACTTGTTCTTACTCCACTTGTGGAATAAATGTCTGAACAGATTAAGACAGTTTCTACAATTTGTGTGAAATTTTTAAATAGATTCTGAAGGTTTCTTAGACAAACTTATTCATCTAAACCTCATTATTTGTAAAACATATTTACAAAAAAATTATGCTTTTAAATGACAATACTATTTTAAGATTTTTACAATTTCTAAAGGTAAATCTTGTTGAATGATGAATCATAAATTTGTATCACAAGAATAGGGTTACACAGAATGGACACTCCTGAATGAAGCTACCGTTTTTAAGCTCACCAGTTGGCGCCACTGACGAGTAAGATAGCTGTCAAAAGTTATTGTTAGGCGCTGAACAAGTTTATATGGTTTTATTATAATTATTTCGTAAAAAAACTTGTTAATTATGCCTCAGTGTTGTGCAATTCCATTTTATTCGGAAAGATAAGGCGGACATATGTTTCCGAGGAAAAAAACCTCGCCTAAAACAGTGGTTGGTAGCGATTCGCAGAGATAACTTTACTCCCTCGAAACATCCGTGTGTTTGTAGGAAACATTTTAATCCTGACGATTATGCGTTACCAAAAAAGCCTACTAAAGAAAATCGGAAATAGTAATCATACACATTCGTTCTTTTCATCATGCTCATGTTTGATATAACCTAACTTTAATGACATCTCTGATAGGTACAATAATTTCCCCACTGAGCAAGTAAATTACTACTTTGCGCTTCTGTCGTCATTGTGTTAAATGTTTTTCAGCTATTTTTATAAAAATCACTAATATCCTGCGTTAAAAAGCTATAATAAACATTAACGTTCAGTGACATTTACCATACTCTCCACTAGCGCCCCTCGTGGTGAATTCAAGCGCGGCAGCCCTCATTGGTGGAAAATAAGTTACGTGACCTTAAGCGCGTAGTACTACATGCTACCATTAAGAATATAATGAATTAGAAGCAATGTAAATGCATGAAAGTCGTAAGCTAAAATAGCAATAAACCTTCCTATAGATGGCGGTGCAGTCTTGCTCTTCTTACAAATGTGCAGCTTCAATATTTTATACTGAACTTACCCTTCGATCACAACACCAATGCCAATCTACAGAGAGCGCATTGACAATTGAATAATTCTTGTGGTATTAAATTGATTAAAACATTTGTAATTTACATATACTATTCCTGATTTATTTTATTTTATGAGGATTGAATTTTTCAGTTTTTTTAATATTTTTATATTTATCATATATTTTACTGTTTACCAGAAATACATATATATTTTTTGCATGTTTTGGTGGGTCTTTTGTTCTTGTTTTTTCATGTATATTTTTTAAATAATTGGAATATTTTATTTTCCTTTTTAAAAATGGGTAACGATCAGGGTTAGAAGTGTTCCGTTGGAATGCCCATTCAAATAATCCCGTCTAGCAATAGTTTCCAAATCTCAAATAGAAGTCACGTATGTTACAGTGGAAGTTATCTTGTCGAGAGAGATGATATCCTTTATATAAAAATTATCATGTTTGTAATTTATATTTTAAGAGTGACTTGACAAGAAATTGTAAACTAAGTTATACCACATTTAATTTATTTCAGACAACAAGAGACCAAGAAGAACAAAGAAACCTTGGAAGTAGTACATTATGTGGAAATTGAAATGGTTCAAGAATTTATAAGTATTGAAACCCAAATGGATAATCCCAGGCACACAAAAAAAAGGTCGTGTACTCGGGGACCGACCTATAGACCGGCATGTATTTTCGCCCGCTGAAGCCGAATACGGGGTCAAAATTTGACCATCGGGTCAAAGTTGGCCGGAAAAATCAAAAAATGGCCGAAAATTCGCCAAAATCTGGGGTTAAAAAAACATTAAATGATATTGAAGATTATTTTGGGGATTATAGTGAGGAGCAAGAAGAAAGATTCCACCAAGATCTCCGAGAGATGGAACGTCGCTACCAAGGGCGGTGGGACGTAAATATGATGGCGGACTATTGCTGGATGCTCAAAAGAGATTTGCCTGCTCAGGGGAGGAAAAGGAAAAGAATGCCCTTGCACAGGTCTTTTGAATGCAAACGGGTCCGTTATAATCGCCAAAAATGGAAAAAAGGAATCTGGTGAGCGCTTCGAAAAGACACTGGGAACAGGAAAACTTGCTTGAACATGTTGGAGGCTATTTGGCAGCCAATTCTTTCAGCCAATTTTGACCCCATGGACCAATTCTGGCCCCAGATTCGGTTTCAGCGGGTGAAAACACATACCGGTATATGGGTTAAGTCACGTCAATCCCTCAATTTTTTTTACCCGAATTTTGGCGAATTTCCGGCCATTATTTGATTTTTCCGGCCAATTTTGACCCGATGGGCCAATTATGACCCCGTATTCGTATTCAGCGGGCGAAAATACATACCGGTATATAAGTCGATCCCCGAGTACACGACCTTTTTTTTTGTGTGCCTGTGAATCATGTATACAGCATTCTGGCGTTAAATGTACATGTTGGGACACGAACCATTATTTTTCTATCTTCCTTTGCCAGGCGTAAACTTCTAATTTATTACTTTCTAGGTCCCCAAGGAAAAAGAAATTATGAAAAAAAATCATACGAAGAGAAAGAGATATTTTGAATAGATCAGTTAATTGATAACATAAATGTTCACGTTATATGCCAAATCAAAAAAAAATTAATAGTAAATAAACAATTTGATATCCATGAAACCTAAATAATGTTATACCTTTATAATTTATTAGAATGTGCCCGATCATATATTTATTAGATAGTTATGCCTACGATAAATTTGAAAAAGACAAATGTCGATGGTCTTTATTAATTAATTTTTCAACTTTATACTTTTTACTTTACTAATAAAATATTTTAATATGTTTTCTCTTTTTTCTTAACCATAAGAGGGTTTTCTTTAAGCGCATTGCCACGCAGAGTTAGTGGAATCATAGTATAAAATAGGACCTATATATATTTCTTAGAAAATTGTGAATTATTTTTACCATTTTGTTAGTATATAGTTTATAAATATTCTTTCTTCAAATAAAAAAAAATTTCAGTAAAATACATAAAATAATTAATCGGAATAAATGTCACAGTAACGTGAGTAACTTAATTGTTTGTAAATTAAGTAGTAAAAAAAGCATATTACACAATCATTAACATATTGATAGTAAGGTCCCAAGCTACAGAAAAGGAAACCTATAAATACTCTTGTATTTAATGATTGATGATGACTAATAATAATTATCAATATGCTTTAATTTCTGTTTGTATTTGTAGTGTAAAATATCATCAATGCTATTACTACAACTAAATTTCTATGATTTAAAATTGTTCTATGTATATAGTGTATAAATATCTCCATTATTGATACAGTTTGAAAACATTTTTCTGAAAATTGCTACAATAATTTTCATATACACTTACTTTTTACTAATATAAATATTGATAGTACCTCAAAATGTCATGCACTTCGGTTTTAGATAAAGTTATTCTCCTTATCAAAACAAAATAAAACTGAAATACCTAACTTTTTGTGCAGAGCATCTAAGTTCTTTTTAACTTCATATATGGTTAAAGGTGTCGTCAAGTTGATAGCTTTGCTATCGATTTTGTATCCGACGTTTGGAGAGTTAGAAAGTCGCGTTGTTGAAGGAAATGTATCAGCAATATCATTTTTATAAACTTAGTAGGTATCATATTATAATAAAACATAAAAGATTACCTGTATTTTCTTAATAGTCAGTTTCGTAAACTTTACGTTAAGATTAAATCTTAATGACACTTATCCTTGCAGTTATTTGAGACAGTTTTCTATTTTTTAAATTTTTGTAAATACTTGATATTATCAATCACCATACAATAGTGTGTTTGGTGCCCACCTATACAAAGCTGCTAAAATAAACTCTGTTTGCACCTTGATTTTAGAATGGACAGATTATCACGTAGGTGTCTTTAGAATTTAAAATCTATCAGTCTTCCAAAAATTGCTATGTGCAGGGTTTGTGTACGAGGGTAAATGTAGAATTTACCGAAATTCTATGCTCACCATAGGGATTTCGGGAACTATAAGAACTACAAGGGCGGTTAAATAGGGTAAGTTTTAGCAAACTTTATGATGAATCTGAATCGGTTAGTAAATCCCTGCTGACTGGGATCGTTTCTGAGATTCTCTGAAAAATCGAAAATTTTGTGATTTCTTTATGATCATTTTTTTTTTCTTCAATTAGTCCTTAAAAAATTATTTTTCCTCAGAAAAACGTTCAATCCAGTATGGCTGCCAAAAAAAACAAAAGTAAGCTAGGGTACCTAGAAGACTAAAAGTTATAGAATATTCGCTTTTGGAGCAATATATTAGTTTTCAAAAAGCGTCCTAATGATGTAAAAGTCTAGAACCTGTCTGATCAAGAATTACTTCGTTAGGAACCAAAATAAGAAATCACAAAATTTTCCGTTTTTCCAGAAAATTTCAAAAACGGTCCCAGTGTAACTTTTATGGTTTTCAGGATCCCAATGGTGAGCATCGAATTTGGGACATAATTGGATAACAATCACCATATACTTACGTGCATTTCTCAAACTTCAAAATTTATTTAAGAACATTATTTCTCTTTATTTATTTATTCTCAGACTCGGGCTACTGATATTATTAAATCGTCTGCAAATAAGGCAGCATGATCAATTGTTAGGTGATTAGGTAAGTTGTTAATATGTAGCAAAAAATATAGTGGTCCGACTACGGAGCCTTGGGGCACTACAAACATTACATTATGCGCACTGGAATTAATCCCACTCAATTTAATATTTAGTGACCTATTTGTGATTTGAGATACGATTTTATTTACGATACTGTGATTCCCCTTATACCAACACTGTTTATTTTTGTTTCAGCAAATTCTTGCCAACAGTGTCGATTGCTATCGATAAATTAAATAAATACATTCCTCTATATAACGATTTTACATTTTATGTAGTTGAATATACTTTATAATTATAAACTATTTATTGAAGGATCAAAAGTTGATAAAAATAATAATATTAATAATAAAGTTTATTTACGAAAAGGGGTATACACATAATATTATCATAGAAAGTAAATATAAATAAACAAAACAAACCCACAGAAGCGAACCTTGTGCGTGGGTATGATACTTAATTTAAACTGTACCTATCACTAAATATAATCTACTTCCTACTCTGTTATAAATTTCACATAAAATATACAAACCCTATAAACTATACAATATTACAATTACTCATACTCTCCTGAGTTTCTTCCATTTTCGTTTGTTTGTAATATTTTCATTTACATGTAAATAAATGAAAAGAATTCCACAAAAGTATACACTTGCATGCGGATTTACTTCTTCTTTCATTCATTTAATGCTATGAATGTACAAAAACAAAACGTGGTGTATTACAAAGAAAAACAAAGATAAAGAATTGGAGGTAAGTATTTATACATCTACTTATCTTATTCTATCTATGTATATTATATCTATAATCCACATACATAAATATTACCACTCATTCACCAAAAACTAACCATACATACATACACATTACACATTTTTACACATTATGAAATATTCTAAATTTTTAACAATAATTTTTCATATCAATTATTTTATCTATTTCGGTTCTCTCATTGCTTAGTATATAGGTATTTCCTTATAGCTTTTTTAAATTTATGGATCGAGTAAATGTTTTTTATTTCGGCTGGAAGTGAATTAAATATTTTGGGTGCAATATATAAAAACGATCTTTGCCCTATAGTTTTTACAGAAAACGAAACTTTTAAATATGCTTTTGATTTACTACGCGTCGAGTAATAGGGAACTTGCACATTTTTTTTTACTTCATAAAAATGTTCTACAATACTAAAAAATAAGATATGCAAAATATGACGCCTTAATTCCCAATAATAAATTTGTTATAAATTATTAAAAGTTTCGCGCGCGAGCGAACCGTTTCAAACAGGTTCAAAAGCGCGGGAGTAGTCGTGACATCAAACCATACAATTTACCAGCGACGACGGAGATCCCAGCACTCGACCGCTTAATTTCAGATAAATTTTAAGTGTATACTTAAAATGGAAACAAAAAACTCCTTATTTTAAATATTGCATTGTACCGTTGTGTAAGAATACTACAGTGAAAATGCCAGATAAAATATTTATAATATTGGCAGAAGATATAAGATTCGTCGATCAAAATGGCTAAAAGCGTGTAGAAGAAATGAAAAAGACATTTCACAGAGCAGTAGGTCTCTAAATGTGTGTGAAGATCATTTTAATGTAAGTACATTATTAAATACTATAGGTATGTCTATCTACTAGTTTTTCGCATGCGGACAATAAAATATTCCGAATTCCAAATTATTGAATTTTAATTAGGGTAGGATTAAAGAAAGAATGTGTATATAATGTTAGAAAATAAGATTAGTAGATAGAATGTAATTTAGTGATACTAAGTAAAGGTAATTTCCTGGTGCGAAAGTAAACAGCTATTTATTATTATATTCTTCACAAATATGATTACGAAGAGTATATTGCATTTGATCGGGACATTTCTAAAATCGTTAATATTGCTCGCAGAGAAAAAATCATTTCGTTCGTCATCGAATTCTGAACAACTTTCAAAATGTCCGTCTGTACATATGTCCGTCCGTCTGTCCGTCCGTCACGTTTCTTGTAAGCACGATAACTAAAGAAAGAAAAGTCCGATCGAATTGAAATTTGGGCTATAAGTTAGTGTTAGCTAGAGGAAGAAATCCATTGTTTTTGAAAAAAATCAAATAGTAAATAAAAATAGGACATTTTATTTAAAAATATGAATCTACAGAGGGTTGCAATTTTAAATGTGCTACTAAAATTGAAGTAATTTTCTATAGACACCAAAATGCTGTAAAATATACTGCCACAAATTTCGCCTACGCAGTCGGCATCATCGGGAGATGAAAAAAATTGAAAATTAAATATGTGATCAGTATATTAGGTATTGTAAGAATGAATCTTAATTTATACTATAAAATATACTGCCACGCGTTTCGTCAATACAGTCGGCACCATCGGGAGAGAAAATTAAATATGTAGTCAATACATTAGGTATTGTAAGAATGAAGTTTATAAGACAAACACAAGATTCTTTTCAAAAAACTGCGAAGAGTGTCCTACAGAATGTGCAACAATTATATAAAAGTTCAATAACACTACTGTCTGCGAAGAGTAAAATGTTTACCTCTAGTATATATAGTATATTGCAAATACCTTTCCCTTGCCCTTTAATTTATTCTATTCAAATCTTACATTTATCTATTATGTGAATGATAACACGACACAATCACTTATTTCCCTTGCCCCAAAACATAGTACGAAAATACCTACGATAGGTAATTATACATTTGCGCAACATTTCCTTTGCAGCAAATGTCTTTTATAGAGACACTTTACGCGTGTGTACAAAAAAAAACACGAAAAATATAGAAGTGGCTGTTGTAAAGAATTACCCTAAATTCTTTCAAACATAAGACTAAGTCTGCTAAAAAATGCTTAGTTGCGACAAAGCATTTTGTAGTTATTTCTTTTTTATTCCGTGATCAAGTCATAACTATTTTATGTTTATAAATTATTACTAAAAGTTAAAAAAAATACATACTTCTCTGCCTTGACCCCGCGTACCTCTCCAAGGGAAAAACTTTCACTATTTTGTATAAAAGATGCCACCATAAACATATCCACTTTAGGCAAATTATCAGATTGGCCCTTTTGAAAAACCTTGATCAGTCATTTTAAAATATCTGTACAACTACAATAAGCGGTACTATAAAACACAATTATATATTTATATCAGAACAGTCACTAACAAATCAACCACAGTCTAATAACACCATATTGTACATATGTTTATATAGAATGTCATACTTTGTTAATTTGTTTGTATTATTATTTTTAAGTATTTTATGAATGAATTGATTTTTAGTTTTCTTTTTTCTGTATATATGTATATTAATATAAATCTTACTCTGTACCCCATACAAGTTGTAAATAATCTACTTAATTGTGAATAAAGATTTTAAATTTGAATTGGAATTGGTAAACATCTGATTGTGTTGCTTCCCGGTGCGACGACTACCGAATATTGTATGGTGTGACGTTACAGTCGATAGTAGCTCGTTTCGGGCTACTTCAATTTTATCGCTGTTTAGATCCTTCATACTGATCGCGTGGAATTAGAAATCTTATTTTTTTTGTGAAGTACACGTTTTATTACAACGTTACGCTATGTTTTTTAGTATTATTTTTATTTTTAAAATTATAGGCAAGTTCCCTATTGATATGTAAAATAAAACTTTATTATGAAACAATCGCATTCTACCCTCATCTTTACAGCCATGGGGTGTTCACTTGAGTGAAATACTGATACTCAAATTGCTAGTAGATATACTATCTGATTTTAGTTGTCTAAAGCGGAACCCTAGTTTCATTTCCATTTGTATCGTTTTGTTAGTGCCACCAATTTGACAGTTTCAATTAAATGTTTAAATAGTAAATGCAGGGGTTTAGTTCAATTTAAATTTGTTGAATTATTTGGTTCATGTTATGATATTTGTGTGTGTAGCCGACCAAATAATGACAGCATATACACTAATGCTGAAAATCGAATACAAATAATTTGACTTCGAATATTTGAGTATTCAAATTCGAATTAATTCTAATTCAAATATTCGAATATATTCGATTATTCAGGTACTCGAATTTTCGAATATAGTCGAATATTCTAATATAATCGGATATTCGAGTATTCAAATATGTTCAAATTCACTAATAGATATGTTTCCATGTAGGTATGTGTTAGGTTCTAGGTAGGTACACCCACAGATAGGGCTTTTTCTAAGGCTGGTAAAGTTGTAACCGCCAAACGTTCCTGCCCTAAGTCAAATGACGTGAAAGAAAATATTTTCTGAGCCGTAACTTATGCAACCTCTGAGCCTTTTTGGAATCATTTTTGTTTATAAAATAATATATATCTTTTGTACTTTATAATAGTAGTAGTTGTAGTTTGTTTAATTTGTTTATGCTGTTAACGCATTAATTAATTATTAAATGTCGTTTTCATGTAAACAATTTCCGCGAGTTTTATTTAAAATTTTTTGGCTGTTCAAAGTCTAAAACCGCATTAATTTTTAATGACCCAAGTTAAAAAAATTCACTAAACAGTAAAAACTCTTAACATATACAAAAATATTCATACATATACCTACTTGAATAACCGAATCAATTTAATAATGATAAAATAATATTCGAAAATTCGATTTAGTCCAATAGTTCGAATACGCGATCACATCGATTATTCGACTAGCCCGAATATTCGAATAGGTTGAATATTCAATTAAATTGATTATTCTGATAGTTCGATTATTCGATTAATTCAAGTATTCGAATAATTCGAAAATTCGAATAATTTCTCGAACGAATATTTGAATATTATAATCTGGAAAATTCCCTAGCATCAGTATATACTTATTTACCTTTTGTTCATTCATCGTAAACAAACATTTTTTTTTATTTCATGTAAATAAAACAACGGGCACACGGAAAGAAAACTATTCTATATCAAAGTAATCGATTATTCTTGAATTTTTATACTTGTCACTAAAATAATATTAATTGGCATAATAAATTATTATTGTTTCAATAATATACCAATTGTAAACGAAAAACAGATATATTTTTGAGTTTCAGTAGCGCAAGTCAATATAAGTTTGATTCCTTCGAAGTATAAGTATGTATTAAATATACTTTTAATAGTACACTTCTTTCGAGTACTGTTAACTGTGAGAGTAAGTATAAGGACATCTTGAAGTAAATTCTTATTTAAATGTTCTTTTTTGACATAAGAATACTGCTCTTGGAATAAAACTACAAACAACTTTGCTGGATAAATTATACATACTATTAATCCAATAACTGTTATCCTTGATTGAATACTTACTAATCTCAATGTGAAGTGTTCTAAAATAATGATGAAACAAGTGAAACACGCAGTGGTGGGAGGTAGAAAGCTATGCCTTTGCCAAAAAAAGACGACATACCTTACCTATTACGCGTCGAATTGTGTGTGCTTACTTTGTTCATAAATCATAGATGTTGACTATTATGAAATAATTTATATTTGTAAAGTTACACTTGAAAAAGAAGTATATTAACATTATGAACTGTGAAATAGAAGTTAATGAGTCTACGATGGAAGAGCTATTAGCAAGTTGGGAATTGGAGTACTTAATTTCAATATTAGAAGGTAAGTTTAATAATTCTGGTTATACTACATGCAAGCTATTTTAATTACGTTATATTTTACAAGAAGTGAATACACAACTTCACTATATTGTAGGTGAAAAGGTGTTCATCTGAAGTTTAATGGTTGTGTATAGATTTTCCAGGTTATTTTCCTTTTTGATGATTTTTGCTTGCGTGTTATATACAATCTATAGTCAAGATCTGCATTTTTATTGTAGTGGTGTTTTATTATACAATACATATATAGGGTGACTGGCTTACTCCTTTGAGGGTGGGTTAGTAGAACTCATTTGCATTGATTTAGAGATCTAATAGTTTTTGGGATATTCTATTTTTAAAATAAAAAAAATAATAAAACTTTCTTTAATATTTCAGTTCCCTGCGTTAGTTTATATAGTTATGTAACAAAAATTAGGTTAAATACTTTATTAAGATAAAGAGACGAGCTAAAAAACTACATTTGTGAAAAAAATTTCAACCCAATCGTACATTCATAGGAAATTAATGTTTAAACTTGATAATGCATTAAACGTGCAAATTATTTAAAAACTTCTCAACTTTGTATATTACTTTTCGAATGAGGTTTATATGAAGTTTTAAAAACTATATTTTACTTCCATAGATAATACAAAAATACTAGGTACAGGTAGAGCGTCCATTGTTTTCAAATTAAAGAGATACAGGATGTTTCGAAAAACATGTGCCATCGCTTAAACGGAGATTCTACACTCAAAAATAAGACAGATATACATAATTCCTATCAACATAGATCCATTTTGCATCGTCTCTGAGACACTGATATTTTATTTTTCTTTGCGTTAACTGTAAAAAATATATACGCCACCGATTTTTTTAGTTCTTGATGGCCTGATTATGTAGAAAGTTAATTACCAAAAAAAATATCACCTCCTGACGTTTTTTAGATATCGGCATCGTGTAGAAGATAAATGCAATTTTTAAAGTCTTTTTAAATCTATTAAAAAAAATAAAATAATGCTATTAAATACTCTGCATAAAAAAATTGTATTTATCTCCTACACGAAACCTAAATCTAACAAAAATGAAGAGCAATTAACTGTCTACATAACTGTGCCCTCTAAAACTAAAGAGGTCAGTGGTGTATATATTTGTACATGTTTTTTGAAACACATAAGGGCAAGTGAAGTTTCTAAAAGAAAAAAAAATGAAATATCTCAAAAACGGTTAGGTTTTGTATTATGCATATTATAGTTAAATCAGTTGCAAATGAGCTCTACTAACATCCCTTGAAAGGAATACGGCGACTTATGAGTCATGCACCTTGATGTGTACCTGTATATAACATTATTAATCAATGACTTTCAAAAGCCATTGATATTAATTTATTATCAGTGTAGGATAAAGTTCTTTGTTCTTGCCAAAAATGCTAAGCTAACATATTAATTATTATGTATTTTAGCTGCCCATTTACAGTTTGTATATATGCATGTAAATTTTGTGAATATTCAAATGGGCTTAAAAATTTCAGTTTCATATGTACAAAACTTGTTATGCCATACCTGTTTGAAAGTTCGAGCATATTTTTCTATTATACAGTTAGTTACAATTTGTTTAAATTATTTATACTTTAATAACATAAATAATTATTTTCGAGGTCAATTAAATTAACTAACATTGGACAATTTACTGGAAATTTCAGAAGATCAGATTATTGGACTTATTCCTCAAACCGGAAAAAGAATAAAATTCATAAAACACTTAAAAGCTTATAAAGAAATAATGCGCCTTCCTGTAGTAAATTTGAAGTCTCATATACAGTGTCCGCGAATGAACTTATTCTTGTAAAATTTTTTGTTTTTGGTTTGGTTTTTGGTTTCTTAATAAAACGTCATTCTTTTTTCTAATTCTGAAAAGTCTTTAGCCAATCCCAAAAATTCAAATTTGAATCAAATAATTTATCAGTTTTATTTAAATATTGTATGAACAATATTTGTGGCATTCTCTAAATTTTTTCCTTTTCTTTTTTTGGGACTTACTACCACATGAATAATTCTTCGTTATCTAAAAAATATAGTTAGTTACCCAGTATGTTACTGGAAAAATAAACCTCTACGCTTGTGACTTTACGTCAAAAGATTAGTCAGAGCGTGTGTTTTGACAACTAATATGAGACAAAAAATAATAATATAATTCATTAACGTTTCAAAAAACATCCTCTAACTAATCTTTTAATGTAAAGTCACAAGCGCTGAGGTTTATTTTTCCAGTAACATACTGGTAACTAACTATATTTTTTTAGACAACGAAGAATTATTCATGTGGTAGTAAGTTCCAAAAAAGAAAAGGAAAAAAGTTTTATTTAAATAATACAATTGTTGAACAAAATGAAATTTATCCTTACATTAAGTGGTAAATTTAATAGATCGCAATATTAAATCAAGAAAGAAAAGATTTCAGTCAACATCAAATATTTATTGATTCATATAATTCACCATTTTTGTTTAAATAATACAGTTGTTAAACGAAATAACACATTTCTTACATTAAGTGTTAAATGTAACAGATCGCAATATCTCTACTTTTGAACTGAATAAATGAAATCTTAGATTAAGTATAAGTTAGTATTGAATTTTGTTCGAAACTTCCTTTTAGCTGAAGTAGCACCATTTTTCTAAAGTTAATTATTAGTTATTATTAAAGGGAGACTAAGATAATTACTTTTAAGAATAACGTTTTCCTTGACGGAAAAATATCTATTCTTGCGGATATATGAGTACAATAATATCTTAATTTAAGAATAATAGTTTTAAATATAGTTTAGATTTTTTTTTTTCGTGTAAATATAAAACTGAATATTCACTGTATATAAATAAGGTAACTTAATTCTATACTTTGTAAAATCGTTTCAATTTTCGTAATTAAACGACAGTTTCACAATTGACAATTTAAAGTTCAAACTATTAGCTTTAGTCATTTTGTACAATATTTTGGTACACCTGTTACAAGTATAATACGTATAAAAAACTAAATGTAAACTCGGAGAGTGGTTTCCCCTTAACAAGACAGCTTTGTTGAATTTTCATTTTTAAGAGCCCTCTTACGATTTAAACCTCTTATGTCTATAAAAAGTATAAAGCAAAGTAAACCACAAAAAGATATGGATTTGAGAATGTATTTAATACAAACTGGCAGAAAGTTGAAGAGTTAGTATCGATTACAAAGAATTTAAAGGCAAGTGTACAGTGATCGTAGATAATTCAAGAAAGTTCTAGGCTGTACATAGATGGATATAGAGTTTCACACTGAGTCAAGGAGCTTATTACTGTTTTAGAACTGTGCGAATAAAAGAGAAATAAGTTATAGAGAAGTAGTGATTTCTAGTGCTTAATTGTGGTTACAGTTAAGTTATTAATTTCATTATTAATTACACTGACTTACAGTGTATCAGGGGTTTGAGTAAAAATATCTGACAGTTATTTATTCATATTTACTGATTATTAAACCGAAGTTCGTTTGTTTCTATCACTTAAAGATTTTTCTCAATTAATAAACAAAATATTACCCAGGTATTATACGTAAATGGGTACATTATTGTGGTTTCTGCAATGGATTACAAGTTTTTTAGCCCTACAATCGTAATTAGTAGAACACGGAATTTAGGTATTGATGACGTCAAAACGAAGACTGGCTGTAGGTCATGTATTACCGTGTAAATATATTCATGCATGCATGACATAATATATCTTACCTTGTAATTTTTTTAACGAATTCCATAATATCCAAAGTTAATAAAGTCAATTTATTATAAACACTCACTCAAAGAGGACTGAAAGTATTCTATCTATAAACAAAAATTTAAGAACCAGAAGGGCATTAGGTATGGCATTGAAGCCCCTACCACTGAGTAAGGAACCAATCAAATGCCTTTATAGTAGAGGCATAACTAACAATTAAAGCAGTACTGGCCAGACAACAAAAATCTTCAAATTTTTTCAAACTTTTTTGTTCCTTGTCCAAAGCGACTGAGACCTTTGCACAGGACAGTAGGCTGCCAATGTCGACGGCAGTATGAGTGGGTGTTTTTTCTTTTATTTTTTCGATATCTACATCTCTTTACGAGTTAGAAGGACTTTTTGGTTTTGTCAGTTTATGCTTTATATAATTAACATCTATTCTGATTCTGATTTCTAGTTGATTTATGTGTAGGTGTTTATAAGCGGCTAAAAATAATAATAGACACCGATACAATAATAATAGTAGTGCTATGACATGGGTGATATTTGTAGTTTAGTGGTCGAAAAAGAAAAAGGAGAAAACCAGATTTTAAATAGTCGATATTAATAATTTTAACATACATAAGCACAAGCAAGGTATAAACAATCAAAAGAAACATTAACACTAAATAAACAAACCAAAACATTGACTGTCCTCATATGACTCACAGTTATGTCAATTCTTTATATGTATCCGGCATCCATTTTTAAATAGTTCAGCCAGTCAATAGGCTGCAATCTTAATTGTTTTAATAAGTTTACGCGACTATATTTCGTTCGTTTTTTAAGCCAATACCTGGCCCAAACTCTTCGTCTTCGTTGATTTTGGGTTTTTATGCATAAAGCTACTACCGCCCAAATAATATGTCGTGGTTTTCCATCAAAAAGTTAAAAATTTGATAAATTATACGTCATCAACTACACCCATTTGTGATAATGAGACGACTGAAGATCGCGACAAAGTTTGAACATGTGGAGGCTCTTGCCTCACTACAAACTTTTGTTTCAACTTGGCATGACAAGCCAACTTGTCCCACTTACTTCAGCATGTGTAGCGGGCTTAACACTAACACACACATATGCATTTTCAACTAGCAATCACGAGAGTAAAATTTTATTGTCCATTGTTATTTATTTGTGGCATCTTATAATATTTCTTCTCACCTTCTATATTTTTTAGGTGCAAGATATTTTTGGACAGGCAAGAACATTTTTTTTTAAAGGACCAACCTCAGACATCCTTACAGCGCAGAGGATTATTTAACAATTTTGTTTAAATTATTTATAGGAAATTAGCTTAACTCCCAAAGAAGGTGAGAAGAAGCTAATATTAATGCACCTGCTAAAACATTTTCCATCTTCCAACTGCAAGCAAGATGGTCATTCAATTCAGAATAATCTTTTGATTTAATACTGTCACATTTATGTGATAATTAAGTAATTTTTTCTCAGTGTCATTTCCTATGACAACTAAACTTGCTATAAAATCAAATCAAATCAAATCATTTTATTGATCAATATTTACACCTTGGTGTTTGATACGTCATTTACAACAAATATGTAGGTATATACATACATATATATAAAATATAAATAAAAGAATAACATATAAAATTATTTGTCTTAAGAACGTCATTTAAAAAATCACAAAAAAAATTTCACAAACAAGAAAAAACATCACTCCTAGGCACAAACAATTTACATCAAATTTTACACATAATTAAAATCTGTAATGTCATAGTAGGCACTGGCTAAAAAGATGCCTTTTTAATTTAAATTTAAAATGGTTCACAGGCAATTTTTTCAGAATTTTTGGCAGAGAGTTGAACAATGTTACCCCTAAGTTGCCTCTTTTAGTTATTTCTAACCTTTTGGGTATTCGTATATTGTTCCTTGTACGGGTGTTGTATTCATGAGTATTTCCATTCATAGTATAGTCACTGATATGCTCCTTTATGTGGATCAAATTACATAATATTATTGCCGACGGTAGAGTTAAAATTTTAAGTTTTACGAACCAAGGCTTACAACTCACCATTTGGTTTACATTTACAATTGCTCTAATTGCTCTCTTTTGGACAATAAAAACTTTTTGAATATGAGTAGATGATCCCCAGTTTATTAGGCCATAAGTCATTGCACTATGAAATAGAGCATGATACGCTGTAATTGCAGCATCTGTATTAACTCTACTTCTGATCTGTCGAATGGCATAAACTTTTTTTGACAAATTAGTACAAAGATGTTCGATATGTGCCTGCCATGTTAACTTAGAGTCTATGATTATACCTAGTGACTTAACTGTTTCAGACGAGGTAGTCTTTTTGGTGCTGAATATTAGTGTGTTCGTTTTGTTTCTATTTAGACAAAGTTTGTTTGCATTAAACCAATCTAGAGATTTATCAATAATATCTGTTTTAGTTTTAACGATATTTTTGTCACATATGTCATTTAGCTGCTCCGCAAACGTTGTATCATCGGCAAACAAAATTGATAAAACTGGCATAACATATGGTAGGTCATTTATATAAATCAAGAACAACAACGGTCCCAGGACACTACCCTGCGGGACACCCCTTGATACAGGCAACAAACTACTTAACATATCATTGTACAACACGCACTGCTTTCTATCTGTTGGATAGGACAATAATAAGTTAAAGCTACTTCTCTGAGACCATAATACACTAATTTGTTCAACAAAATATCATTTGAGACACAATCAAATGCCTTGCTTAGATCCAGAAAGATCCCTAAAGTTGATTTCTTATTTTCGAAACCTTCAGTTATAAAATTAACAAGATTAAGCACAGCACTTGATGTGTTTCTACCTTTTCTAAAGCCAAACTGTTTACTAGTGAAAAGGTTATTTGACTCAAAATAATTTATGATTCTTAAAGCGATTATCTTTTTAACGATTTTTGCCAAAATTGGCAGTAAAGCAATAGGTCGATAGTTCGATGCATCATTTATATCTCCAGATTTAGAAAGTGGTATGACCTTGGCTATTTTTAATTTATTGGGGAATACTCCGTTCTGTAATATAAGATTTACAAGTAATGGGTGCAGCGAGTGATAAAATATTTTCTTTGTATATAATTACTGATTGATTATACACATCCGTTGACTTAGATTGTTTCAAAGATTTTATAACACTCTCCACCTCTGCCTGTGAAGCAGGATACAAGAAAATTGAAAGGTCATTTTTCTGTGGAATAATTTTTTAGATAATCCGTATGAGAATAATTCGATTATGGTATCTGTTTGATTATATCATCTACTATATTTGTAAAGAAATTATTGTAATTTTCAGAGGAAATTGAGCTGGTTTCTTTTTTTACCTACATTACGTACATTTTTATTTATAATGTCCCAGATTGTTTTTTGTTTATTGTCAGAATCTATTATTTCTTTATTTGCTTGATATTTTTGATATTCAATTATCAGTTGTTCATAATTATATTTGCATTTTTTGAATTCATCTTTCATTTCTTCATTATTTGGTAGATTTAGTATTAACATTTTATTTAGCCGGTCAATTTCTTGTTTAGCTTCCACTATATCTGGATGCGCAAGAATTCTTTTATTATCCTTAGAATTAGTTTTAATTTTTATCAGAGGAAAAGATATGTCATGGTAATAGGTGAGAATGTTGTAGAAAATGTCCACGGCCTTAACAGGGTCCTGTTCTGAACATATATCAATCCAGTTTTCATACAGGAAGTAGTCACAAAATTTTTGTTTATTGACAACGCTTTTATTGTATATGGTCTTATACACTGGAGTTTTGCTTTTGCTGTTTGATATATTTTGAAACTTTATAATTTGTGCACGATGCGATGGTCAGATAGCGAAAAATCTGTTACAACAGCTTCAGTGACATGAAAATTTGAAAAAATATTGTCAATGCAAGTTTTAGAATTTCCTTGCGCCCTAGTGAATTCTTCTATGCGTTGTACTAATCCAAAAGAGAGAAATAAATCTACAATTTCTTTACAATCACTTGTTTGTAAAGCACTGCACACTAACAAGTGTTATTCACATAGACATTTATATAAATATTACTTATTTATGGGGCATTCCAATGACTTCGAATTCACTGGTATATTCATCTTCAACATGGGGCAGTTGACGTAAACACACGATCCGCCTATATCTATCTATGAATTGTTATTGGATCCTCGACAATAACTAGCTCCGTGGGTCAGTAATTGTATTTGTAGCTACAAGTTGTTCAATTACCTAATAAGAACCTTTAATTTTTTTCCCATTTTTATAAAGGAACCAGATTTATTGCATGGTACATAAGAATATTTTATCATTTCATATTGTTTGGGAATGTGTTATTAGATGTTACAATATAATGTTATATCTACGTTAAAGGCGTCTATGGAATTTATCGTCAAAATATCGTTTTTCGGTGACATCTTGCCAATATGGCTACACCGACCGCAATTCTATGAAAATTCAAAATAATCATGTATGAGAAACTAACGTGTCTAAAATGCAAAAATGCAAAATTTAAAAAAACTGCAATATTTCAAAAAAACACTTTTTTTCAAAATTAAGTGTAAAATTGTCTAGTTTAAACCAGAAATGTCTAGTTTTTTTTTTAAGTTAAAAAGTGGAAACGTTTCAATTCTCAACACTCTGCTGTGGCCCTTCAGCGCCCTCTTAGTTTAGAGTCTATTTATGTATTATAATACAGTTTTTTATAGTGATATAATTTTCACCATGTAAATTTTCCCAGATAGTCTAAAAATACACTGTAAAGTCGAAAGAGGTATAGGATTAAGCAAAGCAAATTAAGCAGAGTTGCTTTTTACGAATTTTGTTAATTAAATTAGCTGACTTCAAAGCTGCTATTTAAATTAATGCCATCCTATAATAATTGAAACCGAGCTTAGAACAAATTGTGGTTCGAGTATACTACCACCCAAAATTATCCAAGGCAAATGTCCCTATTTGGGTTTAATTCAGAACTATGCAAATAGCTCGGCCTAAATTCCCCCTTTCGTAGCATCATTGTATATTTCTTCAGCTTAGTAATTTACTTGCTTAAATTTACAACATGCAGAATAATCTCAAATTTACGTCCTTTAATTAGGAGCGACCTACGGTATATCATTTGGATTAATGTGTGCACGCAAATTATTTGTAGCATACTGTGAGTAAGAAATCTTCACCTAAAGCCAATTCGAACATATAATATGTTTGTTCTTGTAAAGGTGTACCGTCAAAGGGAATATATTCAGAGCTTAAACGAAAATTGCACAGAAAAAACCATACATTTTTTTTAAATGGGCCTGTGTCATTAACAGTACATAATAATAATACATAATAATAGATAATAATAAAAATAATAATAATAATAATAATAAGGGGTGCAAAGGACCGGCAACCTCCACGTTGGTGCACCCTGGACGGGCAGAGGCAACTCTGCCTGACTAATGCCGGCCGGGAGTACCAGGGCTAACTACCCTGGTACTCTTTTTGCTATGGTTCCATATAACCTTAGAAGGGCCCCTCACATTCGACCTCAGTCGGATGGAGGTCAAGGACAGATGGGAGGGGCCTTACCGGACGGTCCTAACGATGATGACAATGCGATTGTACATGGACGCTTTAAGTGGACGAGGGAACTTCGGGATGACTTACTGACCTGCCGCGAGAGTAGCGAACCTGAGCGAAGGGGATACATGGCGCGATTGCATGCACTTTGGTGCGAAATGCATCCAGAGCATCGCGCCTTCTCTCAACAACACCTGAGAGATCAAGTATCCTTTCTGCTCAGGACAGGTTATGTAAGGGCACCCCGTCAGCCGGAAGAACTGCCAGCCGCAGTCCCACCGCTGCAATTATTAGCTGATGGGGAACATCCTTTAGAGTTCACCGATGTAGACTTAAGGACGAGGGTTAGCCTTAACACCAGGGCTAACCCTAAAGCCACAAGACCTAGCTAGAATGGACGAGGTCATCGATGAGGAAATTCCGGAAGATGCCGACATCTGGCAAATCAACAGTGCCGTGTACAACGCCGCGAAGCAACTCGTCCCCCGTGAGAGGTCAACCAATCACGGGGTCGAGAAAGCCAAGCGGCGTGTACAGAATATCGAGGGCAAGATACAGTCGGCCAGACAACACGCTTCTCGGATCCAGAGTGTGGTGGAATATAAGACAACTGGTAGAGTTTTTACTCCCAGAATCCGGCGCATAGCAGCCGGATTAAGACGTCAACACCATACTCTAAATCTGACAGTGATGCTTACCATCAAGCAGCACTGTCTAGATAGGATCCGAGCGCTCATGGCGATAAAGAAAACATTGAAGAGGCGGGTGAGGAGTATGGAACAAAACAATTTGTTCCGTACGAATCCTTCCCGCCTATTTCAAGAGCCACAGCGTGTTGTAGATAATCCGCCGACTGTAGAAGATGTCGAAACCTTCTGGAAGGGAATCTACGAAACGACGCGTCCATTCAATAGCGACACTCCAGCAATTGCACACTTCGAGGCTCTGTGTCACAGACATCGTGAAGAGCCAGATGAAGTGTGCCCGGCAATCAGTACGGAGGAAGTCCAGCAAGCACTTGTTGGCACCAAGAACTTCGCTGCCCCGGGCCCAGACGGCATTAACAACTGGTGGTGGAAGAAATTTCCGTCCACTCACCGCCGTCTGGCGCGAGTTTTCAACTCATGGTTGAACGAGGGGCAGCAGATTCCGGACTGGTTTGTCGAGGGACGTACTGTGCTTATCCCCAAAAAGGGGGGATCTTTCCGACCCGAGGAATTATAGGCCGATCACTTGCCTCAACTCCTGCTACAAGATATTTACACGTATCTTGTATGCAAGGACACTGAGGTCTGTTGATCCGGTCTTCCAGCAGATACATGAACAGCGTGGTGCCAAGAAGGGCATGGCAGGTTGCAAGGACAGCCTGCTGATAGACCGCTGTATTACACAGGATTCTGTGCAATACAAGCGGAATCTATCGATGGCCTGGATTGACTACCGCAAGGCATTTGATACAACATCGCACGAGCTATTGTTGCACTTGCTCGAATGTCTTGCGGTACCAGCACCACTAGTGAGATGCATAGAACAGCTGCTGCCACTCTGGAAGACTCGCTTCACCATAACATCAGGTGCACAGCGGGTCACGACAGAGCAGGTGGCATTTAGGAGGGGAGTTTTCCAGGGCGACTCCCTGAGTCCTCTCCTCTTCTGCATCTCACTGCTACCGTTGTCTGCTGGGCTCCGCCAAACCCGCGGGTATCAATGTGGACCACCCAGCGACCGGAGGCATAAGGTCACCCATCTGTTTTATATGGATGATCTTAAACTTTATGCCTCCGGAGAGCGCGAACTACAAAACGCTCTTAGGGTGGTCGAAGAATATACGCGGGCAATTGGTATGGAGTTCGGGTTGGACAAATGTGCAGTCGTCCACCTCAAGAGAGGACGATGCGGGGAATTCTCTGAAAATGCGCAGCTCGCAGACGGAAGCATCCTAAGACATCTGGATGCCGGAGAGACCTATACATACCTGGGTGTGCAACAAAGGCACATCCAAGATGTAATACAAATAAAGGATTCTCTCCGCGGCAAGTACAGACACCGCCTCCGAAAGATTTGGTCTTCCGAACTTTCGGGGAAGAACAAGGTGTCTGCTACTAATATGCTTGCCGTTCCGATTCTGCTCTACTCCTTCGGAGTAGTAAAGTGGAGGGTAGATGAGCTGCGCCAATTAGACAGAGATACCCGCAAGATGATGAATATTCACAGAAGTATTCATCCTAGATCGTCCGTTCCTCGTGTGTACCTCCCACGTCAACGGGGGGGGCCGAGGACTCTTGAGCCTGGAGTGTACGCATGGCAGAGTAGTACTGAGTATGGCATGTAACATACTCAGGAGCTCAGATCCCCTCTTGCGGTTCGTAAAACATCACGAAACTGTAGGAGTGGGAGCAGGATTGTTCAAGGCAGCAAAAAGAGCCGCAGATGAACTCGGCCTCGCATTTGACATCAGGCGAGGAGGCCGGCGAGGTGCTGATGTTGCGTCAGTCACCGAACTTCAGCCAAATCGTCTGAAAGCCCGAATTAGAGCTGCCGAACAGGAAAATCTGTTTCGGCAGCACGTCGATAAACCCCAGCATGGTGTCTTCTATAAGAACATAGAAACACTGGGTTTATCGACCAGGCTGACCTTCGCCTTTCTAAGGTCAGCAGGGCTTAAGTCGGAGACCGAGGGATTCATTATGGCCTGCCAAGATGGTGTTATCAACACCTTGGTCTACCGTAGCCGCGTGTGGCGTGTAGAGGTTCCTGATATCAACTGCAGGACCTGCCATCAGGCGCCGGAATCGCTCATGCACTTACTTTCTGCATGTCCCATATATGCGATTTCGGCCTACATCCACCGACATAACGCGGCTTTACGAGTGCTATACTACCATCTAAGGCACTCGTACGGGGTAGACCAGACACCAGTGCTGCCTTACGTCCCCGGAGATATTGAGTCCGTTGTCGCGAACGAGAAATGCCGGATTTACTGGAACTACTCGTTCCCGACTGTCAGGCTAATCCAAGCCAACAAGCCTGACATAGTCCTCCTCGACCATCAACTCAAGGTGATGTATGTTATCGAGTTCTCGGCACCTGCTGAGAAAAACATCACCTTGAAGGAGGAGGAGAAACGGACCAAATATCGCGATCTCCGGTACGAGCTCCAAGTGCTGTACCCAGGCTACTCGGTCAAAATGGTCGTCCTTATAATCGGTGTACTCGGAGGGATAAAGCCTACGCTGCTCTCGGAACTGAAGATCATACCAGCCTGCCAAAAACCAGCCGAGTGGCTGGCAGGCCAAATGCAGAAGGCGGTCATTCTGGGTTCTCTCCGTCTGCTTAGGGCACACGATTCTGGTATCTACAGTCACTAACCCTGCGGGATGCGGGGAGTGGCTGTAGTTGATGCGCCGGCGCGACTCCCGTGAGGCGTCGGAGGCCACGGGAGGACTGACCGGCATCGGGGAAACCGAAAAAAAAAAAAAAAAAAAAAAAAAAAAATAATAATAAGTGGTGCTGGTACCGCAAGACATTCGAGCAAGTGCAACAATAGCTCGTGCGATGTTGTATCAAATGCCTTGCGGTAGTCAATCCAGGCCATCGATAGATTCCGCTTGTATTGCACAGAATCCTGTGTAATACAGCGGTCTATCAGCAGGCTGTCCTTGCAACCTGCCATGCCCTTCTTGGCACCACGCTGTTCATGTATCTGCTGGAAGACCGGATCAACAGATCTCAGTGTCCTAGCATACAAGATACGTGTAAATATCTTGTAGCAGGAGTTGAGGCAAGTGATCGGCCTATAATTCCTCGGGTCGGAAAGATCCCCCCCTTTTTGGGGATAAGCACTGTACGTCCCTCGACAAACCAGTCCGGAATCTGCTGCCCCTCGTTCAACCATGAGTTGAAAACTCGCGCCAGACGGCGGTGAGTGGAAGGAAATTTCTTCCACCACCAGTTGTTAATGCCGTCTGGGCCCGGGGCAGCGAATGTCTTGCGGTACCAGCACCACTAGTGAGATGCATAGAACAGCTGCTGCCACTCTGGAAGACTCGCTTCACCATAACATCAGGTGCACAGCAGGTCACGACAGAGCAGGTGGCATTTAGGAGAGGAGTTTTCCAGGGTGACTCCCTGAGTCCTCTCCTCTTCTGCATCTCACTGCTACCGTTGTCTGATGGGCTCCGCCAAACCCGCGGGTATCAATGTGGACCACCCAGCGACCGGAGGCATAAGGTCACCCATCTATTTTATATGGATGATCTTAAACTTTATGCCTCCGGAGAGCGCGAACTACAAAACGCTCTTAGGGTGGTCGAAGAATATACGCGGGCAATTGGTATGGAGTTCGGGTTGGACAAATGTGCAGTCGTCCACCTCAAGAGAGGACGATGCGGGGAATTCCCTGAAGATGCGCAGCTCGCAGACGGAAGCATCCTAAGACATCTGGATGCCGGAGAGACCTATACATACCTGGGTGTGCAACAAAGGCACATCCAAGATGTAACACTAATAAAGGATTCTCTCCGCGGTAAGTACAGACACCGCCTCCGAAAGATTTGGTCTTCCGAACTTTCGGGGAAGAACAAGGTGTCTGCAACTAATATGCTTGCCGTTCCGATTCTGCTCTACTCCTTCGGAGTAGTAAAGTGGAGGGTAGATGAGCTGCGTCAATTAGACAGAGATACCCGCAAGATGATGAATATTCACAGAAGTATTCATCCTAGATCGTCCGTTCCTCGTGTGTACCTCCCACGTCAACGGGGGGGCCGAGGACTCTTGAGCCTGGAGTGTACGCATGGCAGAGTAGTACTGAGTATGGCATGTAACATACTCAGGAGCTCAGATCCCCTCTTGCGGTTCGTAAAACATCACGAAACTGTAGGAGTGGGAGCAGGATTGTTCAAGGCAGCAAAAAGAGCCGCAGATGAACTCGGTCTCGCATTTGACATCAGGCGAGGAGGCCGGCGAGGTGCTGATGTTGAGTCAGTCACCGAACTTCAGCCAAATCGTCTGAAAGCCCGAATTAGAGCTGCCGAACAGGAAAATCTGTTTCGGCAGCACGTCGATAAACCCCAGCATGGTGTCTTCTATAAGAACATAGAAACACTGGGTTTATCGACCAGGCTGACCTTCGCCTTTCTAAGGTCAGCAGGGCTTAATTTGGAGACCGAGGGATTCATTATGGCCTGCCAAGATGGTGTTATCAACACCTTGGTCTACCGTAGCCGCGTGTGGCGTGTAGAGGTTCCTGATATCAACTGCAGGACCTGCCATCAGGCGCCGGAATCGCTCATGCACTTACTTTCTGCATGTCCCATATATGCGATTTCGGCCTACATCCACCGACATAATGCGGCTTTACAAGTGCTATACTACCATCTAAGGCACTCGTACGGGGTAGACCAGACACCAGTGCTGCCTTACGTCCCCGGAGATATTGAGTCCGTTGTCGAGAACGAGAAATGCCGGATTTACTGGAACTACTCGTTCCCGACTGTCAGGCTAATCCAAGCCAACAAGCCTGACATAGTCCTCCTCGACCATCAACTCAAGGTGATGTATGTTATCGAGTTCTCGGCACCTGCTGAGAAAAACATCACCTTGAAGGAGGAGGAGAAACGGACCAAATATCGCGATCTCCGGTACGAGCTCCAAGTGCTGTACCCAGGCTACTCGGTCAAAATGGTCGTCCTTATCATCGGTGTACTCGGAGGGATAAAGCCTACGTTGCTCTCGGAACTGAAGATCATACCGGCCTGCCAAAAACCAGCCGAGTGGCTGGCAGGTCAAATGCAGAAGGCGGTCATTCTTGGTTCTCTCCGTTGCTTAGGGCACACGATTCTGGTATCTACAGTCACTAACCCTGCGGGATGTGGGGAGTGGCTGTAGTTGATGCGCCGGCGCGACTCCCGTGAGGCGTCGGAGGCCACGGGAGGACTGACCGGCATCGGGAAACCGAAAAAAAAAAAAAAAAAAAAAAAAATAAGGTGCAAAGGACCGGCAACCTCCACGTTGGTGCACCCTGGACAGGCAGAGGCAACTCTGCCTGACTAATGTCGGCCGGGGGGTACCAAGGCTAACCACCTGGTACTCCTTCTACTTCTGTTTCCTTATAACCTTAGAAGAAGGGCCCCTCACAATCGACCCCAAGCGGATGGGGGTCAGAGACAGGCGGGAGGGGCCTCACCAGATAGTCTTACCAATGACGACATTAGCAAATACACACGGACGCTTTAAGTGGACGAGGGAACTTCGGGATGACTTGCTGATCTGCCGCGAGAGTTGCGAACCTGAGCGAAGGGGATACATAGCGCGAATGCATGCACTTTGGTGCGAAATGCATTCAGAGCATCGCGCCTTCTCTCAACAACATCTGAGAGATCAAGTATCCTTTCTGCTCAGGACAGGTTATGTAAGGGCACCCCGTCAGCCGGAAGAACTGCCAGCCGCAGTCCCACCGCGGCAATTATCAGCTGATGGGGAACATCCTTTAGAGTTCACCGGTGTAGACTTAAGGACGACGGTTAGCCTTAACACCAGGGCTAACCTAAAGCCACAAGACCTGGCTAGAATAGACGCGGTCATTGATGAGAAAATTCCAGAAGATGTAGACATCTGGCAAATCAACTGTGCCGTGTACAACGCCGCGAAGCAACTCGTGTCCCGTGAGAGGTCAACCAATCACGGGGCCGATAAAGCCAAGCGGCGTATACAAAAAATCGAAGGCAAGATACAGTCGGCCAGACAACACGCTTCTCGGATACAGAGTGTGGTGGAATATAAGACGACTGGTAGAGTTTTTACTCCCAGGATCCGGCGCATAGCTGCCGGATTAAGACGTCAACACCATACTCTAAATCTGACAGTGATGCTTACCATCAAGCAGCACTGTCTAGATAGGATCCGAGCGCTCATGGCGATAAAGAAAACATTGAAGAGGCGGGTGAGGAGTATGGAACAAAACAATTTGTTCCGTACGAATCCTTCCCGCCTCTTTCAAGAGCCACAGCGTGTTGTCGAGAATCCGCCGACTGTAGAAGATGTCGAAACCGTCTGGAAGGGAATCTACGAAACGACGCGTCCATTCAATAGCGACACTCCATCAATTGCACACTTTGAGGCTCTGTGTCACAGACATCTTAAAGAGCCAGAAGAAGTGTGCCCGGCAATCAGTACGGAGGAAGTCCAACAAGCACTTGTTGGTACCAAGAACTTCGCTGCCCCGGGCCCAGACGGCATTAACAACTGGTGGTGGAAGAAATTTCCTTCCACTCACCGCCGTCTAGCGCGAGTTTTCAACTCATGGTTGAACGAGGGGCAGCAGATTCCGGACTGGTTCGTCGAGGGACGTACTGTGCTTATCCCCAAAAAGGGGGAATCTTTCCGACCCGAGGAATTACAGGCCGATCACATGCCTTAACTCCTGCTACAAGATATTTACACGTATCTTGTATGCTAGGACGCTGAGGTCTGTTGATCCGGTCTTCCAGCAGATACACGAACAGCGTGGTGCATGGCAGGTTGCAAGGACAGCCTGCTGATAGACCGCTGTATTACACAGGATTCTGTGCAATACAAGCGGAATCTATCGATGGCCTGGATTGATTACCGCAAGGCATTTGATACAACATCGCATGAGCTATTGTTGTACTTGCTCGAATGTCTTGCGGTACCAGCACCACTAGTGAGATGCATAGAACAGCTGCTGCCGCTCTGGAAGACCCGCTTCACCATAACATCAGGTGCACAGCGGGTCACGACAGGGCAGGTGGCATTTAGGAGAGGAGTTTTCCAGGGTGACTCCCTGAGTCCTCTCCTCTTCTGCATCTCACTGCTGCCGTTGTCTGTTGGGCTCCGCCAAACCCGCGGATATCAATGTGGGCCACCCAGCGACCGGAGGCATAAGGTCACCCATCTATTTTATATGGATGACCTTAAACTTTATGCCTCCGGAGAGCGCGAATTACAAAACGCTCTTAGGGTGGTCGAAGAATATACGCGGGCAATTGGTATGGAGTTCGGGTTGGACAAATGTGCAGTCGTCCACCTCAAGAGAGGACGATGCGGGGAATTCCCTGAAGATGCGCAGCTCGCAGACGGAAGCATCCTAAGACATGTGTGCAACAAAGGCACATCCAGGATGTAACACAAATAAAGGAATCTCTCCGCGGCAAGACAGACACCGCCTCCGAAAGATTTGGTCTTCCGAACTTTCGGGGAAGAACAAGGTGTCTGCAACTAATATGCTTGCCGTTCCGATTCTGCTCTACTCCTTCGGAGTAGTAAAGTGGAGGGTAGATGAGCTGCGTCAATTAGACAGAGATACCCGCAAGATGATCAATATTTACAGAAGTATTCATCCTAGATCGTCCGTTCCTCGTGTGTACCTCCCACGTCAACGGGGGGGCCGAGGACTCTTGAGCCTGAAGTGTACGCATGGCAGAGTAGTACTGAGTATGGCATGTAACATACTCAGGAGCTCAGATCCCCTCTTGCGGTTCGTAAAACATCACGAAACTGTAGGAGTGGGAGCAGGATTATTTAAGGCAGCAAAAAGAGCCGCAGATGAACTCGGTCTCGCACTTGATATCAGGCGAGGAGGCCGGCGAGGTGCTGATGTTGAGTCAGTCACCGAACTTCAGCCAAATCGTCTGAAAGCCCGAATAAGAGCTGCCGAACAGGAAAATCTGTTTCGGCAGCACGTCGATAAACCCCAGCATGGTGTCTTCTATAAGAACATAGAAACACTGGGTTTATCGACCAGGCTGACCTTCGCCTTTCTAAGGTCAGCAGGGCTTAAGTCGGAGACCGAGGGATTCATTATGGCCTGCCAAGATGGTGTTATCAACACCTTGGTCTACCGTAGCCGCGTGTGGCGTGTAGAGGTTCCTGATATCAACTGCAGGACCTGCCATCAGGCGCCGGAATCGCTCATGCATTTACTTTCTGCATGCCCCATATATGCGATTTCGGCCTACATCCACCGACATAACGCGGCCTTACGAGTGCTATACTACCATCTAAGGCACTCGTATGGGGTAGACCAGACACCAGTGCTGCCTTACGTCCCCGGAGATATTGAGTCCGTTGTCGAGAACGAGAAATGCCGGATTTACTGGAACTACTCGTTCCCGACTGTCAGGCTAATCCAAGCCAACAAGCCTGACATAGTCCTCCTCGACCATCAACTCAAGGTGATGTATGTTATCGAGTTCTCGGCACCTGCTGAGAAAAACATCACCTTGAAGGAGGAGGAGAAACGGACCAAATATCGCGATCTCCGGTACGAGCTCCAAGTGCTGTACCCAGGCTACTCGATCAAAATTGTCGTCCTTATTATCGGTGTACTCGGAGGGATAAAGCCTACGCTGCTCTCGGAACTGAAGATCATTCCGGCCTTCCGAAAACCAGCCGAGTGGCTGGCAGGTCAAATGCAGAAGGCGGTCATTCTGGGTTCTCTCCGTCTGCTTAGGGCACACGATACTGGTATCTACAGTCACTAACCCTGCGGGATGTGGGGAGTGGCTGTAGTTGTTGCGCCGGCGCGACTCCCGTGAGGCGTCGGAGGCCACGGGAGGACTGACCGGCATCGGGAAACCGAGGAAAAAAAAAAAAAAAAATAAGTACAGTCGTCCACCTCAAGAGAGGACGATGCGGGGAATTCCCTGAAGATGCGCAGCTCCCAGACGGAAGCATCCTAAGACGTCTGGATGCCGGAGAGACCTATACATACCTGGGTGTGCAACAAAGGCACATCCAGGATGTAACACAAATAAAGGAATCTCTCCGCGGCAAGTACAGACAACCCCTCCGAAAGATTTGGTCTTCCGAACTTTCGAGGAAGAATAAGGTTTCTGCAACTAATATGCTTGCCGTTCCGATTCTGCTCTACTCCTTCGGAGTAGTAAAGTGGAGGGTAGATGAGCTGCGCCAATTAGACAGAGATACCCGCAAAATGATGAATAATCATAGAAGTATTCATCCTAGATCGTCCGTTCCTCGTGTGTACCTCCCACGGCAACAGGGGGGCCGTGGACTCTTGAGCCTGGAGTGTGTGCGCATGGCAGAGTACTACTGAGTATGGCATGTAACATCCTCAGGAGCTCAGATCCCCTCTTGCGGTTTGTAAAACATCACGAAGCTGTAGGAGTGGGAGCAGGATTATTTAAGGCAGCAAAAAGAGCTGCAGATGAACTCAGTTTCGCATTTGACATCAGACGAGGAGGCCGGCAAGGTGCTGATGTAGAGTCAGTCACCGAACTTCAGCAAAATCGTCTGAAAGCCGGAATTAGAGCTGCCGAACAGGAAAATCTGTTTCGGCAGCACGTCGATAAACCCTAGCATGGTGTCTTCTATAAGAACATAGAAACGCTGGGTTTATCGACCAGGCTGACATTCGTCTTTCTAAGCTCAGCCGGGCTTAAGTCAGAGACCGAGCGTTTCATTATGGCCTGCCAAGATGCTGTTATCAACACCTTGGTCTACCGTAGCCGCGTGTGGCGTGTAGAGGTTCCTGATATCAACTGCAGAACCGGCCACCAGGAGCCGGAATCGCTCATGCACTTACTATCTGCATGCCCCATATACGCAATTTCGGCCTACATCCACTGACATAACGCGGCTTTACGAGTGTTATACTACCATCTAAGGCACGCGTACGGAGTAGACCAGACACCAGTGCTGCCTTACGTCCCCGGAGATATTGAGTCCGTTGTCGAAAACGAGAAATGCTGGATTTACTGGAACTACTCGTTCCCGACTTTCAGGCTAATCCAAGCCAACAAGCCTGACATAGTTCTCCTCGACCATCAACTCAAGGTGATGTATGTCATCGAGTTCTCGGCACCTGCAGAGAAAAACATCACCTTGAAGGAGGAAGAGAAACGGACCAAATATCGCGATATCCGGTACGAGCTCCAAGTGCTGTACCCAGGCTACTCCGTAAAAATGGTCGTCCTTATAATCGGTGTACTTGGAGGGATAAAACCTACGCTGCTCTCGGAACTGAAGACCATACCGGCCTGCCAGAAATCAGCCAAGTGGCTGGCAGGCCTAATGCAGAAGGCGGTCATTCTGGGTTCTCTCCGTCTGCTTAGGCCACATGTTTCTGGAATCTACAGTCACTAACCCTGCCGAATGTGGGGAGTGGCTATGGTTAATGTACTGGCGTGACTCCCGTGAGGCGTCGGAGGTCACGGGAGGGCTGTCCAGCGTCAGGCAACCGAAGATAATAATAATAATATTAATAATAAGAATCTTTATTGATAATAAGTAAATAGATCACTTTGTAATACTTGTCTACTAAGATATGCAATATAGACAAAAAAATATATAAATAAAAGTACCATACCCTTTAGAACAGTGGAATTCTGAGGAAACCATTGAAAAAAGACAAAGACGTAAAATATAATTTGTGTCCACAGAAAGTGTCTGTGCATGCAACGTGATATGGCCGAAGTAACTGCTGAGGAGTACCTCCCATACCGTGTTATTAGATGTTCCTAAATGGTTGTCAATTTCCCTGGCACTGACGCTACGATTTTCATTTTTTACAAGACGACCTCTTCGTATTCTGGGGTTCTTGTTGTTATTGACTTTCTCCGATCAGCAGTAGTACATTTAAAAGAACCTAATCAAGAATGTGAACAATTAAAAAAAAAATAACGAACAAAAATAGCTCTTAGTAAAATCTTGGCCACTAATATTATTGTTAATAAACATTTACGTACAAACTCTGCCATTTTATGTTAAATAACATTCTCTATCTTTACCCTGTTCAATTTTCAGCTTTCCTGTAAGGGATTTCAGCTGGAATTTATTCATGACTCTTGCTGCAAAAACAATTTCGCGGCGCCTGTTGCAAACCCGTCAGATGTTTGAATTAAAAATAAGCCCTTAGAGGCGCTTCTCCTCGAACAACCTCCATTAATATTGTGCATGAATTTTACTTACATTTTACTTTTCCACGACATACCCTAACTCTTTTAGACATATTGGTTTCTAAAAAATGTGAATTATTTTGAAGGAGCTTACTTTGGTTTTCTATACAGTATTAGAGCCGAAACCATTGAATACACAGGGCCGTACTTAAAGCGAAATACGATGAAAAAGTTAGGTTATTAAATAATGCAATATAATAATACATTATTATATTGCATTATTATATTTTCATATGGAGTGCTTGTCACTGATTACCAGTACGCCTTTCTTTAAATTCACTGCAGTTGTGTCTCATTAACAACATTTGCAATCGTTTTGTACTAATATTAGTTAATTGTTTTCACGCTAACAGCTGCTATTAATTTTAAGGAATCTGCCACTTTATTTACTTCGTAATTATGCATTTCTTGAAAAAATAAAGAAATTATTATTTGGGTTTTACATAACCATAATTTTAAACCTAATACAATAACGATAAAATACATTATATTTTACACTGTCATTCTTATTCGAATCATTATCATGATAATGACTGTAGAATATAAGAAACTATAGGTATTTTAAAAACCAACCTCTGACATGCTTATGGCGCAGAGGTTTATTTAACAATTTTTTAAAAATTATTTAAAGGAAATCAGCTTAATTTTCAAAGAAGGTGAGAAGAAGTAAAAGTATATTACCAATATTGTAGAATATAAGAAACTATAGGTATTTTATTGTTATATTAGGTTTAAAAGGGTGCTTATGTAATACCCAAATAATTAATTTAATCTTTTTCTTTCCAGAAATGCATAAATACAAAGCAAATGCCAGATTCGAAATGTCATTTCGGATGCCATGAATGTTTTTGTGGTTACCAAAGTTACAATCAATCTATGAATTTAAAATGTCAAAATGAATAAGACATGTTTGTTTATATTTCGAATTATGTAATTTAAATATTTTTTAAATAATATGCTCCTGTTTTCTAACCCACTGAAGAGTTCCGAAAGAATGAAAGACGATATATAGCGGCCTAGGGGTTTTGTATTATTGTATTGTAATTGAAGTAGATCATTTCTTAAATGTCATCTAGCGTCTAGGTGAAGTAGTTGTTTTAATAATTTTTGCGATAAATTGAATTTGAAGTGTCGTGTTTAATTTATTATCTGCCTAAACTATAAAGATAACTATGGGTATTTTATTGTTATCATATTAGGTTTGAAAGGATGCTTATGTAATACCCAAATAACTAATTTTATGTTGTTGACCTTCATTTTTTCATATATTTTCTCCATATAATATTTATGTAGTCGATAGATGCGGTAATTTTTTTTATTGTTTTTTTTTTCAAGATACGTTCAGGAACTTTTGAAATGAGGACAATCAGTTTATTTAAGGGAGTATTAAGATGAAAATTTTCGCTAGTTTAAAATTAGGATATACTCAATTCATTGTCTTGACGTTTCTGCTTTTTATTTCATTTATTTTTATATTATTTTATTTTAATTTACATTTACCCAACAGTAAAAATCAGTTACAGGGTAGCAGAATAACTAACATGTTACCATGAAACAACTACAAATACAATATACATACATAGTAATAAAAAAAAACAAACAAAAATATGTATATAACAATAACACTGGTTAATATAACAACATAAGATATATAAAGTTATTATAAAATATATACAAGTAAATGCGAAAATATATGTAAATATAATATACAACATACATGTGTGTTAGCATTTTATTTCGCGTCTACTCTCTTGAATTGTTATGTGTACTTTCTTAGCGGGTTTTAGGAAAATGAATTTTGTTACCTAGATTTCACTTGTGTGACATTAAGTTGCACTCCTTGCAAAATTTGGACGCAATCTATGAGTGCGTTTACAATTTTAAATAAAATGATAATAGAACGAGAAAATCTACATGTTCTTATGGTATCCAACTTAAACTCGGCTAACAAGAGTTCTGTGCGTTATTTATCGGCGGATAAGTTCCATTTATTCTGAAGGTCTTATGCTTAACGTATTTTCATTGAATGTTCATAATCATTTGTGTCTCATACTTAGGATTCTATATAATGGAACAGTATTCAAGTCGTGAGCGTACAAAGCAGTAATATAGAAACAGACATGAATTACGTGTTTGAAATTCTCTAGAATTACGAATTATAAAACCAATGCTTTTTTAAACTTTAGCAACAAATGTATAAATGTGATCATTAAACGAAGGTTTAGGGTCAAATATAACATCCAAATCATTAAACAAATTGTGACGCTGGAGACAGGTGCCCTCCAAGCTATAGGGAAAGAATCGATTATTTTTTACGAGAGAAAGACATTACATTACATTTTTACTTTCTTATACCTAATATAAGGAAATATAGTAATCGCGATTTTTTTTACATCGAGATTTTGAACCCTTCTGAATCCATTCTATTTTCCGAATGATGTTTGTCGGTGCGTGTGTGTGTGTGGATGTGTATGTGTGTGTGTGTGTGTGTTACTAATACCACGGGTGGAACGAGGATCGAATAGAATCGATACAAATTTTGGATTTTCACTTTCATGTTGAAATGTCGAGGAATTTCGAGGTGTCCCTTTAAATTTACGTTTCCTAATTATTTTATCAATTAAACTTTCAGAATGTCCATTATTGGCAGCTGCTATATCCTTAATCAATGCCTTTTCTTTTCAAGCTTCTCCCTATAGAGGGGGAAGTTTAATAAACTATGAAGTACAAAATTAAATCTCACCACTTTATGCTGAGCACAATAGTGGGAGTCCTTAGGTATATATCTTATAGTACAGGTATCTTTTCTGTATATGTTAAATCCTAACTTATTTGCACTATTTCTAAGTGGAAAAATCCACATACGTAGGCCCAACTCTGGAGAATACTCGATTCTTCTTTTGCTTCTGTTTTGAATTTGTTCATTAGGAGACTGGCAATAAATGATGACAAAGAGTTACCCATTGCTGTTCCTTCATGTTGCTCGAAGAAATTATCGTTGAATCGCAAGCAATTCTGTTTCATGCAAAGTTTAACGAGTTGAAGATATGCTTTTACTACATCTTGATGGAGATTGTTTGATTCGAGTAGATCCCTAAGGTAGTCCAAGGTCTGTGGTATCACAACACTTGGTAACAATGAACAAACGGCAAAGGAGATCAAAATATTACCTCACTGCAACTAGATATTTTTCACCTTATTAATGATCCAATGAGTTCATTTACAAAAAAAATTATTTTCATATGAAAAGACGCACAATTTGTAATGAATCATACGCATGTTGATTACTATAGTTTCGGAAATTCCCGTTAGTCTTGTGCTGTTGCGCACTTCCTGCAGACATATGATGAATCACGCAGATGTTCATTCCTAGAAGTTTCCGCAATTACCGTTTGGCAGGTGCTGCCACGTACTTCCTGCCGCCATGAAATATTGACGTCACCAAGGCTAGGATTTTGGTATAAATAGAATGGCCATAGCCGAGGAAAGGCATTCAGTTTTCTGCTGACAACTACCTTCAGCGTGTTGAACTGGGTAGTTGAGGAATCTTAAGCGTGTTGAGCTTGACTCCATTTCGTTAGAAATCAGAATCCGACGACGACGACGCCGCCCGGCTGAATGTCTGGTAGCATCTTGGGGTTTTAAGCGTGCTGAGCTTGACCTCCTGGTGTTGGTAGCCATTTTACCGCTCTGCACCGCCGTCACCAGTCTAGTAATTATTTATCGCCGTGAGTCTTCAGCGTGTTGAGCTGGGCCCACGGTTGGTAAAAAGTTACTAAACCAGCCGCTGTCACCAGTCCCCTAATTATTTATTGCCGTGAGTCTTCAGCGTGTTGAGCTGGGCCCGCCGCCGTTAAATAATTATCGAACTTACCGCCGCATCGAATCCTAGATGTTTTACTTCAGTACTTGGAGCTGAAGCCCACCGTCACCGTGCATTCACCGAATTACACTCTCCGTAAATTAATCTCACCAATGGAAATAATATTTGTTAGCTGTACTTGACTTGGTTTTATTGTTGAAGAATCTGATTTTATATTTATTTAACTTCATGTTTTGGATAAATGTTACTTTAATAAAATAAACTCCGTTACGAATACTTTGGGCTTTCTTATTTATAACTAACAGGAATCCTGGATTAATTCTCCGAAAGCAAACACTGTTACGACGCCCAAACATACTTCGCTACATATTTTGGGCGTCCGAACAGACAACGTTACATAATTTGGCGCCCGAGCAGATTTCAGACAGGTTTTAGTTGTAGAGAGCCCAGAAAGTATTTTGTTATAGACTAGAAAGACTAGTACTTACCTTTTTTTTTATATATTGATAAATATATCTTATTCTAAACATGAGTATATCTGATACAGAAGGCGCATGTGGACTTGAAGTCGCAGATGCCACCATAGGTTGGACTTATAAGCTCAAAAAAAGATGAGTTACGTGCAGAGTTAACTAAGTACGGACAAATTGCAACCGGAACCGTCGAGGAATTACATGCAAGGTTAAAAAATATTGTATATGGAAATAAACCGAGAATAGAAATTTCTCCGCCGAATGCCGCCCCAGAACCGCCTCTTGGTGCTGTTTTAGACCAAGTACGTAAATGGAATGTACATTTTGATGGGAAAAAAAGACGTATTTTTATTTTTAGAACGGGTCGAAGAATTACAAGAAGATTACAACTTTTCCAATGAAAAATACTCCGAGCACTACCTGAGTTGCTACAGGGTGATGCTTTATTATGGTACAGAAATAATAAAACATCCTGGACAATTTGGGAACAGTTCCTAGTTAACTTAAAAATTTTCTTCGCACCTTCACAATACCAGCTACACTTAGAGGAAAAAACAAAGTCTCGCATCCAAGGGCAAAATGAAAGTGTAAAAGAATAGGTCATCGCTATACAAACATTACTAAGGAGGTTAGATAATATACCATCAGAACAGCAACTTCACAGGATATATTCTAATTTAAAAACGGATTACAGAAAGTACATCCGAAGACGAGATTTTTATACACTAACCGAACTTATAACTCTCAGAGAAGAGTATGAATCCAGATGTAAAGAGGAAAATAGTAATAAACGTCCGTCATACACACTAAACAATATCACAGTACCTAAAAATCGTCCACAAAATTATTCATATGGTAATAATTACAGAGGTCGTCAGCAAAATAATTCTTGTAATAATAACTATGGACGCACATATTCCTCAAACTATAGATACACTGGCGAACAGTCAGAAAGTTCTAGGAAACAAAATTATACAAATCGAATCATACACAAACCAGACATTTCCAGACGTTATATATCTGAAAATTACACTAGAAATACGAGTTGCTGGCGATGTGGGGACACTAATCACAGCCGTAGGAATTGCAACAACACACCTAAAAGATTTTGTTCATATTGTGGCCGTCTAGATGTGTTAACAAAAGATTGTAAGTGCAGAGACACGGGAAACGAGCAGGTGACCGTGCCAAAAACAGCTGTTGACACCGACGTAGCAATGACCAGTGTGTCCAATAAAAATTAAAATCGACCTGTCCAATGGATTTTTGAAAAAAAGTGGCGGGTTCAAGAGCCATTGAATTATTTCATATTTTTTACACACGTATATCTATGATACACGAAAATGTCACATTTGTTTTGCCATTTTAAACAAGTGGTGACTATATACTGACTTCTATGGGAATGTTTACATGGCCCTTCTAAGACAATACTACTTTTTGATCTGCTTTACCACGATATCAAGTGGTACCGGTACCATACAGTACTGCACTTACTAATATTTTTCTCATGGGATGAAAAATATCCTAAATTAATGCTTTCTATCTCTAGCAAAAAGACTTAATGTATTTGTTTCCGATTCCGTAAAAAGACAGCTCTCTTAATAACTACAATTTGTTTTCAATAAATGTTCTGTGTTAATTAAAAAGGGTTACCTTTTATAGTTTCTCACTGAAAGTAGACGGCCAGTTTATTTAAGCGTTAAATGGCATTATCGAAAATGAAACTGTTTGTTAATGGCACAGCCCCTATAGAATTACTAAATTTTTAACTCAAATTAAAATAAAGTTACTTCAATTAAACTTTCAATAAAAGCAAATCCTTATTTTCCGACTCAATTAACAGAGTTCACCTAAGAAAAATACAAACTAAGGAGATTTTATAAAGTTGTCTTTGCAAAGCTTATATTTTAATTTAGTTTAACGCTGAGTTATTTCTGTTCCCTATAGAAATGATGATTCGTAAAGTGGCGTTCGTATACATTTTTACAGTAATTTCTCATTTTCATTCATACTTATGGGACCTACTTATAATGATAACCTTTGGAGACTTATTTATTTTACTTTTAATAATTAATTATTCACCACAATTTTATTCCGATATATCAAATATTATTACATTTCTAAAACTTTAAATTAATTAACAATAAATTGTGTATAATGAAATTTTGCATTTGTGAAAAGAACCTCAGATTACTGATACATGGTTCGACCGACCACAAAAAAAAAACTCAATTTGTATAAATTTGTTGAGGATGCATCGTATCGACGAATTCGGTTTTGTGAAATGTTGCAATAATGCATTTTTTACATATATTATATAAATTTGAGGACAAAAGAAAGCTATTTCTTGAGCAAGATGTATTCTCCTTATGATTACACTCACTGATCACCTCGTTCCTCTATTTAACACCTTCAGATTTCTTCTTTTAAGATACCAGGACGCACAATGGTCCAGAATCCCAAGAATGTGGCTAAAATTGCTGAATAATTTGTTAGAAAGTTTATCTCCAATAAAACGAAAGTATTAAATACTTTCGTTTTATTGGAGATAAACTGACCTCCTTGTATATTGCAAATTTTGCAATATACAAGAAGGCCATATAGTTCATCGAGCAGTCAACGTGTGCGGACCTACCTAGTAGAGTGCAGCAGTCGATAGTGCGAGTGAACAGCGATAGAAACCAGCAGCGTACGACGCAGAGAAATATTAGTTGTATTTTTCAAGACGCTAATATAAAAAAGATAAGGTCTCCTGCCTGGAGACACCCATTTTATTTTTGTGTACTAATCATTTCTTTTGTTTCAGCTATTACTAATCAAATTTCTTACAGGAAAGACAGGACGAGGAACCAAGAAAAACATTCTGTGGAGGATAGAATGTCAGACAGTGACGGAAATTCTTCATCCTCCGAGGCCAGTTCCACGCAGTCTAAGGCTTGTAGGAAAGCCAAGAAGATGCAGAGCCTGCGCGAGGAAAATAGGAGGCTCAGACAACAACTGGAAGAACTCTTGGATGAATTCAAGGCGTTCACAAGACACCAGCGAGAAGCGGCCGAACAACAGGCTGCACGGGCTGAAAAACAACGAGAGGAGGCTGCGGAGCAGATCAAAAGTCTGCTAGCAGCCATTGCACTTCGTGAAAACGAGGACGCGGTCCGAAGGGCTAGCGTACCCATGGAAGAGGACCACGGCGAAACCAGGGCCGAAGCCAGGAAGATAAGACCGGCACCAAAACGGAAGAAAACGGCGCGCAGTAGCAGCGAGTCTGACTCCGAGAAGGATTCCAGGAGAACGGCGACCACTCCAGCCATGCCAGAAGCGACGCCGCAAGAGGGAACCCGGACAACGCAAAAAAAGGAGCTGATAGCTGCAGAGACACCGGTCACCAAAACTCCCAGGACACCTCCGGTTATTCTGAGAAATAAAGAGACATGGAGCCACGTAAGCTTGCGGCTCGAAGAAAACAGGATCAACTACGCCAAGGCGAAGCTGACGAGCCAAGGAATCTCCATCGAGCTGAGCAGCACTGAGGACTTCCGCAGGCTCACGAGACTGCTGACGGCGGAGAAGCACGAGTACCACACGTACTTGCTGCCCGAGGAGCGTCAACTTAGGGTTGTGATGCGATGAATCCCTAACGGAGTAGGAAACGAGAACGTCAAGACCAAGGCTTCACTCCGACATCAGTGCAAAGGATGACGAGCAGGAGGACCAAGTCCCAGATGCCGCTGGTACTAATATTAGTACCAAAGGATCAAGAGGCTATCCTAAACGTCAACCGCTGCTGCTCCCTGGTAGTGCGGATGGAACGACAGCGCGTGCAACAAGAAGTGTCACAATGCCACCGCTGCCAGAGGTTAAGACATGCACAAGGAAGGTGCACGGCCCAAGCCAAATGCGTCAAATGCGGAAGATCCCCCCACTCAAAGGATTGCAAGAAGATAAGAGAAACGCCTGCGAAGTGCGCTAACTGCGAGGGAACGCACCCTGCCAGTTACAAGGGGTGCCCAAAGTACCCCAAGAAGCCAGCCGGCCCCTCCCTTCAGAAGCAGGCACCAAGGGCACAACCAGAGGCCAGGAAACCCACCACTGGAGGACTGATCTACGCGAAAGTAGCTCAAAGTAACAAGGCAGGGGAAGGTATCAGCCCTGCCAATAAATAACATGCACCCGTTGAGGCCCAAAACCTCACTGCGGTGCTGCGTCAAATGCAACAAATGTGCTCAGCAATGATCGTATTTTTTGCACAAATGCCATCACTTACTAATCTGTAATGTCTTTTAAGGTGAAGCCGAACTTCCTGCAGATCGCCTCATGGAACGTCAACGGGCTGCAAGGAAGAAAACTTGAAGTGGAGGAACTCCTAGCCCGGTTCGGCATAGACGTATTGGCACTACAGGAAACAAAGATGACGCCGCTGAAGCAAGCCAACTTCCCCGGCTACCATGTCTACAAGAAGGACTACCTTGGACCAACGCCGATGAGAGGAATAGCCCTACTGGTAAAGAAGTCGATCGACCACCATCTCATTGTGCTGCCGGACATGGAAAGCCTGGAAGCCACCGTCGTAGTAGTGTCTACGGCACGAAATTGTAATATCCAAGTGATATCCTGTTATCAGCCTTCCCGAAGCCGGATCCTGGACACGAACCTGGATGCAATATTCCCGGACCGGACACAGGTGCTTGCCATAGGGGACTTGAACGCCAAGTCACAGGAATGGAACAGCAGAATCACCAACACTCAAGGACGAAATCTGCTGTGGTTCCTGGGACGTCACGCTGGCAACATGCAGCCACTAGGACCTGACGAGCCGACGCATGACAATGGGATCCACCGACCGGATGTGCTGGACATTGCTATAATGAAGGAGATGACCCCCAATGCGGAAATCTTCACCAGGACGGAAGGTTCCACCGAGCATAACCCGATCTTCTTGGACTTAGGAGAAAAGGACGGTGTAGACACTGGAATCTTCATCAAAAGGAGGACAGACTGGGAATTGTTCCGAGCAGCGCTGCAAAGGAACATCGCACACATTCCCAGGATCGAATCCTAGGAAGACGTGGAGAGGGCCATCACCAACCTGGAAAACCAGATCCAGGAAGCGATGAAGGAGAGCACAACAGGGACGGAAACCAGAAGGGCACCAGCGCCAATGGCCAACCTTACGGAGGACATCAGGCAGCTGATTTGGGACAGACGGAGGACGAAGAAATGTGCCCAATGGACTAGACTCCCTGAGGACAGGCACGCGTATAACACGCTGAACAGGAGAGTCAAAGCTGCCCTCCAGGAACATCGCCAAGTAGGATGGCAGCGTCACCTGTAATCGCTGAACCCACAGGACAAAAGCATCTGGAACACCCAGCGTGCTCTGCGAAACAGGCGTAATCATGGACAAAGGCCTGACATGGAGACAGAACACCGAAACCATCGTGGTAAAGACCAAGCGGACGAGAGCTCTCATCTACCCAATGGTAAGGAACCAGAGCAGACTCAGCTTGAGGAACAAGCTTCTGCTAGTCAAAGCCCTCATCAGGCCACAGCTGACCTACGCCTTCGTAGCATGTGGATACCAAGCGAAGACCTACCTGAAGAAGACTCAAGCCGTGGAGAACGTAGCCATCAGGACAGCGGAGGCCGCATCATGGTTCGTAAGAAACGCTGACATCTTCAGGGACCTGGAGTACACACCAGTCACCGAAATCATCCGGGACAGAGCAAGGAAGCTGTACACCTTAACCGAGTAGCATAGGAACCCGTTGATCAGAGAGGCCACCAACTATGATCCGGCCGACGCTCCGAGGCACAAAAGGCCGAAGGTACAGTTACTGGACAACGGGTGAGTATTATTTCCCTTTCAGATGGACCAAACCACGGAAGAGACATGACGAAACCAACTACCTTCCCACAAACCTTGCGGGCACCAGACAGTACGCCGTCTAGTGCCCGTTGTCCCCCTGGCTCCGTGGAGGACGAAAGTGCTAATTAAGCATTTAGGCCTTCACCTCCTGAGCTACACAGTTCATCCTAAACCTGTCCGATGATTCAGATGGCAATGTGTCAATTGACACTTTGTGTACTGGCAGTCAATCCCAGTCAAAAATATCCAAACAGTCCCAGACAGACCGTTGACTACCCTCATGGGTGACAAGCTGGCGAAGAAAGAAGACGAAAACAGAAGAGACCCTAGCCAGCAGGGTTCATCAGCCAGGACCCAGGAAGATTGGCCGAAATCTTCGGCACCGCTAACATTTTTGAGTGGGGCTGTTCGCAAAGTAAGCTAACCCGTCCTGCACGATGCCGGTCCAAGTCTACAGCGATGACTATGGTAAAAAGGCAATAGTCCTACCTGGCCCTAGCATCCGAGACCGACATCAAGTCAATAGGATATTGGCGCGCGTATACAAGGATGCAAGTATCTGCTTCTTACCAGCCACATTACCCTAACTTTATGGGTGAATTCAGGCTATGTACGAATCAATTTGCTCGAGTCTATGTATGAGAGCTTTATTAGAATAACCATGGAAACTGTTTTGGAACTCTGGTTATTCGAAACATTCTCTATCTTATCTAAAATGTGTAATGGATTGAAGCAACGTTGCCGCATTTCTTATACAACTGTATCATATCACACAGCGGTAAGTTCGTTCCCAAATTTGTAATAATTTTGGATGAAATAATTACCTACTTAAGAGATTAATTGTTCCATTTCAAATAATTCTTAAACATTTTAAATATCATTCAATGTAAAAAATGTACAATTTTGTATATGTTGCACCAATCAACATTTCTTTTTATGCATTTCGTATGAAACATACAATTAAAACCAAGTTTTCCGATGAATAGTAAACTTTTTAAGGTATCTCGAGAGTAATCTAATGTTTCCATTTCGTTTTATCAAAGTTTATAAAAGTATTATTATTACTTCCTTACACCTCAAAGTGAGGAAGTTATGTATTCGTGAAAAAACTTTTGAAAAGTTTTATTGCATTTCTGGACGAATCTCGACGAATTATGACGATACACAAAATTTCAGACAGAAAAAAATTTTTGACACGTCAAAAAATGTGACTTTTTTGAAACGTCAAAGTGACTTTTTTGAAACATTAAAATGTGAATTTTTTGAAACGTCAAGAATGTTACTTTTTTTGAAACGTAAAAAAAATTTTACTTTTTTTTACTACGGTGAGGAAGTTCTGATACCAAGTAATTTGAATGGTTATTGTAGGACAAGGAACAGAGTAAAATTATTTGAGCCGCACTTTCGATACAATCTGAAACGAGACGATAACTTCAAATTATATTGTCGTTGAATTTTATCATGTAGCGACGCGGTCCCATATAAAATGCTGTTTTTCTAAGGAAAAAGTTGATCATTTTATAAAAAGTGACGTATGTTATTCTTCTAACCGCTCTGAGAATTATTGACGAAAAAAGTGCAAATTGGTATGTCTACTGTAAAAGTGACAGAAGTACCTATGTGCAAATATTCTTTTTCTTTGTTTCCGTAATGACAAAAAGCTACATATTCGTGTTCAGCGTAACTCATTGGGGCGGGTAGAAAAATGTTCAGGAAATTTGAGGCATCTTATCGAGTACTTAAAAATTACCATTTGTACCGAGCCTTTAGATCATCTGACCTTCTGACGGATTATAAGTGTGCTCTTTCGCTTTTCGGTTTCATATCCAAGTAATCCATAGATGTAAATAATCCGATTTAGTTTCTTCATCGTTTGTTGTTGTAAACAATAAACTCGCGTAACCGATAACTTTTGTGATATTATGTGCTACAAAGAATTATTTGTGGCCTAATCATTGAAACACTTTGTCAGTTTATTTAAATTTCTATAATTGTTTTTCTCGCAAAGATAAAATATTTGAAGGTTTTTTTAACTTATTTTGAAGGATTGTTTTGTTTGATATTTTACATGCAACTTCAACCTCTTCTCATTCGCATGCGCGCATGAATTATTTGCAAGTAACACATCTTTTTGTAGATAACATGGAATTGAATCTTCGATGACTTAAACAAAGTAATCTACGTCGAAAGAACGAAAATATATCATATCGATATGAACCAAGAAAGGGAAAGAACACCCCTCATATTGCCTAACCGTAACCGCCACTGAAGAATCAGTGTTCGCAATTATGCGTACTTGCGTACCTGTCATTGTGCAAGTATTTGTAAAAGTGTGTTTTATACCGTTATTTATAATGTATAGTTTATAGCAGTGATATATTTATTATAACAAGACAAATAATCTCTTTGTTCTAATTGTACCAGCAAATGTCAAGAATAAGTATGGACAATACTAGGTGGCAACACTAAAATATCCTTCTTACTGCATTAATATTATTCTTTAACATTTTATTAGGTAACAGTTCATTATACTTGTTTTAATAAATGTGTCAAATAATTTGTATGAGTAGTATTAATGAAGAAGAAGCAAAAAGCAGTGTCGCCCTCTGGTACTGTTAATGCGCATTTTTGACATTTGCTGGCTCAAAAAGAACTAAGATTATCTGTCTTAATATAATAAATATGTCACTGTTTATAGTATAGTTTTTAGTTACTGTGTTACCGTTGTTTATTATTTATAATTTGTTCATTTGGTGGTCATTTTGTGAAAAGTAGTGATTAACAACTACGAATAATTATTATTCTAATGCTGAGTGGGTGTATATGTATGAGGCATATTTTCAAGCTGATGAAAATGTAAGACAAGTAAAACTGCTTTATATGGAACGATATCCAAATCGTGAAGCCTCACATGAACATACATTCGTAGCAACTATTATATTACGTAAACAAATCTGCTTCTTCGTTCCTTTAAAGTAGATGTTTCTTTATAAAATGATTTCCAATTTTGTTTCATTTTTAGAAGATAAATGAAACCATATTAAAGTTAAATCATAATAATAGTCCTACTAATTTAAAATAGGAATAATTGTGACGAACGAGGGGTGACTCTGGCAATGGCAACACTGCCAGCTGTTATTTATTACTCACGTCATTTGTGTGAACAGTGTTTACAGAGTTATTAGTGTGACTATCGAAATGTCAGTTGCTGGAGGGCGAAAAATTTTCAGAAATAATTTTTTTTTTTTGGCTAAAGAATTTTTTTGATAGTGCCAATCAACTATACTCGACGAAACATGTTGAGGGTTATAATATAACTACGCATTTAAAGCTCACCCTGTATATTTGCCATCTTTCATATGTGCTTTGCAAAGTGACCGTTTCATATGCAAAAACTGTTGTTTTTATTAAAAATTTAGTTTTTTGATCAAACAACCTGTTCGTTGGGATTTTCAAGACATTATTATAGAAATTTTTACCGAGGAAGTCATACAAACTGCAATAAAGAAATTAAAAAATAAAATGACAGCCGGTCATGACCAAGTTCCAAATTATTTAGTTAAGATCTGCTCTGGAGTTTTCATTAAACCGTTGGCTATAATTTTTAATTTGTCATTACGTACGTCTCAATTTCCAAATTGTTGAAAATTAGCCAGAGTTTGTCCAGTGTTAAAAAATGGTGATAAAAGTAATTTAGCAAATTACAGGCCCATTACAATTTTGTCTAATTTCGCGAAGGTCTTCGAGATTTTCATATACAATCACGTCTATCCTTCAGTAAAAAAAATCGCTCTCAATTGAACAACATGGTTTCATGGAGCAGCGCTCAACTGTAACTAATTTAGCCCTAATTACGCAAAAAATATCGGAAACTTTAGATGCGCAGGGACAGGTGGACGTAGTGTATACGGATTTCTCAAAGGCCTTCGATACTATTAATCATTCTATTATAATATCTAAACTCGCATATTTTGGGTTTTCCTGCAGTTTGATTAATTTTTTTATTTCCTACTTGGATAATAGATTACAGTACGTAGAATACAATGGGTTTAAGTCGGATATGCATACGGCTACGTCTGGAGTTCCGCAAGGCTCCAAAGTTGGACCGCTTTTATTTCTTCGCTTTATTGATGATGTCACTAAAGTGATTGACTGTGATAAGCTCCTGTTTGCAGACGATCTAAAAATATATGCTAAGATTAACACAATACAGGATTGCCTATTCTTACAACCTCAGGTTAACTTGCTTATAGAATGGTGTACTACTTCCAAACTTAATCTAAATGTATCTAAGTGTAAAGTCGTAAGCTACTCGCGAAAGAACAAGCCAATTTTATATGAGTATTCTCTAAACGACCAAGTGTTAGATAGGCAAAATTCAATAAAAGATTTAGGCATACTGTTTGATAATAAATTATCTTTTGCCGAACACATAAATAAATAATTTAGGACTATTATCCTCAAAAAGTTTAGGTTTTATTATCAGAAATTGTAAATCTTTCACTAACGATGCTGCGTTGAATGTTCTTAATTATTCACTTGTACGTTCCAAATTGGAGTATGGATCTCTAATTTGGTACCCAATTTATGAGAACCATTCAACATATCTCGAATCTATCCAAAGAAAATTTTTAAAATTCTTAGCTTATAAAAATGATCGTGTATATCTTGGTCGAGGCTTCAACCACGAATTACTTTCATCCAGATTCGAGATGTTATCATTAAAGACTCGACGGATTATGAATAGTTTAATTTTTCTCCACAATATGCTTCATAATAAAATTGACTGCTCACCACTTCTTGAACTCCTTAATTTTAGAGTGCCAACTTTCAATTCCAGACAAAATATCACTTTTTACACACCTAATGCAAGAACCAGTGTCATTAAAAAGTCGCCTTTTTACGTTATGTCACATAATTTTAACTGTATATCTGATCTGTGTGATATTAATCTTCGTTCAATTCTATCCTTAAAAGAAACCATTCATAGACACTTTCATCCATAGCTTAACTATTCCACCATTATTGTTATGTTACCTACTTTATTGAATACTAATTATATTTATAACTCGATCTAAACTGCTGTCATTATTATATTATTGTTACCCTCCAGTGCTATATTATTATAGTTATATCTATTATTTTGTTTAAGTTAAGTCTACTATGTATCCTTATAATATATTTTTTTTTCTTATTGTATTTCGTACATTTTGTCCTGTAAGTGGATTTTCTGTTGGGCAAATAAATAAATATTATTACTATTATTATTATTATTATTAAAACAAATCTAATAGAAAAGATACGCTCATGGAGGATAAATCTCACAAAGATTTATTTGTCTTTCTCAACACGACAGATACTATAATAATACAAACCGTATTATGATGAATAATTACATTTGTTCAAGATTAATAAAATTGATTTATAATAACAATAGCGGCGTTTTGTTAGCACTTTACAGTGAGCATAAATCTGAGGTACAATAAAGCGGCTGGAATGGATAAAGTAGATTTAATCGTTTTTCAATTCATGTGTCATTCCGACAGATATTGGGTTGCTAAACATGAAGCGAATATCGTCAGAATTGTGATTCTTATTCACAAATAACGGCAACAGGTAGCGTATAATGATGTAACAATAAATTTATTGTGTGTTGATTATTTATTTATAAACGCTATGGAAGTTGGAAAAGCAGCAGTGTCGCAGATCGATATCTCGAAAATTTCACTGAGACTAAGGAAAGACATCAACAGAAGTTCTTTGTGAAAAGCGTATTCCACTTCAGCAGAATATGTATAATAAAAATGTGCAAATTAATAATCCAAATAATTCAACATTTTCAGTGTTTAATATTAATTTGTCAAATTATAATAACTGTAGTGTTAATGTTTATCAACAAATTAGGTGAATAATTAGAAAAAAAAATCCAAGATTTTGCACTAAATTCCATTATGATACAGGGTTATTCATTATAAATTACCCACCCCTTATCATCGTTATTATTGCCTATAGAAAAAAAATGTTATATAAAAGTTGTGTGGTTATGACTGACTTTTGTTAAAATGCTATCAAAAGTACAGCATCGTGCAGATTTCAGGGGATACAGAAAAATAATATTTTTTTTAAATGGAATATCCTGTATATTATTAAATTTTTGGAATGTTTCTGATTTCAAAAGTATACCATATGTTACCCCTACCGTATACCGTTTTTGAGTTATTAAACGACGATTATCTTAGTTAAACTAGTTGCTGTAAATATGGAAAAGTTAACATTATTAAAGTAAGCTATGAAAATGACAACTATTATGTTTGATAAGTGACATTTCTTTAATGAAATAATCAAAATGGTATACAGTGAGGAAGAAAAAGTCCAAATATTTACTTGTTATATACAAAATAACAAAAATAAACGTGCAGCAAAAAGAGCATATAGGGTGTTGTATCCAAATCGTCCAACACCATCAGAAAATACGTTCAAAAATATTTTACCGAGAGGTGAATAATACCTCCAATTTTAGTAGAAAAAGCGTGTAGTTCAAGCAAAGCAGAAAGAACAGCTAGATATACTGCTTCATTTCGAAGGTAAGCCCATCCATATTTATTCGTGAATAGACTTTTTTGAAACATTGTATTATTTTTTAGAAAATTCTGAATGTAGTATAAATAATGCAGTCGATCAATTAGGTAAAAGTTATTCCAAAATCCAACTTACGTTAAAAAATAACAGCTACAGACCATATAAAATTTTACCCGTATAAGTTTTAATAAAGGTTCATAAAAGAAAAAGGCTGGACTTTTGTCACCAGATAATTCAAAAGTTGGATGAAGATCTCGATTTTTTACTAAAATATTATGGACTGATGAATCATCCTTTTCTACGGCAGGAGTATTTAATAGGAAAAATCGAACGTCGTCAGAAAACAAGCACAACAGAAAAAGATTGGTAAAAGAAATAAAAAAATCAGGAAGAAAATCTGTTAGCGATTGGTGTGGAATTTTCAGAAACAAAATTGTTGGGCCTATATTTTATGGTTATACTTTAACTGGAGTTACCTATCTGGAAATAATTATCCCAGAAGCAAAAAATATTCTTTTGCAGTATTTTCCGGAAGTCGAACTTGATTATATGATTTGAATGCAGGATGGGGCAACTCCACATAGTGTCCTACCCGTGATCATTTGAATAATGTATTCCCAATATGGATAAGAAATAATGGATCTATTAAATGGCCACCTAACAGTCCGGATTTGACACCTATGGATTAATTTTTTTGGGGATTTCTAAAACATATTGTCAATAATAATTATAATAATAATAGTATTCAAGTTATTAAAGACAGGATTCGACTTGAAATAAACAATCTGAATGTAAATAATTAAGCCATTTCTGATGCAATTATAAATATAAGAATACGTTATGAATTATGCATTGACAGTAATGGTGGACACATCGAACATTTTTTATGAGATCATTTATTTATATTTAAATGGATAGTCAAAAATATTCAAATAAAAACAACTCTAAAAATTATTTTGAATAATTTTTAAGACAGCGACTTAATACCCATTATCCTCGTAGGATAATGGAGATAGAATGCGATTTAATATAACCAATATTAAAATAATAATAATACCGGTAATGTAATAAAAAAACATATTTTCTTTTTTATTTAGGTAGATATGGCAGTTACAAAAATCGTATAACAGATTTTTAATAAAAAGTTTTTCCCAAAAAGGTTTTATGATTTTTTTTATTTTACGGCTGTTTGAATAAATGAAAAGCATACAAATTTCATTTAAGTATGAATTCTAATCTAGAAAAAATATTCGGTAAACAAAATTATGAGAGTATTTTATTATTGCTGCTCTTTTGCCATAAAAAGAATATAAAATACAATTCACAGTATAAAACAAAAATTAACATTTATAAAAAAAAAGTTTTAATAAAAATTATGCCACGAAGAGATTCTTAATAATGTAATTATTTAAGAATTTACTAATTTTTTATTATTGTTGGCAAAATATGTAAATTTTGATTAGATATTTAAATTTGGAAGCAACCATTCTTAAAAAATAATTGACTCCACTGGAAGAGATGCAAGTAATATACATGCTTAATTTCCTTCACTGGACTGAAAAATGTTGTGTTTCATAATAATGTTCGAAAATATGTGCAATGGAAAATTCATTTTCATTTGTTCATTTTTAAAAGCGAGAAATAATCTGAAATATGCTATACAGGGTATTTAGTAAGGACGTGGTAAAACTTTAAGCGGTAATTCCTTGTACGATTTTAAGACAAAAAATTTATATAAACATGTGTTCTAAACGTTTTCGAGATACACAGTGATAAAGTTTTTCTTTTAGTTCTTTTAAATATTTTTTATACAGTTTTAAGGATAATTCATTTAAATTCAGCACATATAATTCTTTAAACAGTATCCATAAGACAATGTTACTAACTTTTGAAACAATCTATAGCGTCCTAATTTTTTTGGAGTCATCCCCACTTTAGACCCCCCCGAATATTTTTTAACCAAAAATAACTGCACGCTTTCGTGTTTTTTTTCCTTCCCTAGGGCTCGTCTGAGTTGACTCCGAGGGTACTGCAGCCTCCTGGGCTTATTGTGCACTCCCTATTTTGCTTTACTCTACCCATTCCAGTAACCCTGTGCCACTGATCAAATGGTACAGGTATATGACTGGATGAGTTCTGATGGTTTCCGGGTCGGTTTGTGTTTGCCCGTATATATTGTACCTCCTACGAGCTAATGCTTCGCATTCGAATATGATATGGTCCACGGTTTCTTGGTCTTTCCCACATAGTCTGCAGTCTAAGTCACCATCATACATTTCCATTGTTTGCAGGTGTTTTTAACAGCCATATGTCCTGTTAGAAGTGCTGTTACTGTTTTCAACTGATACCTAGTCATTCTTAACAGTTCTTCAATTTGTTTGGAGCATGGGTCTTTGATTAGTGTTTTCCCATTGTGATATCTCTTGATATCTGGTTGGAGATTATTCAAACACTTCTTATTTTAACAAAAGTATGTTTCTATCCATTTCATAAAAATCAATAATTGCGTTGGCTTGCAATACTTTGAAGCCTCAGCACAATTGCAACCAACATTTTATAACTATAACAAATAACTTAACCTAGATAATTTACATAAACTTAAATTAATAAATTAAGTTCTTTGAACCATTGGGACACGCGCGTGTGCTACTTACTATTAAATTATTATTTTCCCTTACACCATGTCAGTAGTTGCCTGGAATGTTCCTCCAGTAATTGTTATGTTGCTTCTTGATCCAGTCTTTGATGATTCCCCTTGCTGAGCATTTGGAAATACCCAGCACAGGTTCTGGGCCGAGAAATGGGTCAGCAGATCCTTGTCTGGCAAGGCCTTCTGCTTTTTCGTTGCCTGATATCCCAGAATGTCCGGGCACCCAGAGTAATTTAACTCTGTTCCGCTCTCCCAGAGTTCTGAGCTCTTCATGACATTGCCATACCAGTCTTGTTGACACTTTATATGAGGCTAGTGTCTTCAGTGCTGCCTGGCTGTCCGATATGATAAATATTTTTTGATTCTCGTACGCTCTGCTTATGTTTTCATGTACACATTGTAGTATCGCGCAGATTTCTGTCTGAAATACGCAAGAGTAGTGTCCCTGTGAGAGACTTATACTCTCCCTTGGTCTTTCTCCGTATATTCCTGCCCCAGCTCCTGTTTCTGTCCTAGACCCGTCTGTGTACCAGGTCAGTCCCTGCGTAGAATGTCAGGAGCTCCTGTATGCCATTCCCCCCTTTCTCCAATAATGATGTCGAAAGGTTTGTGGAACGTATATTTTGGTGTCATGTAGTCTGATATCATATTCAGTATATGATCTTCTACTATGTTTGCTATCCTCATATGTCCCGATCGTGCGCTATGCAGATTCGGGTCATTTAAGTTCTGCAGCCTATAGGTCCCCATTCCGGCCTCCCCCTGAATCACGTTGCTAAGTGGAGGAAAATTCAGAAGGGTTTCTATGGCCACAGTAGGAGTGCTTTTCATGGCACTTGTTATTCCCAAGCAAGCCAGTCTCTGTATCCGGCTCAGCCTGTTGGTTGTCGCTGCTTGGGTTGTCTTAGGTCACCACACTAACGCAGCGTACGTAATTGTAGGTCTTATTACCTTGGTATAGAGCCAGTGCATCATACCAGGTCTGAGTCCCCACCACGCTTTCGTGTTACTAAGTTAACTGGGGAGAATATACGCCAAGCTAAGTATTATTTTATATACTCTTATCCCAGTTTGCTGCACTTTTCTGCCTCAGTAATGGTTATACTGTTTGCATATATTATACGTATATAAATAACCACACAACACACCACATGTATTTTTAATTGGTGTGCTTAATTATATTTATATTTTTTTATAACTGCAGCTCTGAAAAATGGCAAATATTTCTGACACCTGTTAATAATATGGAATAATGTACGGTTTTTTCCAAATAGACTTTATTAAATTTGGTCTAGAATTTTTTGCAGTAATAATATAATATTGTGTGCAAATTAGAACATTTTAAACTCATTAGTGAGTCAAAATGAATTTTAACTCGCTAGTGAATAAACGTCAACTGTGATTGCTTTAAAAACACATTTTACATGAAAGTGTTGCATAAATTATTCTTTTTCTGACTTGTTTACGTCCTAATAAAAAAAAATTCTGAGGTAAAAGAGTCACGTGTCCTCAGAAAAAGCATATTTTTTAAAATCGATTTCGACAAAAATTATCCAGTATGTAGGTTTTCATTGCGGATGACTCCATACCAAATTTGAAGTGTCTAACTCAAATCCATCAAGAAGAACTATATGTTGGAGATCATCTTCAAGCGCTTGTAACTCTTAAGGAAAACATTTTCGGACACATGTTTATATATGTCACTCTCGGTTTATTTTTAATCGTAGATTTTTCTTCTCTTTTGACTAATAAGAATTTCCAAACTCCCTGTATATGCATAAGGAATTGTTCTACTTTACTAACATCATATTTCTTTTGTACATATTTAAAATGATTATAAGATGAACACCAAAGACTCATTTAGAGACTTCATCCAGCTTGCAAGTAAACCTACATGTTCACATTTTTCCAAGGTTACTTGTAAAAACGACAATTTCAATAAAATTTTAGAACATATAAGTCGACCTTAACACAAATTTCCTAAAATATATTTATATCGAAATATGTAAAACAGGTAGAGAAATCAATGAACTGATGATGATGAAATATTATCAATGTCCTATTGATAACATTTCATCGAATTCATCCAATAAAAAAAGCAAATAAATGTAATAAATAAAAATGTCATAACACTGGGGTTCTATTTACTATTAAGTGTATACAAATTTTCGTCGAACAATTCAACTTTTAGAAATTGCAATGAAAACAAACTGAATGTGAGATTGTGAAGTTTCAAAGTCAAATAAAAGTTTTATTATTTGAATAATACCATTGATTTCAATTTTAATATTATCAACGGCAAAGTAAAATCTGCAGTGGATACTTGACTGCTCTACCAAATTTAAATAAATTGTACAGATATTAGTTTCATGTTTAGAGAGTTTTTAAATCTAATTATACGTTAGGCTAGGAAAAATACAGGTCAGGATAAAAGAAGATAAAATTTCAGAAAAACCGAATTTAATTTCGGAAATAGTTGAAATTGAAATTTGCAAAGAAAAATTAATTTTGGAAAGATTTTGGGAAGAAATTATTTAAATATCGAAAAATCGAGTTATTTATATGTTTGATATTCTTATCGATTTAAAACAATAATTATAATTAATATAAACTTAGAAATTGAACACTCCAAAAACATTCTTTTTTTCAATCCTTCTCTACATCCCATTCATAGTAACTAACTGCATGGCAACAACATAGTGCCACTGAACATAATTGAATGAGGGGATATATATTTGGGTCTAATTGGCACAGTCTCTGGTGATACCACATTCGCCAAATTTAATATGTCACCTAAAATATTGTTGAAAATATTAACTGCCAAATTTGGGAAAACTCCCATTAGTATTTTTTGAGTTATCGCAGACACACACACACACGCATGCACGCACGCACGCACGCACGCATGCACGCCCGCACGCACACACGCACTGACAGACATCATTCCGAAAATAGTCAGAATCAGGAGGGTTCAAAACGTATATATCAATCAAAATCTCGAAGTCGAAAAAAAATCACGATTACTATACTTCCTTATATTAGGTTTAAAAAGTAAAAAAAAAGATTAACCGTGTCAATTTTTTTTTGTCAAAAACATCCCTTGAAATTACAGTAATAATGTAATGACCAAAATACATGGAGCTAATTAATGTATATTTCGACGCTGTAATCAAATCCGTAGTTAAAAACTGAAACTCAAATAACGCACGTGAGTTTAAATAACATGTACAAAGGACAAATTATTGTAGCTCTTAGGACAAAACATCTTAATCTGGTGTGACAACCAGACATTACTCTTAAAGGGTTAATACTCACCCCTTATAGGGTGTAAAAACCACCCCCACCTACGGAGGTATCTCAAAAGTTTCAATAACAACGAAAAAAGTTCAGATTTTTGTAGTTTTAGGTGGGGTGAACAAATATTTGGCACTTTCCGAATTTCAATAACATTCAAGTGCATCATTAGAGCGTAGAGGTAGTTTATACCACCCTCTAAAAGGTATAATAATATAATAATAATAACACCACATGAAATTACAACCCCCCTTTATCCCTAAAGGTCTGAAATGACTTTGTGTGGGAGAGGGCTACACATTTAGAGACAATGGACACACACCCAATATCCGAGTATACTACGATTAATCTCTCTCACAGAAAAATCCCAGTTCCTCGACCGGGAATCGAACCCGGGACCCCGAGGTTTCGAGGCAAGTACGTTACCTCTAGACCACGGAGCCATATACATATATAGTCATATATCGGTAGTTCAAGCGAATCCACTCCATATTTGTTCATCCTGCCTAAAACTACAAAAGCCTGAACTTTTTTCGTCGTTATTAAAACTTATGAGATACCTCCATAGGTGGGGATGGTTTTTACACCCTATAGAGGTGAGTAATAACCTACAAGTAACATTGATTTGAATAGGTTGATTTGTTCTCTTTTCATCTAACAATATAGTTATTTGGTAAATAAAGTGAACTCGCCGAATAGCGAATAACTTATTGACCAATAACACCGGCTAATAACGAGATATTTGTTAAATAAGTCTACACAGAATAAGTTAATCAAACACGAACAGACGAATATAAGACTTTTTCCTTATTTCTTGTAGTTTTTTACTTCTTTTTAAAACATCGTATTTAGCCTCCATTTAGCTGTTTGATGTACAGGGTGGGAAAATTTCGATGTTTGTATATATAGGGTAACTCGGTAATTATAAAATATACAAAGATACATTCTCGAACTTTTTTTTTGAGACAAATTAACTAGCGAAAACAAAAATTTGCCATCGTCTTTTGTTTTCGAGTTATAAACAGAGGTTCGATTTTTCTACTTTTAGACACATGTTAATATCTTGGTTGTTTGTAAAGTTATGAAAAAACAACTTTTACATTCTTTAGGCACATTTTTCTGCATAATACAGTAGCGTCGAGAAAATTTAAAAAAAAGGTGCAATTTCGAGTTATGGCATAAAGTTGTGTTTTTCTAAATGGGAATCATAGTTGGTTATGGTTTAGTTAAAAAGAAAATTTTTTTCTCTTTCAAACTATATATCATGCGTAGGGTCGCTTTTGGTGTATAAGTATTTAATAGCGAAAATAATCTTTTAGTAGATTACTTTTTTCGTTTTTTTATATTTATTCCAAGTAGGCGCGTGTCATCTATGACAGTGTTTATCCGTTTGACAGTAAATTGCATATTAATAATTTAGTTTCCGTCATAATTACACCCCTTTATTCGTAAAAGTGAAGATGTCTTAAGAAAATTACGAGAAATATATACTTTGACTGAGATATACACCAAAAAATGACAAATAATTTTAAGGTTATGTTATGATGAGGAACGTGGTTTACAAAGAAACAAAACATATGACCAACCTGGCTCCTAACTCACGTGTTAGACGTCGAAATTTGGTGCATTTATCACTGCATTAATTCATCGAATAACTATTTGTCAAATAGCACTCTATGGAAGGAGCAAAATAGGTATTTGGCGAATAAGATGTTCCTAATAAATTAATTGACGATTAACTATTTGGAACTTTATTAGCAGATGAAAAGACCGGGCCTTAATATATTTCAATTATTCGGGATATTAATAATTATCAAATATAATAATAATAACAATAATACACTTTATTCAAAAATGATATATAAATAATACATCATACAAGAAAAGGCGAAGTTTAGCTTAGCACAGCAAGCTGTAAAAGCTGTTCTTCCACTTAATCCAAAAAAAGAGGCAAAAAAAATACAAAATACAAATATAGTATACACAATTCCTTAAATTAATGAACATGGATTGCATTTAGTTTTATTTATTAAATATTATTATAGTATTTATTGATAAAAATGTAAAAACATAAATGACAAGCAGATATGTTAAAATGTTTAGAAAAAGAAGAGACCGAGAGAGACTTATTTGTAGCAGAGATGGAGTCATACAAGCGGCAAATCTTATAGGAAAACGATCTTTCAAATAGTCCGGTTTTATGAGCCGGTGGCTTTAAAATGCTTAATGTTTATATTATGCACATCAGTCCGAAATACAATTTTTCTGGACAGGTAAGTAGGACTATTAAAGAGTATAATTTGTGATATAATGCAGCACAGTATAATTTACGCCTATTTTTTATATTTAGCCATTTGGCGTCAGGTAATTTGTGGCTCACTGGTTCACGCCTCCTGATTCCGTATACAAGTCTTAAACAGTAATTTTGAATTTTCTGTATACGTTGCGTGGAAGCCGCTGTCAAACACAGCCCATACACGGTATCAAATAGTCAAAAATGGACAGTACCAGTGAATCACATAAAATTAGTTAAAGGTTAAGAATATGCCTGGAATTATATAATAACTTTAATCTACATACTGCCCTTTTTATGCAGCTTGTAATATGTTGTTAAAATCTAAGGTCTGTATCAAGTATAAGCCCTAAATTCTTAGCATTATTTTTTATTGGTATTGGTATGTTATTAATTTTTATATTAATATTGGGGATTAGGTTGATCCTATCAGCCTGTTGTCCAAAATACGTTACAGCTTACAGCACACTTATTTCGGTTTAAATGCAGACAATGTTCTAGTGAAGTTTCATATATTTTATTAAGTTCATTGTTGACAGTTTCACAACTGTTTTGTACTGGGCTTTCAAAAGAGTAAAATAATTGTGTATCATCTGCATACATCTATATGCTACATTTTTCTGTCAGATAGAAAAGAGGTGTATACTGTAAATAAAATTGGTCCGAGAATAGATACCCGGCGGCACCCCCCACGAAATTTGAGCACTATCAGAACACTCACCATTTAAAACAACTTTTTGTTTCCTGTGTTGTAAGTACTGCGCCATAAAGGTTACTGTGTTGACATCAAAACGTCCATATTTTAATATTAATAATAAAATATTATGTGCTACTCTCCAAGCTTTAGGAAAAACCGAAAGTTTTAAGCAAAAATTAACAATATGACAAATATATTCAAGAAAAAATGGACAACATAATATAATGAAATTTACATGTATGCCATCTGCACCTATAGCCCTGAATTTCATTGAAAATAAATGTTTGGAAATATCAACCTCTGTGATCGTTCCAAATGTATAAGAGTCGACGTAACAGTTTCTTTATTATTGTTGTAATAGTTAGCAACCTTGGTAATGTTGGGTGTAGTCTGAGGTACAGAATTTATAAAATGCTGATTTATTGCATTTACATCAGACATATTTGTTGGTAAAACTTTTTTATGTTGTTCTTTACCGATATGTAATTTTTTAATAGTATTCCAAATTTCTTTTCTATCTTTATTCTGTAATTGTTGATTTAAATAAGCTTTTTTTTCTCTTCGAATTGCACTAGTTGTATATTTTTTTAACTCCTTATATTCATGCCAATGCTGAGGATTTTTTGTTCTTTTAAATTTATTCAAACATTTATCTATTAACTTAATAAGCTCATTAATATTATTAGTAAACCACGGGTTATGAGGCCTTTTATTGCTAAAAGGTTTTAGAGAAGCATGCATATCCATTAAAATAGTAATATTTTCATTAAAAAATTGAACCTTACCGTCAATGTCCTCAATAACATAGATATTACGCCTTGGTATAGACTGCAGATGAGCATATACTAATTCATTATCAATGTTTTTTTAAATTTCTGTCCATACAGGGTGTTGCCTGATTATGCTGGGCTTTAAATGTTAAATTAACATAAACCATTTCGTAATCAGAAATATTAGGCAAAGAGATTGTACCACTTTCAGAGAAATTACATTCCTCAGACAAAATGACGTAATCCAACATAATACAAAGAAATTGTCCAAAGATATCATTTTTCCATTATTATTTCATTACTTTTTCTGAAATTTAATTACATTTTGCCGGTTTTGAAAAGGTGTAGTACACGAAAATATGCTGAATAACATACGAAATGTTTACACTGAGGATCAAAAATATTTGCTTAATAATGGTCCTTACACTTACATAGAAGTTTATGTCACGCCGAACAAGTTTTCAACATAATCATTTGCAATTATTTTCAGATGGACGTCTATACGTGTGTATGTATGCGTGCGATCAAAATTTGGTGGGTAAGGTGGCAATATCTCAAGAATGAAACCGTATACGATATTACGTTTTTTTTTATTAAACTCGTCTATATTTAACTAGATCTAATGAATTTTTGAGTCATATAATATTGAATTAACACGAGAACTATAATTTATATCCCAAGCATCAAAATAACTACAAATAAATTCAAGACGATAAAAGAACAAAAAATTATAAAATTTGAAGGACATATAAAAAGACAGCTAGGTCCATACTTTAATAATTCTATAATCGTCCATTTTGTATTAAAAGTACGCTCTATCATTTAAATTGACATTAAGGGTTGCAAACTGTTTAGTTCCAAATTATAAAGGACAGAATAAATTGGCGTATAACGGTATAATGAAAGAAACGCCGCAAAAGGAAAAAAAACTACTCAATCCTGTATTTCACTTGTAGAGCATGTATGCGGAGGTTACTTTTCAACATTTTATATTTATTGTCATGTTAATATAATTTCAAATAATGGAACACAGTAATAGTAACTCGAGTAGTGAAATATGTGCGACCTAAATGTACAAAAGACGAAACGTCCATGGAATGTCCAGAAGTATTTACTACGATGTCGTTTATATTTTGACTTTTACTTCAAAACTAGTTAAGAGAATATAAAGTCAGTTGTGATCACTTCCCGCATATTTCATTTCGATTATTTTTTAATGTTAGTTGGGAGACTGCTGAAATCAAAGCAAACTCAGCCAAAGACTAAAAAAGACTCAGAATCTAACTTCAAAAAAATTAATTGTTCAAAGTGTTAAAGAAGTGCTGTAACTAGCGCCCTCTATAAATTGTGACGTGGGCTATACCACCATTGCAATCATCGACCATAGAAACATATCCTTATCAAATTTAAAGACGATACATGTCATAGTCGCTGAAATAGAGACAACAAATTAATATATAACTTTAAATTTAATATCCTGTATCTTGAAAACGAAAAAAGTTATAACTCAACTTTTTGGGTTAAATCGACTTGGTTTCACATCAAATATCTACAGCTAAGCGGTGTCCCAATCGTTTCAAAACAGCTTGTATATCAACATTATTTATATGGCGTTAGTGTAATGAACCTAATTCCTTAAAAAGTAAGAAGCAGCTCAGGCCAGGACAGTTCTTTTGGTCAGATTCGCAGTTTATTTAAAAAAGTTATCCTGGAATAAATACAACTATAAAAGTAGGCAAATATATAAAAGAACATTTGCCAAAGTGTATGTCAAATAAAAAAGTATTATTTAAAACTTCGTTTAAAATTATATAATAAAGTTCAAAATCCTCAAAGCTTCTATAAAGCTGTTTCTATTATTTAGAAAAATGTAACTAAGCCTATTGTTTTCCTATCCTCTACGTGTGTTTTTAAAATATTTCGAGAAAAAATAGTTATTTTTTATTCATTTATTTAACGTCGGCCCATTTCCACCACCAGGGCCAATCGCTGACGCCAAGAAACGAGCTAACCCCAACCTGAAAATTTTGCCGAACCTCTTCTCCATAGGTAATGATTTTTTTAGTTGCCTAACATCTAACAGACAAGGGGCCGACTGCTTTTCACCCCCTCTGATGGATGGTACATAATTCTCGTCTAAGATTGCATAGCTTTTGCGTATACACTGTTATATAAGTGGCTAGAAGACGAGACAGAGTCGTCGAGTTTCACTTGAGTTACCATTAAATTACTAATTACGACTACCATTGCTTAACTTTTCGTATCTAAATACGACTATGTTAAGTCGGAGCTGCGCTCATCCCTGTAATGGTGTACTTGCGAAGAGTTAGAGTCCATCATAGCATTTATTTTGCAGAACAATGTTCTAAAAGTACTAATGACATACAGTGAAGCCTTATTATATTCATGCAAATTACATTTCGGTGTTACTTGTTTCGACGTCAATCTGATCCCATCTTCAGATTGGCCCCGAAACTAGTTATGCGAAAATATAATTTGTTAGGATATAATAAGACTTTTTTGCACCTTACAATTAAACCATTTGAGATGACTTTTCACATAGGTAAAATAGTAAACTTTTCCTATAAAAACAAACACTGAAAATAAGTACACAGTGTGTTATGCAACGAGAACAAAATATGTTGTTTTTACTTAGGAAAGTATATAAAAAAATGTGTTTTTTATAATTTGAAATAAGTACTAAAATAAGTACATTTTGAGTTATATCATGGAAAGAAAAATCAGGAACAGTATCATAGTATATTTTCACAACGCATTTTTTACATGTTTGCAATAAGTTTTAAATAGAAAATGGGTGTTATATCTCTATAAATAAAAATCGCTATAAGCGTTTAATAGTTATTATGCAACATAGGAGTAAAGTGAATTTTTTGTCCCCGTATGAATAACAAGAGACTAAAACACATTTTACTCCTGAGGTGCATAAAACATTTTTTGTACGAACAGGCACAATTTTTATTACAAGAATTGAAATATAAAAACTAACGAACAGTAATTGGCCATCGTGGCCAATGCTTTTGTATTTTATTCTGAATTTATCTAGGTATCCTTGTATTTAGTTGCCAGTTTGGCATTATTTTTATTTATTTGTTTGACGTTTAGATTACTAAATATTACTAAATATTATTAACTACCAAATATTATGAACTATGAAAATTACCTTATTAACATTAATTTCAATTAGAAATAAGTTACATTTTAAGGTTTATGCGTTTGATTCTTATTTTTTTGTTCTTTCTACCATTAAAAGTTTTACATAATAAGAATGTTGACATTATGTTATGTTTGTATTGTTCATTGGATTCTATGGAGACTTTAAATCGCTCGGAGAATAAACGGTCGTTTTACTCTCTGTTTTGAGGCAGTAAAATACTGTTTTATTCTCGTTCCTACAAAAATATATATTTTTTCAGTTTTTCCTCGAAAATGTAAAGTTGGTCTCTGGATTTACATTTTATTTTTATCATTAGATAGTGCTTTTATTGACAGTTTTGATCTAACCTTGATAATAAAGGAGTTACTGCAAGTAGTTCACTTAAAACAAATATCCTATGTATGATGACAAAAAAAGTGTAGGTATAGTTTTAACTTTTCCAAAATAACGTGTAAGTATCTGCAAAAAAACTAATATAATAATTACCATGAAAATGTATCTTGTGGTTTTCTGGTAATGTATTTAAAAAAAATTATATGAAAAATATAATATTTGTAAGACAAATATTGGTAGGTTTCAAGCATAAATTTTAGGATTCTTTTTCAGCCTCTACAAGCACATCAAAAAATAAAAAAAATAGCAGATATCAAAACATTTTATCACATATCCATTAACATTTTTTTCATTATTTTTGTTAGTCACTAATAAATTTGTTTGTAATTTAAGTTGTAGTTATATTTAGTTTGAATTGTACTTAAAACGGGTTTTTAAAACAAACTGTCAAAGTTTCCAATTGATATTACACAATTAAATTTGTAGCTCATAATGAAGCTTTTCGTTTCTCTTTTTATTTTTGGATTTCTCCGCAGAACGAACCAAGAATAATGTATATGAAGACGTTTTTAGTAATAAACTAAACAAGTTTTTAATAGTAATTTAAATATACGTATAAAATCCAGATAACACAACAAAATAATTAAAAAAGTAAATATTTTCTATATGAATTATTATCAATACTAATGATTTTAGTTGAAAAAAATGTAAATAAAATTAATAATTTATAGCTTATGACGCATTATCACAGACAACATCAATTTTTGACACTTAGTCAACTTACCCAAAATAATCTTAAAATATTTTTTATAGCACAAAATCTTTAATTCGAGTGAGTCTTTGTCAGTTAATAGTGTGTGCTAACTGAATCCTGACCGGTCTGCTAAAATTCCCCGACAGGACTAAAAACGGCTACCCCTGAAATAAGGGATAATTCCTTGACACTGTTGCGCAGCCCTAGTTTCCGTTAAACAGTCGGCTCCCTCTGTGAAGGATTTCCTGAATTATTTGGTTCACAGAAAAGTTATCCGTCTTTCAACTAGCGTCAGCTGGAATAGAACATGAAACAGCAGGAAAACTTTAAAATATTGCTTTTAGCTTGGTGATGTTCAGGGCCGGATTATCCAATAAGCAGACTAGGACAAAATGTAGTACTTAATTCACATAATTACTAAAATGTCTAATTCTACTTCCTTAATTCCTGACATCCCGAAATGGTTAAGGTGCCCGTCGGGAAAAATTTTGTTGATACATACTCTCTCCAGACTTCGTGTATGGCTTCATTGGACCTAGTCTGACAGCATTTTCCTCTATCATTTTTTTTGTTTTTGGGGCGTTTTCCCGCTAGATTTTCCGAAACATGTCATTTTGACGGCATATAAAAAATGTATAGATACTGTTATTTTTCCAAGTAGAATAGCTTAAAAACGTGAATTGAAACGTGAAAAAAATAATTGTCTGATAATAAATGTGGGTCATTGGGCGTGTCCGCTATCTCGAACATGTCGGAAAAACGACTATAAGAAAATTTATTAATAACCAGCTGATTTTCGTTGTATTAATTTATTAAAACATACAAAAACAAGTTTTCATATTGCCTGACGAAAATTATTTTCCAATTTCCCAGTCTGACGCGTCAAAGTTGTCGGTTTCATGACAGCAAAAAATTTATTCATAACCTTCAGACATTGGAAAATTATATGCAGAAAATAGGTATTTAATTTGTGGTATAAGTGTCTGACAAATACAGTGGGGCATAACGAGAGTCTGACAAAAAAACATAATTTTCCAATAGCGGCCGTCGAAGTTAGGGCGATAAAAAAATGAAATTTCGTTTAGTCGAGAAGACGGTTAAAAAAAGATACGGTATTTCAACTTACTTATTTTATAATCTTTATTTTGAATTTTTTGAACTCTTTTAGACTATCTGAATTCGACTTACCCAAGTTTTAAGTTCGATAATATTGAAAAATACGTAAAACTTTTTGTAGAAAAAAGTAGCGAAAAAATTGTCTTTTAGTACGTTTAAAATCGCTATATCTCCGGTACTACTAGTCCGAAAATTTTCATCCAGGGCCCAAATTATATTGAAAAAAATCAGCTTGTTATTTATAAATATAGCCTCAATATACAGTGTGGAAATTAAGTAATGCATAAATTCAGTAATTCCGTTGATATTAATTTTTTGGAAAAAATCTCGAAGGGGTATAGCGATTTTATCTTCAGCAAATATTTTCAGTCTATTTTCAGTTTCTTATGTCATTTATTTTTTAAGTTATGACGTCATCGACTTTTTTTTAAATGACAACCTATATTTTTTATTATTGATTTTGATAGTAGTTTTTATTCCTGTTCCGACCGTATAAAATTTTCAATATGTTATGTTTGAAAAAAAATCGAGAAAACAGTCTTAAAGTTCAAATAACAAAAATTCATTAAATTGGGAAAATTTGTCTAGTTGCCTAAGTTTGACGGAAAGTTATCGATGCCACATTCGTTTTTATTTTGAAATTATACAAATAGTTGAAAAATCGAACTAATGTGATACACCGGCAACTAGATAAATTTTCCCAATTTAATGAATTTTTGTTATTTGAAATTTAAGACTATTTTTCTCGATTTTTACAAATATTAACATATCGAAAATTTTATACGGTCGGAACCGGAATAAAAACTACTACCAAAATCAATAATAAAAAATATAGGTTGTCGTTTAAAAAAAGAGTCGATGACGTCATAACTTAAAAATAAATGACATAAGAAACTGAAAATAGACTGAAAATATTTGCTGAGGTCAAAATCGCTCTACCCCTTCGAGATTTTTTCCAAAAAAATTAATATCAACGGAATTCCTGAAATTATATGTTACTTAATTTCCACACTGTATATATATGAATGTAACATCCAAGCGTAGCTTAACAACCACATAGAAAAACCTTTTATTTAACATTTCCAGCTAGAAGGCTTTATTTCACCGTCAGACAATTTTTTAATCGTATTATAAATTTTATTTAAAAATCAAAAAAATTTGTAAAAAAAATGTTATGAATAAATTTTTTGCTGTCATGAAACCGACAACTTTGACGCGTCAGACTAGGAAATTGGAAAATAATTTTCGTCAGACAATATGAAAACTTGTTTTCGTATGTTTTAATAAATTAATACAGCGAAAATCAGCTGGTTATTAATAAATTTTCTTATAGTCGTTTTTCCGACAGGTTTGAGATAGCGGACACGCCCAATGACCCACACTTATTATCAGACAATTATTTTTTTCACGTTTCAATTCACGTTTTTAAGCTATTCTACTTGGAAAAATAACAGTATCTATACATTTTTTATATGCCGTCAAAATGACATGTTTCGGAAAATCTAGCGGGAAAACGCCCCAAAAACAAAAAAAAATGATAGAGGAAAATGCTGTCAGACTAGGTCCAATGAAGCCATACACGAAGTTTGGAGAGAGTATGTATCAGCAAAATTTTTCCCGACGCGACGGGCACCTTAACTAAAATTGGAGGTCAATCTCATTTTTCAAATATCTTCGTAACCGTTTAAGATATCTTTTCCAGCTTTAATACGCCATTATTATAAGGTCAATTACATCTTCAGTAAAGATTTGGTTGAGATTGATACACTGGATGTTTTTTTTTGACACGCCTATGACGTTCCTATGTTTTCTAAATAGAAAGTTCACATAATTTTCAAAAATTTTTTACTATTGTAATTTTTTGATATTTCTAAATGTTTAGGGGCAATTTGACAAAATTTAGCTGCACTTTTTGATGTCAATGTATAGGTCACCCAATGGTAATCTTGTAACTTTTGTGGATATCTTAGGTAAAGTTTTTAAAATGATCAACTTTCTATAAGACCATGTTTTAATTACTGGAGACTTCAACGTCTATTTTGGAACAAATGAATCTAAAGCTCTTTCTCTTTGCGACTTTTTGTCTTCTTATGGGTTAAATTAAGCAAATGCCTCCAACACGCGTTTGAACTACTGCTTAGATAACATATTTGTAAAATATAAAACGAATTTACTTGCTCTATATTAAATTCTGGCTTGTCTGATCATCAGAGATTCATTTTAAAACTTCCTAGCTATTATAATAATAAACCACAAATCTCTACGAGAGAAGTTCGACCTATCACAGAGGCTGGTAAGCATTTTTTTTATAATGGAGTAGAATTAATAGACTAGAATTTCATATCGAATGATCAAATTTCTGCTAACGGTAAGTTTACACAATTTTTGCATATATTTTTAACAGTATTTAAAAATGCATTTCCGGAAAAAAATATCAAAACTGTGAATTGCAATCGCAACAGTAAATTATGGTTTAATGATAAACTTAGGCAAATCAGGGACACGCTACACTTCATGAATGATGTGAGGTAGACGTAATAATGATCCTAATTTAAAAATAATCTATAATAAGTTTCGGCTTAAATATTCATTAATTATTAGAGAAGAATAAAATCATGGCCAATGATAACTTTATAATTAATTCCAATAATACCTCAATATCCATGAGCACCCTTATTAACAAAAACAGAAAAGCTGAAAATTCGAACTGACCATATTCACTCGTCTAATGAATATAATGCTTTTTTCATCAACATAGCAAAAAACAACTTACCTAATGACCAAGATTCATTACCACTAATGAACAGTATCACGTTGCCATAGAACCTATTTGAAATAGGTGCAGTAAAACCTATATTGAAGTCAGAGATGCCATAAATAGTTTAAAGTCAAGTAAGAGCAAGGACTGCTATGAAATCAGTTCTGATATAATAGAAAAGTACAAGATGTCATAATTATACCACTAATAAAATTGATACACCTCTATATAAAGGCAGGATTTTTTCCTGGTATGCTAAAGCTGGCGCGAGTTTTACCTACATTTAAAAAATGAGATGAATGTGATATAAACAACTATCGCTCAATATCATTATTACCAATTTTCTCAAAGATAATCGAGAAGCTTCTAAAAATCAAAATTGCGAACTTCTTCGAAAGCAATAATTTATTTAACATAAATCGATACAGCTTCAGGAAGTATGTCTCTTCAACTGAAGCCATTCTTGCTTCTACTCAGGTTGTACAGGACGCTTCTGAAAATGGGCAGTACTTGTATTCAACTTTTGTTGATCTAAGTAAAGCCTTTTATTGTGCCTCTCATAAGATACTTCTAAATAAACTCAAATACTTCAGTTTTAGAGGTAACAGTATTGAACTTATAAAGTTCTATTTACAAAAAGGAGAACAATATGTGTCAATAAATAACTAAAAATCTCATTACTGAATTTGTAGTTCTTCAGGGCTCAGTACTGGGACCCCTACTATTCTTAACATATTAATGATCTTGCGACACATATAACAAACTATGAATCAGATTTGTTTGCTGATGATACAACTCTTATTTGTAAAAATTCAAATCTAAACCGTACAATAGACAATGGAAAAGAGGCACAATCAAAGGCAGAAGACTGGTTTCTGGCCAACAGACTTACTCTAAATTCTATCAAAACAAGTCATATGCTTCTAACATTATGGGCGAAAACACAACACAGCGGTGCGACGTCGCACCGCAGAAATCAACGACGTTGTAGAAATTTGCGATGCGACGTCGCTTAGTACAAATCCTGGGCGAAACCACAACATTGCGGTGCGACGACGCATCGCAAATTTCCACGACGTCGTTGATTTCTGCGATGCGACGTCGCACCGCAGTGTTGTGTTTTCACTTATGAGATGGGCAATGATTCTCTCAAGCAACGCACGCGCAAATCACGGAAGTCTGGTTGACTTTTATAAGCGACCTTTGGTGGTATTATTGTCAACCTATAAATCTTTTATTGTATTTTGCGTGTTATTGTTAATCAAATATTTATTTTTATATTTATGCATATGGCTAGATTTGTACTGCGGATTGCGAAACAGAAATCTCGTTTATATCCTTTAGTATTGTATAAAAATGATTTATTTTATTGGAAAAAATGTTTTATGTTGCCAGCAGCTTATTTGGTTTGTATATTTAATTATAACACGCCATACATACATCAAACGTGTCGCTTCTGGTACAGGTTTTCTGTGGCCGTGCAATGAACGTTCATCGCATCGCATTGCGGTGCGACTTCGTTTTTGCGATGCATCGTCGTATCGCAGTGTTGTGGCCTGCAACAGACGTAGGACACGTATTGTGCGGTCCACATCTCACTAGAAGCGTCTTCTCTGCGATGCAGTGGCGATGAAGTTTTAACGTTGCGTCATCGCATCGCATCGCCGTGCGACGTCGTTTTTGCGATGCAACGTCGCATCGCAGAAATCAACGACGTCGTAGAAATTTGCGATGCGACGTTACTTAGTACAAATCCTGGACGAGACCACAACACTGCGGTGCGACGACGCATCGCAAATTTCCACGACGTCGCGTTATTGATTTCTGCGATGCGACATCCCACCGCAGTTTTGTGTTTTTACTTATGAGATCGGGAATGATTCTCTCAAGCAACGAACGCGCAAATCACGGAAGTCTGGTGGTCTTTTATACGCGACTTAGTCTGTTGTACCAACAGGTTGCGTGTGTACAAGATTTGGTACATTATTTGGTTTTTATATTTAATTATAACACGCCATACATACATCAAACGTGTCGCTTCTGGTATAGGTCTTCTGTGGCCGTGCAATGAACGTTCATCGCATCGCATTGCGGACGACTTCGTTTTTGCAATGCGTCGTCGCACCGCAGTGTTGTGGCCTGCAACAGCCGTAGGACACGTATTGTGCGGTGCACATCTCACTAGAAGCGTCTTCTCTGCGATGTCGTGGAGATGCAGTTTTAACGTTGCGTCATCGCATCGCATCGCCGTGCGACGTCGTTTTTGCGATGGTAGATGAAACTAAAAATAAGGTTAAATTCCTTGGTGTTATGATTGACCCAAAACTTAGCTGGGTTGAACATGGCAATATGGTAGCAGAAAAGTTTACTAGTTTTATATATATATATATATATATATATATATATATATATATATATATATATATATATATATATATATTTTTTTTTTAAGAAACCGTTTAGTGAAGTATCAGCTACTGTCTTGAGTGCGGCCAAATTTGCTTTAAGTGAGTCTCAAATAACTTATCCAATTTTTTTTAGTTTGGAGACATTCGTCATGTCGACACAGAAATGTAGAACTTCAACGCCTATCGAATAGATTAATTTCTAATATAAGTTATAGAGATGAATGTAAACATGCATTTATAAAACAAAAAATTCTCATCTTTCCCTGCCTTTATATTTATCAATGCCTCACTTATTTCAAATCAAATATAGATAAATTTACAAGGAATAATATGATACATTCACATAATACTAGGAAAGGATCTGATTTCAAACAACCTAGACAAGGACTCAAAAAAAAAAAATGAAACTGGTTCGAACCACTATTGTATTAAATTATTCAATCTTCTTCCTAATTCAGTTAGATCGCGTACACTAAACAATTTCAGAAATGTCATTAAAGCTTATTTGCACAAAAAGTTTTTTACTCTATCGAAGAGTACTTTCATAATGACAGCACAGATTTAAAGGTATAACTAACTTTGTTCATAGTTTGTAGAATATTATGTCTGTGTCTTTTATACATTTCTTTTTATGCCCTCTATATTATTTATTGCTGTATTGCTATTTTAACAAATGATTACTATTTACTATTGATAAGATTATTTAAAAATAAATTGTATTTTGTGGAATGGATTTTTGTTCTTATACACTGTTTTATTTCTTTTTATTGTATATAACTATTAGCAATATTTGTATAATCACTATGTATTTATCCATAAAACATTATTTTGGCCTGTGTAAAATTGTTCAAATTTTTAACACCAATAATATATCTATCTATCTATCATAAACATGGAAAATATGGATTAATGACTAATTTTAATTCACTTTAGATTTGCTGTGTACGTAATGTTTGATAAATTACTAAAATTTTACAATAATTTATGATTTTCAAAGTTTTTAATTTGAACATTAAAAATAAAATAGAGAGTAGAGTAATCTGGCCTGGAAAAATTAAACATCCAGTGTATCAATCTAATTCAAATCCTTATTGAAGATGTAATTGACCTTATAATAATCGCGTATTAGAACTCGAAAACATATGTCAAACGGTTCCGAAGAGATATGAAAAATGATTGTGAGTACCAGTCACATTTAATCTATCTCAAAAACGGCACACTGGTTATATTTTTGTATGACTCAAATGCCATAGTTTAGGGTCTATAATCCACCATTAAAAGATTGACCTCCAATTTCGGGACACCCTGTATAACAGAAACAAAATGTATTGGGCAACTGTTTATTTTGTGATTATCTGTTATCGATAGCTGCTGCATAAAAATGTTCGGTGTCACAGCTTTCAGTATTTGCAAGAGATAGTAAGGAAGAATATTTTTTCCAAAATGGAAAACTTATGCTTAAAAAGGAAGATAGAGCAGGGACTATCGTGCGAGGAAAAATACAGATTGAAGTTCCAATTTTAACTTAGAAAACAAAACGGCTATTCTGAAAATTTTCTATTATTTAGGCATTGACCTCAAAAAATTCTCTTATTTAACAGTACTGCTACAACACTAGCTTCACGTCACGTTGTAGAGTTAACGTAAAGAATCCAAAACTATATTCGTTCACGTATTTACGTAACGATAGACAAATAATTTTGGTACGCAAAGATGTATTTCGTTCATTACATCAATTTCGCACAAAAATGTTGGAGATCATTAAAAAATGCTGAAAACTGGATAATCTACTTGATAAAATAGAGAGAACCACTAAGCAGGCCACATCGACTAAGGACACATTAAAATATTTTCAGCCGCACTATTCACGGAAGGTATATCAGTAAAAAATCTTTTTTGTACCTCTTCTCAGATACAGAGTGTACATTAAATAATACGCAGATAAACATTTCTGCGATAATTTTAGGGTGAAACTTTCCTCATATGTTAATATTTTTTCTACAAAGGTCAACTTTTCTTTTGGGCATCCGAAAAATGATACTGAACAAAATATTGATGAACATACAGAAAATTACGAAGCAGGTTCTGCGACGAGATAGAGACAAGCCATTTGTTGATAAAAATAAATGTTATATAACTTTGGATTTACAGCAATCAATGCCACTTCCGATACTCAAGGCTTCGTATTTGAGACAATCGTTGCTACATAATTTCGATGTGCACAAATCAACTTCTGCAAGAAATAGACCTTTTTTGATTTGATTAGATAAATAATGTGGCTAATAATTGTCCTTGTTCAAATAAACGGATGAAGATAGTAATCATCTTGTAATTTGGTCGGAATCAAGTTCCGGCGAAAATAAAAATTTTAACATTGTTTGTCTCTACCAACTAATTTTGAACTTATCATGGGGCATCGAATGCCTATTAAATAATTTTGCTGGTTCCTTATTTGTTTTCAGCTGGAAGAACTGGGTATCATAAGAAAGTCTCTTCAGAGACTTGGTAAGTAATATTTTGTTCTAATTAAATACTGCAGCAAAAATTAATTGGTTGCGCCGATTGCCTATGGGCATTTAATATTCCTTTTCATGTAATATTATAAATATTTTTTTAACTGACCAGTAAAAATTGGTTGTGACATTTCGATACAGTATATTGTTATATATTTTAACAAAATGACGCAACCAATTTTTACTGAATATGGTCAATTAAAAAAATAATATTTACAATATTATAGAAATATTATTGGATATATATATATATATATATATATATATATATATATATATATATATATATATATATATATATATAATGCAAGGTGGTAAATGCAAAAAATTGCAAATGGCAGAAGGATGCAAACCGTGGACACATGTTTCTGACTAATTGGTCTTCATCAGCACCGTGTAGTTGAGTTAAAATGGTGGATAAAACTCAAAAAAGACACTAAAGAAAAACCACTGACAGGGAGCCAGTCGCACCTTTGTGGCTTCCACTTGGATGGCTTTGTATGAGAGCGTCGACCAAGCATCGCACACGCGGACAACTATAGCAACCTGCGTGGGATTCCGGACTCAGGAGAATATATAAGAATAGAGAAGGAAGTTTACGCGGGTTTAATTACATTACAGTAAAAAACAATATGAAATAATGGGTATACCCCTGCATAAAAAAATGCAAGGTGGAAAATGCAAAAATTGCAAATGGCAGAAGGATGCAAACCGTGGACATGTGTTTCTGACTAACTGGTCTTCATCAACATGGTGTAGCTGAGTTAAAATGGTGGACAAAACTCAAAAAAGACACTAAAGGAAAGCCACTGACAGGGAGCCAGTGGCACCTTTGTGGCTTCCACTTGGATGGCTCTGTATGAGAGCGTCGACCAAGCATCACATACGCGGGCAACTATAGCAACCTGTGTGGGATTCTGGACTCAGGAGAATATATAAGAACAGAGAAGGAAGATTACGTGGGTTTAATCTGTAAAACTCTATTTATTTAATATAAGAATCATATTAGTAGAATATATCTGAATTAATATATGAACTGTCCTCAATCCTATTTTTGTCAGTCCTGTAATAATCATGGAACAATATTATACAATATTCTTAGAATATTTTTAGGAATAATTTAGGGATAGATAAAAGTGTGTAATTTTTTTCCATAAATAATTTCAACCTTCAAAAGGAATCGTAGGGATATTCTAAGAATAAAGTGTGTGTTATACGAGTTATTTCTTTCTTTGGGAGTTAACCTACTTTGTTAATTAACTGACTGATGATTAAATTCAAAAAACATCTTCTTGACCAAATAAATTCGATATTCTCCAATAATTTTCGGTATTTCTCGACATTTTTAGTATGGTAATTACTTTGCACCTCAATAGGTTCAATTTGAACTTCATAATCTTAAAAAACAATATTACTAAAGCATTTTTTAAAAAATTCAACAATCTAGGGATACGTTTCGTTTTGATAAGGATTAGAAAAAACTCACAGTTCAGATTAAAAATATTTCTTTTTTTATTAAATTATTTGAATATTCTAAAACCTAACACGTAATCTGTTTGTGGAATGTAGTACTTCCAATCGTGGCTCTTCAAATGTTTGGTTGTCGTAGGAAATATAAGACAGTTAACTGTTCTGAAATATGTTGTGTTAAAGAAATATTCGCTAGGTGTCGCGCGTTGTTCAATTAGGAAAAATTAAGAGAATAGTGAATGTACTAGTCTTGATAATTATAAAGCAAAAATAAATGATTTATAAATGTTGATGTATTATATACGGTCATATAAACTAATAGTTTTTAATGATAAGGCATGTTTTCCAATAATTAACACTGTGATAAATAAATTTTATTTAATTAAGTAAATATTTTTCTAAAAAATTAATCCAAAATTTAGTACCTACCATTTTTTTTTCAAATGTTTAAATTATGAAGAAAATAAATGTTTGAAGAAATTAAAACCCTATATGTCTAATATTTAATTTAAAACACTATAAAAATAGCTGGATTTTGATGATGTTTTTGTTCTAATTTAAGCACTCAAAGCATAGAAATTCATTCATACACTGATTTTTAGTCCACCGCTATATTCTATACATGGAATATATTATGGTTTTTCTAAAGGCAAATGAGAAAAATGTTTTTATTTTTGTACATTCCAAAACTGTTTTAAAAACATTATACATTGGTCCATCGATATATTCGATATATGAAATATGTTATGGACTGTCCAAACACATGAAAAAAACATTTATTGGCATATTCTAAATAGTTAATTATGACACAAAGACGAAAATTGCTGTTTTTCGTATGATTACGGAAGACCGTATGAGTACGAAAAAAGATTTTCATCCTTGTGTCATACTTCATTTTTTTATTCGATTTTAAAAAGAAAATGATAAAATTTATAATAATTGAAAGATCTGATCGTAGTCGACTTCACGTCACTTTGACACAATTTAATAAAAATGTCATGACAGTTTATTTGATTTGTTTATGGTATCCTTTATTTTGTTCATATTTATTTACCGTCCGAAAAGTACTTTTCGTCCTAGGACGAAAAATACTTTCGGTCGGGAAAAGTAATCGAATAGCAAGCACAACAAAAAATAATACCTGTTATAAAAAGGAGATCTTTTCGTCCAGATAATCAAACCAAAAAACATCACTTTCCAATACAATCAAATAAAAAATACATATTACTGTGCTAGATGTGAAATACAATATTCTGTCCGAATGGAATATATTTTTTTATAGATCATTTTACTTGTCTTATAATCGATATATTATTTTACATTTAGTAGTTTTTAAAAAAAGAAAAATAAATCCTACTGTACCTATCTAACCACCACAGTTTTTCAATCGTCTAAATTTCTCAATTAATTTGTACATTATTTCATCATTGGGCTGGTAATATTATTTACAAAATCCCTAATTTTTTGTTTGAAGATGTCTAAGATATCGTTAAAATTTACGTTTTTTTTTCTTTTAAAATGTTAAAAGAATATCACTTACCGAAGTTCGCTTGAAACTAAATATGGAGATCTAGCCGGCCACAATCAAACCTAATTGAATGACCAATTCATTTACTGGGAAAGAAATGCTGATTGCATGTGGATTTAAATGCATTTAAAAAAAACAGGATCCAATATCTTTTACGAGAAATACCTCACCACAACTTTTTTATGATTTCTTAAAAAAATTTTGTAATTAGAGTTCTGTCTTAAACTTTGGAAAATGTTGCTTAATTTTTCCATCCAACGTTTACCAGAATTCTAGTGTCCTCATCACCATCTACAACCATTTAATTTTTGAACGACCTTTTCTTTGTAAGGATATAATCGAGGTTTGAATGTGGCTTTTACTAATATTTAATTGCAGTTGTCTTTAAATTGGAAAACACACTGTGAGCATTTGGTTTCTAAGTTTAATTCTATAGCTTATATGTTTAGGAATTTACGAAAGAACAGTCCTTACCATGGAACAGTTAATAATGGTATATTACTCACAAGTGGAGTCTCGACTTAGGTATGGAGTCTGCTTTTGGGGAAGGTCCACATTATCATGCGGTATTCGTAGCACAAAAGCAAATTTTAAGGTGTATAAGGGGGGGCATCTAGTATTCATAGTTGTAAAGACATTTTTAAGGATTTCTAACTTTTGACACTCCCTTCTCAATATATATATATATGTGAGTTATGTGTTTCTGTTTTTAGTAATAAAGGTAAATTTAACCTGAATAAAGATATTGATGATATAAATACCAGACATAGAAACGATTTTCACATACTACGTTGTAAATTCTCTGTTACGTGCAAATCGCCAAGTAGTTTGAGTTTAAAAGCTTTTAATTGCTTACCTACTAATATAAAGGATTGTAAAACAATTAGTTTATTTAAGACATCTCTTAAGGAATTTTTACTAGATAAGTGATTTTATAATATTAGTGTCTGTGAAAAAATGTAATAATTTGTTGTATACCTTTACCTTATACATATAGTGTGTATTTTTTTAGATTAAATTTTGAATTGTGTTTGACTATTCCTACACAATTGTATTAATTGTCTTAAATAAAGAAAACAAAGCTTAGTAAATATTCAACGTCTTTGAATCTCACGGAATTGTTCACGATCGTCTTCCACCGCGTTCTCCTGACTTGAATCCCATTGAACATGTGAGGGATTTATTGGGTAGGACACATCAAAGACATCAACCGTCCTCAGAGATCATTAGTCACCTGTCAGATATTCTTCCCATTTTATGGGCACAAATCCCACAAGATGTGATTGACCACAGAAGCGTTAGACTAAGAGCCAAAGTGGACAGAATATGAGGTATTGATGATAGGTTTAGGACATTGATGGTTCCAGAATGGCTAAACACTTATTAAGCTAAAATTATTTTCCCTCGTTTTTTCTTAACAAAATTATGCAATGCAAACAGGTTAACACAGTTGTTGTTAATCCCCCACGACTATTTTTTTTTAGTCCAATACTTTCATGAAAAAACGAAATATCATTAACTTTCTGTGTCGTGTAGATGAAAATAGGCTAGATACACCTTGCTTAAAGGGTGGCACTATTATTATTATTTTTTTTATCTCTGTTTTTTGGCCTTACAAACAAAGTGTTTTAGCCACGAACTTTTGAATTGTGAAATGATAATATCAATAGCATAATATCTATATTTTTTTCATTCACACATACACACACTCCCGCGCACGCACACACACCCACACACGCACGCACGTACGCACGCACTTCAATATCTAAGGAATTAGGTACTAGGAAATTAGACGAGGAGGACACGCTTCTCGCCCAGGGGTCTTTCAAGGCATTTAACTAAGCAGACAGAGGTAGACCACGGTTTAAAGGAATTAATAAACAAAGGGTTAGAACAAAGGTTTTAGGGAAACACACTCAAATTTCTATTCTGGACTCAAAAAAGACGGAAGTAAGATCCTTCATTAAGTTAAAATCTGCAAGGTTTAATATGTGAGGTAACCATATTGGAGGAATAAACCCATTGTCGTAGAGGTATTTAAGAAAGTTTTTTGACCTTGTCTCTGTTAACGGGCAATTGAATACATAATGATTCACGTCACCAATTGCACCACATGAACAAAATGGATCTTCGCGTATTTCTATTTTAAAAAGATGGGCGGGGAATTTGCCATGGTTGAGTTTTATTCTGCTGACAGTAGATATAATTTTTCTGCTAAGGTGACAATTTTTATACCAGTGGGACATTGGGATGTTAGGGTGTATTTTGAAGTAGTGTGTATTGCTTTGTTCACCATATTTTTGCCATTGCATGTTCCATTTTTGTAGTAGATGTCTTTTAATAATAGAATAAAAATCAGAGGATACTATAGTACAGTCTTTTATAGAACTAGCTCTATTGACGTTTTTTGCAATTTTATCAACTTTATTGTTTCCTGGGATACTGGATGGGCCTTTACCCATAAAAAATAGAAATTTATGTTTAGGTTAGATGTTGTAGTCAATGTTTCCATGATTTTAACGATAAAAAAAGTTGGGATAAAAACATTTAGAACCAGGAAAGTGGCATAATTTTTTTAAAACTGATTGTGAATCAGAACAAATCACCACACACTATTATTTAGAAAATTAACATTTTTAAATTTAATTTTTATAGGAAGATCATAGAATGAATTAGCAGCTTTAATACGAAACTGTTAATTAAACGAACGCGAACATAATTTTTAAAACGCACAGTAAGGGAAAAAAAAGCATAAACTTTCTCGTATGGTTTATGTATAGGATATAAATAATAAGTGGTCATTTTATAATACTATTATTCACCTTCACTGTATCAAAAAATATATAAGAAAATTTTAAGAAATCTAGGTAGTTATTAGTGATTAGTAGAGTTGGCATTTCGATGCGCAAATCATGGGCGGTGCCAGATAGAGAAATACCCAAGTACGTAAGCGAGACTTGTTTACTATTTTAGTCTACTGTTATGCGTCAAGGTGTCAATAACGTAATTTACTTCTCTCCGTTGTATTGTTGATAATTTTATTTTTTGTATTTTATTCTTGATATTAATTTAATAATAAAGTATATCAGACCTGCCAAAGGGTAAAAAACGGCCATAAGCTGACAAAGTGAATAAATTTATCAGTGAATTCCCTGATGTATTCTACAATAGTGCTATAATAATTTGTAAGGTGTGCGAGACTGACATGATGTGCTGGGACAAACATGATTATAAACGATATGTCAGTTCTGTGCAACATAAAACTAAAGAAAATGGCGTGCCCTCGACAACACAGTTTTTGTTCGATTTACTCTTAATGCTGATTGCCTGTGATGTTTCGCTGCACATACTCGATAAACAACCATTTCAGGTCTTCTGGAATAAATACAATCCCAAGGTGACGTTACCAAGTCGCACAACGTTGCGTAACTATGTACCAACTGTAAGCAAAGACATTGTAAATAAGATCAAATGCGTACTAAAAAATACACGGCGGGGTTATGTTAACGAGACGACAGATTGTAAAAAAAATTCTATTGTAAATTTTATAGTAGAAATGTTATAGTACGTGTACTGGATCCTCTTAAACCAACATTTCCACTGTTACTAGCTAGCAAAAGACTAACTGAGTCAAATAATTACGCGGGTGGTGCTGGAGACGTTAGAAAAATTTTACCTGTTAAAAAGTCAAGTTTTGATGTTTGTGACCGATGGTGCCACAACGATACGTTTAATAGGCCGTTCTCTTCAAGAACACGGTTGTAGGTTAGTACATGTTACGTGTAAAGTGCATGCTTTACACCTTGTGGCAGAAACTATTCGACAAGATTTTCTAAAGTTAGATACATTAATAGCAAGTTCTAAAAAAGTGTTTCTTAAATCTCCTAAACGTCTTCGCGCATTTCATAGCAAGTGTTCCGGTATTTCTGAACCACCACAGCCGATTCTTACACGTTGGGGAACATGGTTGGAGACAGCATTTTATTATGCTGAATATTTACAACAAATAAAAGCTGTGATACTACAATTCAATCCAGACGAGGCTGTAGCTATTAAGGAAAGCCAGACAAAATTCGAAGATGTTTCTGTTGAAACAGCTTTAAAACTATTCACAAAAACTATAAAGGATAACATGCCGCCATACAAAACTTACAAAATAGTGCGTTGTCGTTAGCGGAGTCACTGCAAATAGTGGACGAAGTAAATTGACCGCTACACTCTATAGGTGACTCAAAAAATGAGCCCGTTGGAGAAAAGTTCGCACGTGTGTTAAAGTAAGACACCGGTTTTACCAGATTAAGACAAATTTGTAATGGTACTGATGGCGCATCTGCAGATCGAGTAAGTGAGTTCAAAGACTATTTTAAGTATGCTTGTATTACATCAATAGATGTCAAACGGTCGTTCTCAAAATACAAACATATTTTTTACATGATGCTGCAAGGTTCTTACACATCTTTTCCAGTTTGTGATAACCAAGCTAGTTAAGAGAGTAAGTTGTGCATAGATTGTTATAAATTGTAGTGTATTGCTTTTATTACTAGTTAATTTCTTTTCTTACACTTATTATGGTGCGTACGCCTATGTCTTGCGGCGCATTCTTGCCAACTCTAGTGATTAGGATGTCTGTTCTAAAGTCAACCTGCCAAATATTTCAAATTCAAAACGTATACAAGCTTTCTTGAGATTAACAATTACAACCAAAAAAGTGGCACAATCAATCAATAAACAACATTTGTTTATAAATTTAATGACAGGCTAATCCTACCTGTTTTTATGAAACATTTCAGTTTTTGTCTGGTAAAACCCATTCTTTTCAACAATTTAAATCACCATTATTACTTGCAGAACAGAACAAACTCTCAATTAGATTTTAAAACGTTTCCAATAAGATTTTAGGAAAATAATGTTTCCAATATTTGTAAAAAATCATTTTTACAAATTTCGGTATGTGCTAAAAAAATTCCCTCAGAATTTTCTCTCTAAGTAAACGAATTCATTTGTTTCTCTTTAAGTTATGGTTTTATAAAGTTGAAATTAAATTTAATATTGATTATAACTGGTTAAATTAATTGATTTGCAACAAAGCTACTAATTCATATTCCTAAAATTATACAATTTTAGGAATATGAATTATTTTTTATAATTGCCTATTAAACAAAACTCTATTTAATATTTATATAAAGCTTTACATTTCATAATTTTCTTTTTAATAAAGAATGAAAATGCACTCTTATAAGTTCTTTAAAAAGGTCCCTAATAAAGTCTAGCTGTAAAACGCCATTTAAGAAATTTAATGAAGTAAAATGCTAAATTGTAGTCCTCTTCTTTTCTTTGAGAACTTTTTCTCATTTAGGTACATTTTTTCCTTTTAATGTGAAAATATTAAAGTTTGACTTTTGCAACTTCTAAATGAAATTGAGGCTGTCGGCGACTTCGTCAAAACTGCAAACTCGTAACTTTTAATCTAACACCTCTTCAATAATGAAGTCTACTCTCAATCCAAGCATATTAACATATACAGAGGCAATTTAAATATTACCACTCGAAAGTTTTCAATTACTTTATGGTTGACTTTTTCTGTTAGGCGTTAGTCAACTGATTAAAGATTTAAATTTAATTTTATAGGATTAAAATAATACACTGAACTGATTCTGAGGTTGGCTCCTTGTGAAACATTATCAAATATTTTAAATATATTAAGGTACGATGGCTCTGAAGGGCCACAGCAAATAAAAAAACTAGAAATTTCTACTTAAAAACTAGAAATTTCTACTTTAAAACTAGACATTTCTACTTTAAAATTAGAAAATTCTACTTTAAAACTAGAAATGTCTACTTTTAAAGTAGAAATTTCTACTTTAAAACTAGAAATTTCTACTTTTGAAACTAGAAGTTTCTAGTTTTAATTTAGAATTTTCTAATTTTAAAAGTTTTACATTAAGAGGCGCGGCACCCAAAACGAGTTTGTTGCCAATATCGCTTTACCTTAATCTGAGGCTTACCAGTGGCTTCTAGATAAAAAATGTCCTGTATAAAATTTTTTAAGAACGCGAAAGTTTTGTCTCAAACATTTTTTTTGCAAGTCGAATAGACACTTATGGAGTTTTAAAGTGAGACTGATGAATGAAACTTCCAAGAACGCTCAGTTTTAAGGTATATTTATATTTTTAGGAAATCATGCCCTTAAAAAGTTTTATACCAACGGCCATGTCTCAAATACGTGTATACAAAGCTTGAGCTAATATCTTTGTTATAATATGCCCCAAATTAAAAAAAATAATAATAAATCGGTCAATGCGTTCAAAAATAAGGTGTTGCGGTGTTAAATCGCACACGTTGTATATGTATACAGAAAAATTTCTTATAAACATAAGTCCACTAGGGCTTTGTTTTTGAGATACAGGGTTTTTAAAATAGTCTTTTCTTAATATCGTAGAAACAACAATAGATAATTCGTTATGAATTATAATGGCATAAATTACAATCAAAATGAGGTGTGTGTGTGTGCGTGCGTGCGTGCGCGCGTGCGTGCGTGCGTGCGTGCGTGCGTGCGTGCGTGCGTGCGTGTGTGTGTGTGTGTGTGTGTGTGTCTCATTCCATCCACTAATGGGTTGACGGGGGTAATTCACCTCTCTTATTTAAAACTGTTTATACAGGCATTTGAAACATGGCCCCTTGCATAAAACTTCTAAACGACATAATTTTCTAAAAATAAAGCCTCAGATTAAAGTTTTTGGTCAAGAATTTAAAACAAAAATTTCAATATTAAAACTAGAAATTTCTAGTTTCGAAAGTAGAAATTTCTAGTTTCAAAAGTAGAAATTTCTAGTTTTAAAGTAGGAATTTCTAGTGTCAAAAGTAGAAATATCTAGTTTCAAAAGTAGAAATTTCTAGTTTTCAAGTAGAAATTTCTAGTTTCAAAAGTAAAAATTTCTAGTTTTAAAGTAGATATTTCTACTTGAAAAGTAGAAGTTTCTAGTTTTAAAATAAAAATTTCTAGTTTTAAAGTAGAAATTTCTAGTTTTAAAGTAGAAATTTCTGGTTTCTTTTTATTTGTTGTGGCCCTTCAGAGCCATCGTATGAAGGAAATTTGCTTTTTAATGCTTCAAAATTTTTTTATTATAAACTCTACACGTGTTGCTGATGGTAGTACTGTCATTGTGGTTGGTCAGGATACAGACCTTTTATTGCTATTTATACCACACTTTACCACTGAAAACTTTTAGTTCCTTCGGCCACAGGCAAAAGAGAAAATGTATACAAAACCTCTAGACAGATTCATAAGAAGAAGAAAGATTTTCATTTTTGTCATCCAAACTTTTTCGGAAAGGAAAAGTTTAAGTTTTCGAAATTACCAGAAAAAAAATAGGGACGAAGAACAAAAGTGATTGTAGTTAATCAAATAAACCAACTAAGAAAGACATCGTGAAAGCTAGTGAGGAGTTCATGCTAGCTGTCATGTATCATCAAAATGGAAGACATTAGATGAACATAGATTTTATCTTTATTATTAACAAACAGCGAATCAAAAGTTGGATACATAATTTCACCTAGTTTCACTTCTTCCTATATCAGCTGCAGCAGATTCCTAAGCATTTCTTCAGTATTTACTATCAAATCCAGCAGTTGCTAGGAAATGATGTAGATCTATGTGAATGAGATTGGAACTTTATTAAACTACACTACAGCCTGTTTTTACTAACAACTTTTCCTCCAGCGTCCCAAGGACTTCTATCATCACCGGGGCCACTATAAAATATTAGAAAGAGTTCACCATTTATATTAATATATCCCTCAGGAAAATTAAGTTCCGTCAAATTTTTAACAGCAGACAGCTGAGCTGAAGTTGCCGATGGTAAATCTGATGGTATGTTCGCCAATATGGCCTGAGTAATAGCACTTTCATGTTTGCAATAGCTTACCTTGGCTTGAGCCGTGGTGACATCAGCAACATTTAGATGTGGTATAGTACGAACTACTGCTTCCTGTACCGTAGGCGCCCTTTGTGGATAGCGATTCTTATTGTAATCGGCACACTTCCAAAATATTTTCTCCCAGTAACTCTTTCTCTCTTATGTGCGAAACCATCATATAATAACATTGGGTTGCCCCTTTTACTTGTTACAAACTGCAGAACCATGTTAACATTTTAAAAGATGTAATTTTTGAACATTGTTCAAGAATAACAGCGGTGACAGGCGTCCAAATGTTATGCGTGCGTCTGTCATAAGTTTCGTGCTCCAAAGTAACCGCGTCTACTTTTCGCACGTCCTATCTGCCGAATTTAATAGACGCGATACTAAGCCATTCCACATTTATGAACATATTTTAGTTAATGTTTTATCGACCAGTAATAATTTGAAAATGAACCATTTGTGGGTTAGGTCGTTTTTGCCTTCAAATCTTATTTTAAATTTAAGATCGAACAACTGGATTCTTCACTGGAACATTATTTGCAATAATCCTCTTCCAGAATAAACAATTTTAGTAAATCCAATAAATTATAATGACATATTTAAAAAGAAAGATTCTAATAATAAACGAGCATAGTTTTGATCAGAATGGAAAATAATATAATGTTATATTTGATAAAACACTCTTAAAGTACCAATATTTCAGATTTAAGTTCTGCGGATATGAAACTTTTCTCATGGTCCAGGCTTTTATGTTGCTTAGGAAAGACGATAACCATTACAACTGTAATATAAACTTAAATCTCACCCATCGACTTTCAAATTTATTAAGAGAATTTAAAATCAGGTAACCGCCTGCCTTTTGAATTTCTCCCCAGATCGACACTAGGAAGATGTGGAAATTGAGTTGAGAATTTCTTAATTAAATTTGTCATTGTCTAATTTTACTTTTTGTTGAGCCTCTTCTGGCTGTTCGTCGAGAGTTCGATTCTTTTTATTTCCTATTTAAGTTACTTCTTTTACTTAATCTTCTTGTCAGTCTAACGATGAGTTGATAAAATAATCTTATTATGAGTTAACATGTAAAGTTTGTTATTCTTTGTATATTTCTGAAAGTTCATAAAAAAAGCTACGAAGCTTCCTTTGTTACAAAATAATTTTTTAATTGAGTTCAGACTAATATTGAAAATAAAAAAGAATTAAAGTAAAATAATGGTTAGTACTAGAGACTGGATATATTTTTTTTAATGTAAAACATAAAAGACACCACATAAATTAGGCAACTTTTAAATTCAAAACTGAAACCACTACACGGGCAGATGCTACACTGCGGACACACAACAATTCCCTACGACATTTGTCAGGGTCGAAGCCGGGACTTGAACCCGGGTGTCAGCATATGGTAAAACCAGCTAAGTTTGTCACTCAACTCTCTAGCAATTAGCATTCGATTAAATCTCCTCAAGTTGATTAAAAATTTATATAGCCAAATAAATTAATAATTCGTATTAATTCCGCGATAAAATGAATTAAATATAGAATACAAAATAATAAATTAATTAATTAATTAATTTGGTTTAAATATTGGACAGCTTTGATCTGTAACATTTAAAAAAATTGCAAGTAACGAAATTTAAATTTATAAATTAGGAAATCAAAAAGTTGGCAGCGGTGGGATTCGAACCCACGCCCTCGAAGAGACTGGTGCCTTAGACCGCTCGGTCGCGCTACCCTGTGGAATATCTTTTAATATACTCGTAGAAAATGAAACAGTTTTACGGATAGTATAAAACATATACAGTGTTTATCAAAAACTTTGCTTCACAAGGAAATTTTGTTTATTATTTGATTTGAAAAAGAATATATAATCATTTCTACTTGTCATAATAACGTGTCAATTTAAAAATTGTCATGTGACTTCTTGTATGGTCAAAGTTTATTAGATATTATATTTCTAAAAAATTATAATAAAATAATTATTGGGCATTACAAATTCTCTCTGCATCTGCTTAAAATAATGGGGTTATTAATTCTATTTCTTGTTGCATTTTTAATTTGAACAAACGTTTATATCACCATTTTCACAAAATAATGATGTTTTTGAACATTTGTTGCAAATAATATCCACAGAATGAGGGCTACAGTTTTTAGACTCACCAGTTGGCGTCAATGGCGAGTAAGGTAGCTGTCAAAAGTTATTGTTAGGTGCGGAACAAGTTTATAGGATTTTATTGTAATTATTTCGTACACCAGAAAATAAAAAAACTTGTTAACTATGCCTCAGTGTTGTGCAGTACCATTTTGTTCGAAAACGAAAGACGGACATATGTTTCCGAGAAACAAAACTCGCCTAAAACAGTATTGGTAGCGATTCGCAAAGATAACTTAACTCCTTCGAAATATTCGTGTGTTTGTATGAAACATTTTAATCCTGACGATTATGCGTTACCAAAGGAGCCTACTACAGAAAATCGTAGGAAATAATCATGCACATTCGTTGTCTTCATCATGCTCATGCTCATGCTTGATATAACCTAACTTTAATGACATAAGACACCTCTGTAGGTAGAACAATTTCCCCACTGAGCAAGTAAATTACTACTTTCCGCTTCTGTCATCATTGTGTTAAATATTTCTCAGCTAATATATACAAAAATCACTAAAAACCCGCGTTAAAAAGTCGTAATAAACATTAACGTTCAGTGACATTTACCTCACCCTACACTAGCGCCTCTCGTGGTGAATTCGAGCGCCGTAGCCCTCATTTCTATAATTTTTTAAATAAATGAATTGTTTATGTTTTTAATTGTTTTCATAAATAACCTTATTTCAAAAGATATATTTATGTTATTAAGTATGAAAGGCAATGATAGTATATTATACAGGGTGTCTTAAGTGTGTAGTTATATTTAAACCACCGATTCTTGACATCTGTAGAAACCCTCTGACACATTTTTTTTTAATTCCCACGTGTAACTGAGTTATCGACTTTCAAAAAAATATGATGAAATTGTTTTGGAACTGCTGGTTACTGGAAACATTCTATATCTTAGCAAAAATGATGTAATGGACTGAAGCAACGTTGCCGCATATCTTATGCAATTCTCTCACCTAGGCGCGATTTTAAAATCGAGTTAACATAAGTTGAAGGTTACCTAGCATTATATTTTCACAAAAATCGATGATATTCTAATACAAACCACTTCAACTAAAAGTTACTTTTGCATAAAATATGTGTTGCTATAACCACTTCCGAAACAAATGTAAAATTGAAAAAATTCGAATTCTAAAAGTGAGTTTAGCTAACCCACGATTGAAAACCGAGCCCTAGCATTAAGTTCATTCTCGAATTTATAATAACATTGGATGAAATAATTAGCTACTTAAACGATTAATTGCTCCACTTGAAATAATTTTTAAACATTTTGAAATACCTTCAATGTGAGAAATGTACAATTTTGACTTTTTCTTGCACCAATCAACATTTATTTTTAAGCGTTTCATATGGAATGTACAACTAAAACTAAATTTTCCGATGAACAGTAAACTTTTTTAGGGAATCTCGAGAGGAATTTAATGTTCCCCATCTCATTTGTTCAAAGATTATAAAAGGATTATTATTTTTAAGAAGTAGGTACTTACCCTATGCTATTACAATTGTTTGAAATGTATAGGTGTTCAAGGAATAAATCAGCTCTCTACTATTTTAATTGGCCTCTAATAGTAAAACATTGAAGGTACTACACAATATCAGGTGATGAAAAATAATTTGTAGTATTATCACACACTTCTGTCACTGTTTACACTGGTCATACCCAACACTTTGCATTTTATTCCTCCAAAATACTCTGGACGGTTAGGAGGATAGTATACGTCATTTTTTATAAAAAAGATCAATTTTTTCTTGAGAAAACAACACTTTATTCGGGATATTACATGATAAAAATTCAACCACGCCATAATGTGAACTGCGATATTAGCGTCGCATATGTAACCTATGATCTTCACACATCTAACCACGCATCTAATCAGTGTTGCCAGTCTACCATTTTCATGGTATTTATACCATTATTTTCCTTGTGTACCTGCACTTTTTTTAAGTAATAAAACTATTATTTAAAAATTTCTACCATTTTACACCAATATTAGCAAAAGTTGATAAAAAAGTTAAATTTAGGTCGTCAGCCCCGACCTCGGTCAGTTCTTCCATTAAAAAAGAGTAAACTGAATTAAATTTTATACCGTGTACGTAGGATCCTTATAAATTGGAACCTCGCATAAACAGCGCTAGTTGTGCAAGCCCAAATAAATAATAGTCTTTTGCTGTTTTCTGTTGTTTCTGTTGCGATGGTAAGACCCGTCTTTTCAATGCTCAGTTAGCTAAATTAACCGTCAGTTAGGTCAATAGAAATTTTTTGAAAAGCATCATGATTTATTTATAATGAAATTTATAACCTATGTGAAAATCTCACACATCTGGCAACACTACACCCCATGTAAAAACCAGTGCTATTGATAGTTCGCGTACCTGTCTGCATTAGAATTTACAAAAATGTATCTAATACCGTTATTTATAGTTTTTGGTGATTAAATTTGTGATTCGAAGTTTTGAGTTACTATGTTACTGAAATTTATTATTTATAATTTGTTCCTTTGGTGGTTCATTTTGTGAAAATTAATGATTAACCATACCGACTCATTTTATTATTTTAATGCTTGATATGTTAAAGACATATTTTCAAGTAAATGAAAATGCTACACAAACAAAACGGCTATGGAATGCTATCCAAACCTCAAGCCCATATAATATATTCATGTAGTAACTGTTGTATTAGGTAGGTAACAAATCTACGTTTTCGTTCGTTTAAAGTAAATGCGTCTTTTTAAAATGATTATTTTCAACTTTGATGCATTTTTAGAAATGAATCATATTAAACTTAAACTATAAATTAGAGACAATAATAATAATTTAAAATACACAGAAGAAGTGCATATTTTTAATATTTGGTGCTTACGAGACGAGTTCTGTTTATTTATAAAAAAAGTGTCAGGATTACCTAATTTTACAAGGAAAAATAGATAAACAGATACTTTTAACACCTTTTATTTTAAGAGTAAGCTACAAGTGACAAGTGTCGCTTTCCACAAAGGACTAATCAACCGCGCCTTGGCCGCCTTGAAGTTTATTTCTTATTTTCGGCCAGTGTGTACAGATATCTTGCTTTCTTAAAAAGAGCTCAATGTTTTATAAACTATTAAATTTGTTTTGGTGCGGCGTCTACACTGATATTAAATAAGTCTAATATCGTCTCACAAAATGTCCGTGACAAAAGGGTAATATTTTTTTTAAAAATTCAAAATTTGCAATTCATGCAATTACATGATAATTGAGGAACTCTGGCAGTAGCAACACTGCCTTCAGTACGTCATCTCTGTGAACGGCGTTTACAAAGTTATCCAGTGACTATCAAAACGTCAGTGGCTGGAGGACGAAAAAATTATCAGAAATTAAAAATTTTTTTTTGTTCAAAAAAAATTTTTTGACAGTGCCAATCAATTGTACACGACGAAATATATTGAGGGTTAAAATATAACTACGCATTTAAAACTCACTCTGTATATTGCTAAATTCAGAATTTTTTTTTAACAGCTAAATATACAGTGTGCCACTTAAAATTTAAAAAAATAGATAATTTCTGGTTAAACCGGAATTGACAAATATAAATGTGATACACATTTATGATGTGGATTATCACAAGTTCATTTCAGCATTAATATACAGGGTATTAACTCTTTTTTCTCTAGTTTTGATCACCTTGTTACGCACTGCAACGTGCACAAAATCGTATTACAGTTAGCATCAATTAGGAACTAAAAAAAAATAGGAAATAGTGGTAATTTAAAACAAAAATGAGAGTAGACTATTTAAAAGTTATTAAGAGCATCCCACCAAAACAAACTCCCATTTAGATGAGACTATCGACAAACAAAATTCGCATTTTTTAATAGTTTGTACAAATTTAAAAGGCATGGGTTAGAACATAAACTGCTTATAAATATCAACTTGATTAAGTTGATTAGTTGTTGTACATTTAGATTTGGAAGTAAATTTAATAGTTATTTACGTAACATTACCGGAAAGTGATTCTGCCGGAGCTGAGAATCGAACTCAGGAGCAGATAGACAGTAACTAGTCGAGCTTGTAGGGTGCTCTAGTAAATTGCGCTATCTCGGAATAGGAATAATAATAATAAGAATAATAATTTTTATTGACCATGAGATTATAAAACTAATCATATGGGACTAGTCAGAAGTACAGATTTAAAATTACTGTTTAAAGTGTAAATTACAAACAATAAATAACTATAAAAAATTAAATATTATGACTCTTCCAGGTATTTTCATTCATCAGTGCATAATGTATGCAAAAGAAAATAAGATGCTACCCAGAAATTCTAATTTTCACATGTACGACACTAGAAACAAAAATGATTTTAATATCCCATATCATAGGCTGAAAAGAACTCAGCAGCCAGTAAATTATCTATCTATTGTCTTGTATAACAAACTTCCATATTATCTAAAAGACATGACAACAAACCAACTAAATGTAGCTCTAAAAAAAGATTCTAATTGATAATATATTTTACAGTGTACAGGAATTTTTCGAGTATAATTTTTTATGAGAATTAAAGTTCGTACATTGAACTATCTTTCATCTATTTTTTCGCAAGTTCATTTAAACAATTAATTATTGATATAGATGCATGTGTGTATGGATATATGTGTGTATATATGTGTATATTGTATATTATAAGTATGTGTATGTATGTATGTATAAATCTAGTGCATAAGTGTGAACAAATGATGCCAGTTATCCTGTTACGTGTTCAAAACTAACTGTTACTGTAATGTTTCGTTTCTTTTCTTTTATTTGTATAAGTATGTTTAGATATACATTAAATTCCTTTATCACTGTATGACAACCTTAAACATTGTTACAATGTACCTTGGGCAATAAATATTATTATTATTATTATTATTATTATTATTAATGATTGTTAATGTAATTGCCTATCAGTTTTTTTTCCATGTTTATAAATTTTAATGTGTGTACTGTCTACAGTTCAATGCTTTTTCAGTGTTATTTATCTAATCATATTAGTTTCTACTTTTTTGTTATTATCGTTGTATCTGTTATATTTATTTATGTTTGTCATACATTTTTATATGTTTTACATATTTTTTATATATTTTTTACAATTTCTCTGTATTATTGTATAATTGACTTGTGTAAATACTATATTATATAAAGCACCAATAAATATCTATCTATCTATCTATCTATCTATCTATAACGAACAATTACATCAAAATAATAAAACAAATACTTAAAAACTAACATAGACTAACATACCATATACTAGCGGGACTGAGTTTAAAATACATAATTTAAATAATCAATTATAGAACAAAAACAAGTTTCTGCTGGGAAATTTTTGAAAACATTTTTGAAAGATTTATTAGAAGTAATTTCTTTAATGTGATCCGGTAGCTTGTTGAACAATAGTAGGGATATACCGTTAATTTTTAACAAATTACTTTCATTATTATTGATTAATTTGGGTATAAAATATGGTTTCAATTCTATTTACTAATAACTTGTTGTTTAAAAACCACACCGTAAGCTTATTTAATATATTTTGAGCAGTGTTCACACTTAAGTAAGATGTATCAACTGCAAATAAAATTAAATTTTTACCATTGACACTTACAGAGAAATCATTAACAAAAATTACAAATAAAAGTGGCCCCAGTACCGAACCCTGGAATACTCCACAAGATACATCCAATATATTAGAATGATAGCCATTAATTGAAACTTGTTGTTTTTGGTCAGATAGATAAGACCTCACCTAGTCACCACACTTGCTCCTAAAGCCAGATTGATATATCTTACCAATCAGAATACCATGGTCGACAAGGTCGAAAGTGTTGCTTAGGTATATAAATATTCCCAAGCATTTTTTATTATCATTTATATTATCATACAGATTATCAAGAAAACTATGAATAAATTCTAATCACAAAACCTAAAAGTTGTCTAATTATAAGGTGCACTGTCCAATTGAAAGTGGAAGATTCTTGTGGTTGTACCCAAGTTACGACAAACTACGAAGATTAACTAGATTCATCATTAGAGGATTTTAACATAGACTTAAATATAAAACATCGATTACAAGTATAACTTTACAGATATCAAAGAGATTTTAAGGAATTCAGTGAGATTTCAAGATTTCTTTAAAACTTTATTCAGATTTCAAGGTTTTACAAATTTTGGAATATTTCAACGATTGCAACTCACCTATTATATTTCAAATATCAAAAAAAGACTGGAAGTGAAAGTTCAAATGAAATGTACGAAGATTTCATCAGCGAGCCGCTCCTCGGTAGGCAATTATATGAAATATAATGTCGATCAATATTAAATGTTAATTGTAACAAAATAAAAATACGTATCTTTCTGTGGATAAAAGTTCAGTTATTATTGTCTGAAATGAACAACTTTGATCTTTGTTTCATTGAGACAGCCCAATATGTTAAAACTTTATTGAATTTCGCTTAATGGATTTTAAATCCGAAAGATATATAAATCTGAGGCAGCAGCAAATGCGCCATTAGTGTAGATACAAAAGTACAATATTTCATCGTCTTTTCTAACTTGCAAAAAGGTCGATGCAGGAGCACTATTGCACCCATCGGAGATTCATCCATCTGCTTATTCTTTGAGCGTAATTCTTTTCAAACGCTTGCCTGGAATCATCAGTCAGCGTCACTTCCGGTACAATGGCGGGTGAATGCTTTGTTCGCCGGTTCAGTAACGGATGCTGAGCACTGAAAAGAATTAACGCGGACATTAGCCGAATGCTTCTCGTCGTTTAATTAATCGACTAATTGAAAACTTACGGAATTTTTTCCAGTCGTTCATAAAGTAAAGTGATTTATCCACAATATTTAGCGCCACTGATCCGGAATATGTCGGGGAAAAATTGATGATTAATTTGAATTAAGATTTTTTAATTTAGTTCATGTTGTATCTAATAATTATTCGAGTCGCAAAACATGTTTACTTTTCTTGAAAATTAATTTTTTGAAAGGATTTATTAATCAATTAGGTATCATGTTCAGCAGGACCTCAAGATTGTTCAGTGGTGAAAAAGAAAATTTTAACTTAATTAGTAAAAATGAATTTAATTTAATACAAAATCAATAAAAATTCCACTATTTAATTAGCGGAGCGAATTAGGCTTGCAAATGTAACTTTCTCTGACATATTCATGTTAATATGGTTACTTTCTATTCAAAACGGGCATTTACGACATTTTTTACTGCTACTGAATTTTTTCTTTTTTTCACCAAAAATCAAAACAGACCATTTTCAGAAAAACGTATTTAAACAAATGTAACGCCATATCCTCAGAAGTAAGCTGCTGTTATATTCATATTCGTTTTAATTCGGCAGGGCACTGAACATGTAACTCCATAAAGTCGTGGACACATCGTTCGTTCTTCGCTTTTGATTAATGTTGAATATACTACATTTAAATTGCGAATATTGTGGGGTGGTTAAAAGGATGTCTACTGAATTGAATTTGATTAAAAAATCTTTGATACAACTGTTCACTGAAGAGTGATAGGTCAATATATAAAAGTGTTACTAATTTTTAAAAAAAATTGTGTCTAGAAATATCAGAGGTATCAAAAAACACTAAACCCATTTTTTCCCATTAGTCCATAGATCATCCTAATATAACAAATAAAAACCTACAACTCTTTTTTTTTACATTTTCAGATCCAACGAAATTTGGAAAAAATGAAGGGCTTGATTTTGCACCCTGTTTACAGCATCTTCTCTCGTAGTTCAAAGTGTTCGTTAATCCAATTTATTTCTAATGAAATTTGCAAGAAAACCTTCAACACCGTATCTCGATACCTCCTACTGTTTTGAAGATATTCTTCTTCAAAGTTACACAAGAAAATTACATTATTGCGATGGCTAAGACTGCAACTTGGCTAACTCCACTTTTTACGAAATTTGAGATTTTGGTGCCATCTGCTAGTAAAACGAAAAGTCCATAGTGTGGTAAAGCAAATAACTCCAAGACATTAAGATTTTCTTTAAATTTCACGGCACGTATACCAGCTATCTCCACGATATAAAATTTCAACACTGTAAAGCTTCTAACTCCTGTATCAGCAGCCATTTTCAATGTGCGAATCAACCAAAATAGTTCACAATTCTGTTATTAGCTGCCAATTTTCAGTTTAGAAGTTAAAATAATATATAAGAACATTATTATAAGTGCATAAATGTAAAAAAAATTATGTGGATGGTTTAATACAAATTTTACCTACTAATCGTCACAGGGACAGAAAAGATCCATCAGTATCGAGAAAAACTTGTTCTGTAATCTATAACTTGAGAAAAGGGGATGGATTAGTAAGAGTCTGTAAGACAATGTTTTTGAATACATTGTGTATAGGGAAATGGTGCGTACTAAATTGGAAGAAATCATTGAAACAAAATGATGTTATTGAACCAAGCGAAGAAAAAGATTCGTTATTACCAGCTCTTAAAAAAATCAAATAAAATCAATCTTTTCACGAAAGAAAACAAAGCAATCAATGATTTTCTTAATGAATTGCTGACGATGGAGCCACATTATGGTCGGAAATCAACAGAAAAAAATGATCTCTTATCTGAATGGCCATCGAAAAAAGCCCTCTACAACTTCTACGTGAAAAAATGGTTTGAAGAACGTAATATAAAATCCCTATCTGTATGTACATTTAATAACGCTATGGATATAAGGAACATCTCCTTATATCAGTCCAAAAAGGACCAATTTCAAATTTGTTATTCACACAAGTTGGGACACTTCAGATGATCAACATGCCTTACATATTGAAAAGAAAAAAAGATGCTACAAAAGAAAAACAGAAAACAAGGAAAGAGAAGATTATGTGTTCACTATGGACCTGCAAGCTGTTCTTTTATCACCACAATCCACTGTATCCAGTTTATATTACAAAACTAAGCTTTGCGTTCACAACTTTTGTTTATTCAACTTAAAATCTAAGGAAGGAACTTTCTAATTATGGAATGAATCAGAGGAGGGTTGGCTAAATGCAGAAGAATTTGCTACAATTGTGGTTAAATTTTTATTGGAAAAAGTGATACCTCAGTTGAAAAAAGAGGGCGACAGCAATAAAATAATATTGTACACTGATGGCTGTACATATCAAAATCGAAATGTCACAATGAGCAACGCTTTACTTAATTTAGCCATAACAAACCATAGAACAAAAATGTTTAGAAGTTGGTCATACTCAAATGGAGGCCGACAGTATGCATGCCATGATAGAAAAACAGCTAAAAAAGCATAAAGTGATCAATATCCCTGCTGAGTACATTGATGTATGTATCAAGACTAGCAGAAGTCCCGAGCCATATAATGTCTACTACTTGACTCGTGAGATTTTTAAAAAGTTTGATGTTTTCGAATTTTTCAAGTCGGTACGGCCTGGGAAAAAAAGGGTAACCCCAAAGTTACCGATGTGGGTGCTCTTCAATATAATTTTGATGGTGAAATTTTTTTTTAAATTACGATTTGCGGATGACTGGACCTTACTACCTCAAAGGCGAGATAGAGAAGTTAGAACAAGAACTTGGGATGAATTGCCGAAATTATACACAAACCGGTGTAAAATTAAAAAAAAGAAGTATGAGCATCTTCAAGAATTAAAAAAAGGTGATTCCTTCTGATTACCATGACTATTACGACAACATTCCGTATGAAAATTAAGTTAGATTCTATAAACTGATCTATAGATCAGTACGCAAAGTGAGATTTTGTTTTTTTCTTTATTCTTAATAAGAACCAATATTTCGTTTGTTATTTTTGATAAAAATATTTGTTTAATGATATCTGCAAGTTACAGTAATATTGTTTAGAAATTAGAAAATAAACGTCTAACTCCAAAATAACTATCTCATTATTTTATAAAAAACTTCTAACTCCTTAATTATCTTAAAAAAAAAGTAAAATATAATAAAATTTTAATATTTTTCATTCCATTACCACGTCCTAATTTTAATTTTATAATAATATGGTGATTGCACCATACATTTAAAGTTTACAAAAGCTGTAAATAGTTTTTATTGTCTCCTGTAAAATTTACATTTTTGGAGTTAACAGGTTTGCAGTTTAAGCCATCGATTGGTTTAATTTGGCTACAAGGTTAGAAGGCGATTATTACTGCAAATATTTTTTTTGTACAGAGCATTATTTTAGAATTCTATCAGGAAGTCTACTAGATAATTATTCAAATCTCAAGAAATTCTACGAATCCACTAGATAAAATTTTTACTCACTAATGGACGCTCAATTCTACTAGATTTAATGAGAAATCCACTAAGATGGCAACATTGGGTAAGCTATCCCCTTCACCCCTCTCTGCCATGTCAAGCGTGCCAGGCGGGGGTACAAGAGATTTAAAAGCGTTCAGGTTCTTATGCTCCACCTTATGCTTTGAATTTTTTCAAAGTTATTTTAATATGCAGTACATATTACCTACTTGAATCACCAGTGAACATTAACAAATATAAACGTAATTCCAGATAATAAAGTTTACAATTATTAATTGCTGCGTTGCACGTGTTTTAAATTGCGCTAACAGGCTTTTTAAAAACATTAAAATGGTTAGATTTTCTCACATTAAAATGATCACACGCGATGATGCTTCTGTCTAGAGATAGCAGATTATGAACAACTGTGTCGTGCTTCATGCTCATTTTCCTGGATTACAGTCGTAAAGTAGGTATATTAATATCAAATTAATAATGATTATTTCATATTGTTTGAATGAAAGCTGCCAATTACTCCTATGATGTATTTGGTCGTGAAGAACACAATTTTTGAAGCGTTCACTTTGTCTGTCGCGAATAAAGGGTAATGTAAAATACATAGAGAGTGATAAGTAAGCCTGGCCAAGCGATGGTAGATTCAGGATCGGGCGCAATACCAATGCCCTACAGACGATGACACGACACACTTCAGTTGTTATCTGTCGGTCGATGCATAGAGTACTAATAAATAATAAATAATGTTGAGCGTAAAGAGTAGAAAACGACTGTACGCTGATAAAGTGAATAAATTTATCGGTGAATTTCCGGATTTATTCTATGATGGATGTAAAATAATTTGTAAAGTTTGTGATCAAGACTTAATGTGCTGGAATAAATACGGCTGCAAAGTTCATGTCAATAGTAACCGGCATAAAAATAAAAAAATTTGCGTGTCTTCTTTGGAACCTCAGTTTATGTTTGATTTACTGTTAATGCTGATTGCCTGTGATGTTCCCCTGCGCATATTGGATAAACCAGCATTTCGGGAGTTCTGGAATAAATACAATCCCCAGATGAATTTACCACGTCGTTCATCGTTACGTAGATATGTACCAAGTGTTCCTGAAGACATTGTAAATAGGATTAAATATGCATTAAAAAACACATGGCTGTGGTTATGTGTTGACGAGATGACAGATTGTAAAAAAAATTCTATTTTAAATGTTATAGTACGTGTACTCGACCATGTTAAACCAACATTTCTACTTTTACTAGCTAGCAAAAGTCTAACTGCGTGTACTGGCGAAACAATTACGCAGGTGGTGTTGGAGACTTTCGAAAAATTTGAACTGTCAACAAGTCAATTGTTGATGTTTGTGACCGACGGTGCTGCGACAATGCGTTTGGTGGGCCGTTTTCTTCAAAGAGACGATTGTAGATTTTTACATGTTACGTGTAAAGTGCATGCGTTCCATTTTGTATCAGAAACGATTCGAAAATGTTTTCCAGAGGTAGATGCATTAATAGCAAATACAACAAAAAAAGTATTTCTCAAATCTCCTAAACGGCTTCAAGCATTTCACACACTGTGTCCTGGTATTCCGGAACCACCAGAGCCGATTCTTATACGTTGGGGAACGTAGTTGAAGGCAGATTTTTATTATGTTGAATATTTTCAACAAATAAAAGCTGTGATACTACAGTTCAACCCTAACGAGGCTGCAGCTATTAAGGAAAGCCAGACAAGCTTTCAAGATGTTTCCCTTGAAACAGATTTAAAAACTATTTATAACAATTAAAGAGGACTACACGACGCAATAGAAAAATTGCAAAATACTTCGTTGTCGTTAGTGGAGTCACTGCAAATAGTGGACGACGTAAATACACAGCTACAGACTATAAATGACGCAAAAAATAAGCCCATTATTGAAAAATTCGAGAGTGTATGACGGAAAGATCCTGATTTTACCAAATTAAGACAAATGTGATGGTGCGATTAAGTGAGTTCACCACAGAGTGTTTTACTTATGCCTGTATTACTTCCGTAGATGTTGAACGGTCTTTTTCAAAATACAAACATATTTATTCACCACAGCGAACATCGCTTACTGAGACAACTGTAGAAACATATCTGATGCTACACAGTTATTATAGAAGTGCTCCAGTTTGTAATAACGACAACCAAGCTACTTCATAAATCTGCTTAAGAAGGTGAGTTTTGTACATATTTTTATAAAGTGTATAAACTAGTTTAGCCCACTTATTTTATTTATTTTTTTTTTTTTTTTTTTTTTCCAAAAAAAAAAAAAAAACAGTGTGGAAAACCCCTTTCAAAATAAAAAAAAAAAGGCCCCCCCAAAACCACAAAAAAAAAAAAAAAAAAAAAAAAAAAAAAAAAAAAAAAAAAAAAAAAAAAACACCTCTAAGATTGATGCATACCTAGTGTCGTAGGATTAATGACCTTGGCCGCTTAGTCTGATAATTGCTAGCCTTTCTCAAGACAAGGTGCCCACTTAAATCAGTCTATGTCTTAGTCTGTTTAGGAAGTTTAGACAAGTGATCTCTAGTCTAGGAGGAATTGATAAATAAGACTTTCAGGTTTAACTCAACGCAAGTCGGGGCTTTTGTCCTCTGAGTAGTTTTTTCCTGTAAATCTTATTCACTAATGTAAAATATGTTAACCAACCTGATTTTGTCATATCATTTTAATGATATTCATAGTAATATTTATATTTAGCACCAAGGTACCGGGTGATACAACCTCAGTTTAGCAGACTTTTTCTTGAAAATGTTTTTTTTATATATTATTTATAAAGTCGATATCGCCAAACTTGGATAATATAAAAATTTTATCTTGTACAAAGCGATCGAAAATGGAGAAAAGTCGCCTATTTGCAGAAATTCTTGTCAATGAAAACTAACCGAGAAGTTCGAAAGTTTACACATTGCACCACCTAGTTTCTTGTAACTAATTCCAATGATTTCATTAATAAGGTGAAAAATATTCAGTTGCAAGAAGATGAAATTGTAATCTCCTTCGACATTTGTTCATTGTTTTCAAGTGTTCTAATGCCACAGAGGTTCCTAGACCTACCATTTTTCTAAGATTAATCGAATCAAACAATCTCAGCCAAGATACAGTAAAAGAACGTATCAACTCGCTAAACTTTGCACGAAACAAAATTGCTTTCGATTCAATGACAGTCTTGTTCGAACAGGTAAAGTGAAGGCTTTTCCAAAAAAACCCGATTTTGTTTTCCCTTATTAAAAAAACCCCCCAAACAGCGAAAAAAAAAAAAACCCACCCCCGGGGGTCCCCCCCAAAAACCCCCACCCTCAAAAAAAAAAAAAAAAAAAAATTCCTTACATGAAGGGACAGCAATGGGTAACTCTTTGTTACCATGTATTGTCAGTCTCTTCATCAACAGATTCGAAATAGAAACAAAAGAATTCGGCTATTTCATATGAATAAGCATTGAATATGGATATAGCTGTGAGTAATGGATATTTTGTAAATTTAGTTGATAAAATAATTAGGAAACCTAAATTTACACACTTCAAAATTCCTCGATTTTTCAAAATGAAAAGAAAATTCGACATTCGTATCGATTCCATACGATCCTCAATTCACCCGTAAGATTTTTAAAGATATAGATATGACAGTGGTTCACTCATTAGGAAATAAACTACAACTTTTAAGCAATTCAGAAGACAAAATTGAAACAAACGAAAAGTTGGGAATTTACGAAATTAACTATAAGGACTGTAATCAAAAGAAAAAAAATTAAGAAATGTTTGGCTCATCTCAAATATGGTAGAACAGATAGGACTAGTGTTGCCCAACATGCATTTAAGAACAACCATAAAATATATAGTGGCAACTTACGATTAGTTAGGAATGTAACAAATACTAGACAGCTGGATGAATTTGAAAGCTTGGAAATTACAAAGTATAAAAATAGTATGAAAAATTTTTTTGCAAAATTTTTGCCCATTCATGTAATTTTTAGGCAACTTGTAACTTTGGGAACATATATTTTTTCATTTTCAGAACATTTTCATTTCTACTCTAAAATAAGCAGAGCTGACATTCCCGCTCGTTTTCGTAGTTATTTTTAGCTGGCCTTTTGAGTTCTTTATTTTCCAGCCTATTCAGCAATCTAAATATTTTATATGTTTATTATATACACTAATTTTACCATTATACATACACTAGTTTAAGACGCTTTATATGCATACTAGCGTAACCCCGTCGAAATTCGACGGCGCGGCGGGTGTATTGGAAAATGCAAGTGAGTGACGAAAGTTTCATGTTACAGCACCTCCTTAAATACTACATTGAGAGTGTTGTTCCCTTTTGGAATTATTTGTACCCTCAAATTGTCGAACGATCGCACTCGAGACATTGCTACGTACAACTGGCTATGGCTAAATACAGGCTGGGGTAAATAAATCCCAACACGATCAAGAGTTTGTCCTTGCGCTTTGTTTTTAGTCATATAAAACGCAACACGAATAGGAAATTGGCGTCTTTTGAAAGAAAGAGAAAGAGTTGTATCAGATGGCGTTAAGTCGATTCTAGGAATCAAAACTCTTTGACCTACTCTTTCGCCAGTAATAATTTCCAAATACAAAGAATTGTCGTACATATTTCGAACAATTAATCTGGTACCATTTAAGAGCCCCTGGGAAGCATCTAGGTTTCTTAACAGCATGACAATAGCTCCAGTTTATAATGTAAGGTTATGTGGAGGCAAACCACTTAACTCTAAACTATTCAGAAATTCCATAGGAAACTGAAGAATTTCATTCTCCTCCTCCGTTATCAAATTATTTACACTAATATATGTTCTAGGCGTTCCGGGTATAAGGTTTATAACTTTAGAATTGATCTCATCGTAGTGTTCATTTTTTGGGGCTAAAATGGCAAATTTTGAAAAATTAATAGCGGCATGTGGTGACGCAAATTCTTTCCCAAAAATTTCAGAAACAATGTCTTTTTTCGCAATTACACTGGACGGTAAATCAATAACAGCAGATAATGGTGACGATTCGTCAGTTACGGAAGGATAATCTCCATTACCAATTTTAAGCAAAAAATTAGCAAATTTCAATTCTTCGAGTCTTGCTCGCATGTTTCTAAACAACTTAAATACCCTAAATTCTGACCATAGAGGAGAAAACTTGATGCAGTTTTGAATTATTGTTTCTCGTGAGGCATGTGGAACTACTGGTAAGACCTGCCTAAAATCTCCCCCAAGTATAATAATTTTTCCTCCAAAAGGAATGTCATTACCCATAACGTCTTTGAGAAGTCTATTAACGCACATTAATGCATAGATATTGGCCATGGGTGCTTCATCCCATATAATCAGTCCTGCTGACCTGATATCAGCTGCTGCTTTACTGTTAACTTTTAAAGATGATATAGAATTCTCATGATCACATAAGGATTACATTGATTTACGACACGATTTAGTATTTCTAGAATGTCTTTTTTCAAGGAATTGTTCGCAGCATGTTCAAGTCTAATTTGATTGTCTTCGGAAAAGTCTAAAATATATAACTGTGCATAAGAAGCACATCCTCCATTTTGAGGGTATAATGAAGAAATTTTATGATGTACTACACCAAGAATTTTGAAACAATACGGACCATATCCAGAAAGTAATTTTATATTTGCCCTGAATGACACGAACGACAAAGCATTATTATATTGTCGAATATTATCTCGAAAATTTTTCGATATCTCGTCATTCCCTGTAAATAATTCTTTCATTTTATCAGGAATCCGAAATTGTAATAATTTGAACTTTTTATTACAGCAACAAAGACCAAAGTAGCCAGCCGAATTTTTTTCACATGAAAAGTAACGGGCAGGGCAATAACTACATATGTTGTTTAAGTTACCTAAGTTGAATGGAGTTACATTTGAAATAGTATCAGAAACGGCACATCTATATTGAATTGTAAAGCAGTTTTTTTTTTATTTTAGACGTTTTTGTGTGCGTTCGCGTCTCCTTTCCCTGCCGCCAGTCAACGTCTTTCTTAATTTACGTTTTTTTGAAATATTATGTTGCACAACATGTGCGTTTTCCACATCGGCATCATTAGTGACAGGACGAAATTCTAAAACACTATAATGTCCTGCATCAACATTACCAGAAAAAAGTAAATTAGAAATAATATTTCCAGTAACATAATCAAGAGTTTCGTTATTATTATTATCTCTATACACTCTAAACAAATGATCAGGAAACAGCTGACTAATGCAGTGCAATTCGACATGGCCGGCGAACTCGTCATCTAAAGACAATAAATTTTCGTATTCAGCGGAATTTGTAATCGGTAACCGATACGATGGATCTCCAACAATAATACCTTCATAATATTCCCATTCATTTTTAATTTTTTCGACGACTTGCATGCGTATCTTGCGATGGTGTTGGTTATTATTAAATAAACAATGCGAAACAGAACGAAATAAACAATAGGAAGAGCATGTCGTTCCATGCTTAAAATAGGTTTATCCCGAAAAACAAATAAAATAGTAAACTAAACTAAAAACACTTAGCTTAAATTCCTATTTGCAAAGCAAGTAAAAACTCGAAGTCACATATAAACAATCCTGTTTGCAGCAAAGTAACTGAAAACTCGAATGTAAACAATAACCGCACAGAATAAGCCAAGCCGGCTAAGATGCGTTAGTTCCATTTCTTAAGAGGTCGGTGGTAGAGGTCACTTCAAGTAACGCCGCGCTTAGCATACGCTAACATGCATTAGTTTTTGTTTATTTTGTTTTACATATGAAAATGGCGATTAAAAAATATAAGAATGTGTCATCCATCTGAGGGTAGAGACCTTTCATTAAAAAAAAAAATTATCAAAATTGGTGAAGCGGTAGCCGCTTGAGGAACCGGAGAAGAAAATCTTTTGAGCTTTTATATATGTATGGATGGATTACAACTTTTTATTATGAACAGATCTTTTAATTTTACATATAAATATATATATTGTATTAGAAATTGTTATTGTTCGTATAAATTATTTTTTTTATGTCTGAATCGGCCCCCTCTCCTGTCAGCTTCTCAATTGTTGTGAGGCATTTTTTTGCGCACGGATGTTTAGCTCGTAAAGGAAGCGGGTATCCAAAGAGGATGAAATATCTTGTTATTTAATTTGTTAAATAAATTTGCCTTACTGGACATCTTACTGAAAAATGCCAAATTATGTGATTTTTCAATCTGCAAATTTTTTTTTAATTTTAACTACACCTACTAGAAACTAGGGTCAACAATTAATACATATATTAGAATCGGTGCACACCTCAAAACATTCACAGTAACAAAAATGCCAAAAAAGCTGCAACCATTTGTTGTACTCCACTGTTCCACTGATTAATATGTATGCTTTTAATACAATTTTCATACCAAAAACAACATAATGAAATAATAAATTTGAATTCAATGTTTGTTTACTGCTGTACGTGAATCTCTAAAGTTATTTATTTTTAATATGATTTGGTGGGAGAATTATCCATTAATTAAATACAAACGTACTCAAAAGGAGTACGATATTAAATATACTAACATGACCTGGTAAGGTTTAAATATACTATTATTAATTTATTAACGTGTCAGTACATAATATTTAAATCATAATTACTTGATGCACCCAAATAAATACAGACTTTCAGCATGTACCACTTATTTAATCCGGTGAAAATGTATGATTCGTATCATGATAAACTAATAAGTAGCAAAAGCAATACTTTACAGTCTACATCCTTACTGATGCAATCGATTTTTTCACTTAATTATTTGGAAAGATATACAAGACAAAAGAACGGGGTTTCCACTATTCGAAAAATAGCAACTAACTAATCTACAGACGCACACCCAATATCTATGTATAGTGGAAGTAATCACTCTCACAGTTAATTCCACTGCCATGACCGGGGAGCGAACTCGGAACATTTTGGTGAGAGCCAAGTGCGCTTGCTGCCATACGGAGTTGTTAAATACTTTTATGTACATACAGAGTGAGCCACCTAAAATGATTACCCTGTATATACATAATTTACAACACGTCTGCAACATTTCCTTTATTTTCCACAAATTAACTACTAGAAACTAGGATCAGCAATCAATATTAAAGGACATGGTGATTGGTGAATCAGTTTCAACTTGTCAATTTTTAGGGATCGATTCAGAATCAGCGACCTAAAATTAACAAAAAACCATCTGTCTCCCAAAAGTTTCCAGATTTGCTGTTAGACCAACTAGCACCAAAGTGACGTGAACCGGCATCGGAACTTTAATGTAGTAGGCATTACATAACTGTCACTAAATCTGCGACTTTAGTGTAAAATTCATCTTATGGTATGCCTGTGTAGTAGCAATTACGTATATTCTACTGAATTCAAGTACTGTAGTTATTACACTTTCAAGTAACAGTATGTGCAACGTCGCCGATACTACTCGACATTACTTTAAAGTATTTTCAACTTTAAAGTGAGAATTTGTAGTAATGACGTCTGCGCAGCGTTACCAAAGAATCACTTCAAAGTAACAATAACTGAAAGTGTTCTATTTAATGTTCCTGTAACGTTGTTGGGAATTTTTCTCGGACTTTAAAATTGTGTTACTTATTAGTGACATCAGGAGTATAAATGACGTTATTTCTACGATCGAGGATACTTTAAAGTGATTTTTATTACTCCCCACTAGTTTAAAATGACTACAAAGTTTTGTATACCTTGAAAACCTACTAAAATGATATTAACTTTTATGTCAACACTTTCTTATTCAGAACTAATCGAACATGGCGAAAAGCAATTAAACAATAATAAAGATTTTTCCGCATTCATAGACCTTTTATAGAAAACTTAAATTACAATTAAATGAAGTTAATTTAACAAATTAATTGATTGATGCGGAACCGACCATTTTTCATTGAACCAGATAAATAACCAGGTTAGGAATCTTCTTAGGGAAGAACGGGGAAGAATTATTGTGATTGTTTGTGAGTTACCGTTAATTGTTATTAATTAAAATTCCCTCTACTAAACAAATTCACTATATTCAGACAAATGAATAACTTAGGTAAGTTACAAAAATTTACGGATATGTGAAAGTGATGACATGACAGAAAATATGAATACAATTGACAGTCAAGTTTGGCCACTCGAGATTTTCGCTGGTATTCAAGGTAAATCCCCGAGTTAACTATTTGTTTGATTTTCGCTAATAATAACACTTCCACCTGTTGACATTGGTCAATCATTAACATGTTGCCAATCCCAAACAATAAAATTATCGTAGGTAGGTTAATCCCATATGAGTAATCATTCAAAATTGAATAAAATTATCTTTACCTATGCTCCATTCATTTCATATATGCATATAAAATTCTAGCATAGGCGCGCGGTATTATGTAAATACATTTTGTGTATTTATATAATACACCGAACGCCTATGCTAGAGAACTATGCACGACTGATGGTCGACAAACGGTCGGTCTGCGAGCCCAGGTAAACAATTTGTATGTGCTCATATGATGTGAACAGAGTATAAATCGCGTCAGCCAGCTCTATCAACTTAAAAATGAGCGTCGTAAAGTACGTGTGAACTTTGCAGTAACCTTTTCGTAGCAGTGTAGTAGGTGCCAGTTTACAACTACCAAGAGAATGACATCATTCGCTGTATTTGCTACTTTTTGGTGAACATAACTACATAGTGAAATTGTTGTAGTTCCCGTCGCCATTTTTCAAGTAGCAACAACTATAACATTTGTCGCATCTGCTACTTTATTGTAAATGTAACTTTGAGGGGAAATAATGTTGGCCTTTGTCACCCCTATTAAGTGACAAGTACTTTGTTGACGTATATACCAACTTAAAGTTACTCGACTAAATTTGCCATTTTTCTATTATTGAATGATGACGCCATATTGACAGATAAAAATATAATTCTGAAAACCATTTTTTTTATATATGGTAAATTTCAAATATGTTTTATAAATAGATCATTATTATTACTTCATAATACATAAAACAAAAAAATGTTTTTCATCAAGAATTTTGCATTTTCGATTGTACATTGAAAAATGTTTTTTTGAAAGAACAATTTTCTAGTCTAATCTTTTTTATTGAAGTATCATAGTAACATTTTACAGAAAACAAATAGCCGTTTTACTTTCCATACTCATAGTGAATGCAAAATATCATAGTTTATTACCTACATATATTTTATTCAATCGATTTAACCTGGACATATTGACCTCAAACTTACAATCAATAAGCCTGATTGCAATAAATTTTATTTTACTATTCTAAGGAGAGGGGAGCAAAACATAGTTTGCTCTCATACCATTAAAGAGTTGTTCCAAAAGTTGTAATTTCTGCTACTTGGTTATGTTCCGTTTAAGTAATATCCTAGTTGTCAACACGTAACAAAGAAGGTTCCAGAATAGTAACTGCTTTTTTGGTGAATGCTTGGTGGAAGGATCGTTCCCATTACGTAACGGTCGTTAGTTGCAAAAACCACTGATGGTAGCTACTACGTAGAGACTACTAAATGTGCTGCTTGGGTATTTAATATCCTTTCCCAGTCCATAGGGGATTACTGGCCCAGTATAAATAGCACAAGAGGTACTCCATTGTGGTTCATTCTCAGATTTATTAAAAGCGTTTCGTTAGTAGGCTAGATCAGTAAGAGTACAGCGGAATCTTCCAAAGATAAGGGCATAATAAAAAATGGTTTCTCATAGTGATTAAAAATGTTAATGATGCGTCTTTTTGCATCACTTAAACGCCATTGATTGACGGAAACTTTATGCCTCATATGTGGGCCTAAAGGTTCTGTCTATCAATGGCGTTTAAACGATGCAAAAAGACGCATTGGTTAGTGGTTATGGTATGGTCTATGTTGTAATGAAAGAAGTATTCCTACTCTTGTACAGAATGCCAGAAAGGGAAATTGATATATTTGTAGTAGCAAATATTAACTGAAGATGAGAAAGATTCGATATTATTAAGTTTATCTAAATCACGTAGTGACATAAATAAAATATTTATGCATAGAAAAAAGAAGGATGCCATAATACATTTATTAGTCACAAGACATTTAACTGCAGATAAAAGCAAATTTCGTCAATATTTCAGGCTTTCAAAAACTTTTTTCTAAGTGCTGTATATCATGTGGAAATACAATTATTATACAATGACGGATGCTTGTGAACTTGTGTATTAACATCTTTTTCTTTTCCTTTTCATTTTCAAAACTGAGGGATTTTAACATTTTTAATCACTATGAGAAACCATTCTTTAGCTTGCATTCTACCGATTGTGTTAAGTACTGGTAAATTTTAGAAAATGCACTTATCTTCGGAAGATTCCGCTAGAGCAGTTGCTTTAATTAATGCTGATGGTTTCCCAAGTAAAAATTTTAGTTTTAAAATGCTCTATAAGATCCACAAAGCTTACTTCTAAGACTATGTATACACGTAAATAGTCTGAAAGAACTCCATAAAACTGATTTAAAACCCTTATCTCAGTGGCGGCTCGTGATATTGTCCACAGAGGAAGCTTGTAATTTAAAAGGCAACTAAAGTTCAATATGATTACAATTTTCATATTTCCCCACCACCCTTGAGGTAATACAACGGCGCGTTACATTTTTTTTGTCGTGGGTTGATCGCCAGAGTAGCCCTACATCCCACTTATAATTAAATTATAACTTCTAATAAAAATCAAAATAATTTTGGAAACAAATTTATAAATAAAAGTGTTTTTCTACAGACAATAAATTGTATTCATTATCACTGTCATAATGTAAAATTATTACTTTTAATAAAAATTAAAATAGTTTTGAAAAAGAAGTTGCATAAAAAATATTTTCTAAGAAATAAATAAGGTAAATAAATATTTCTTCTAAAATAATAACTAACTATAGTTATCTTTGGTGTAAAGTCTAAATATTTTTATAAATCAGTGGTAACCTGCGATTTTCGGAACTAGCTAAATGGTTGATTACTTCTTCATAAAATGAAAATAAATCATTTTTCTTCAACTCTGACAAAAAACGTTTTTCTATTGAAATAAGTGATCTATTTCACAGGCGGTCTTAAGCTATTGTGTTTCTAATAAATGTTTTTATGCGTTTAAGTGCTGAAAACGATCGTTCTACAGAAGCTGAGGTTACCGGAATTGTTGACACTAAATGAAATGTATTTCGTTATTACGAAATTCTTTTAAGTTAGATATAAGTGAATTAAGTATATTTTTAGAATATATTATATCAGTTAATTTATTCTGTAAAATTTGGAAAAGAACATCAGTTTGCCTAAAAATCATTTTAAAAACCTTTAGAAAAAATATGAAGTTTTTATCCAACAATAACGATTTTAATCCGTAAGCTGCTCTTAAAGTCTGATCGTCATTTAAAATGTCTCCAATTTCGGAAATAAAATTAAAAACGTCAATAAGTTTTTCCTGTATGTGTCAACAGTGAAAACAACTCTAGATGAAAAATTTCAACGAGTGGGAGCATTACTCGGAATTCTATGTTCCATAATTCTATTTAAAATATCAGATCTTTTACTAGATTTTGAAAAAAATGACGAAAAACCAGTAATATTTCAAAAAAGTATTCTAACTTCTTTAATTCCGTTAAAGGCTTGATTCAAAACCAAAATTAATTTGTGTTCGTAACAGTGAGTGAAGTAAGCTTAAGGAGCAATAGCTTTTATTTTAGTTTGGAGTCCATTAAGATGTCCTGACATAACCGCAGCGCCGGCATAGGTTTGTGCAACTAATTTATTTTTCAAATCAAAGTTACCAAATTCGTCAATTAATAATTTAAATAAACTATCCGCGTTTCTTCTACTACTTACATAAAAAAAAACCACAAACCTTTGAACAACTTTACTGTGCATTATATATCTAAAAATTACGGAAAGTTGAGATTTACAAGTAATGCCGTCGTTTCATCAATTTGCCACGAGAAAAATTTGCAATTATGTAGTTCTTCATAAATTTTGCCTTTAATAATGAAGCTAACACTATCAATTAGGTCATTTTGAATTGATTTAGACGTCCCGGAAAAAACAGTGGCGGTACTCAAAAAGTTCTCTAATTTTGGATCATACATTTTTAAAAAAATCTATTAGCTCCTTGAAATTTCCTTTATTATACGAATCGTGTTTTCCTCATGTCCTCGAAAATAATTTTCTTGAGAAGATAAATATATAACGGCATCAATTAATCTCTTTAATATTTCCCTATTTTCACGGACTTTTTCATTAAAATATTCTATTTCTCTTTTGTACGCATAATCCAAGAAATTTACAATATTTTGTTTACTCAACATTTCGAATTTAATGCAAGATGAAATATGCTCCTGAGATTTTTCATACCTTTCTAAACCTCGCGACAAATTTTGCAAATTATTAAACCCCGCCCTGCCCCAAATTGAGGATTTATCATTAGTAAATAACAAATATTTCCAACAATATAATTTGTTTCTAACTGTTGATGTTGTTAACCACTCGATTTTTTGATAATTGCTATCACTAAACCCTCTGTTTTGTTTACCACTTGTGAAAACTAATGACGGCATTGACGGTGTAGGTCTGACCATTTTTTTAATTCTTACCTTTTGATCAGAACTAAGAGAACTAAATCCATTTAACAACAACTAATCCACCACGTCAGGACAACAAGACATGTTGTTGGGAATATTTTCATCTAGAGCACTCATTTTTCAATCACCTATTAAATATTTTATGTATGTTTTTGTTCTCCCAAGATACCACAAATTGCCGCTGTCCTTGTTCTAAAAACTGTTCATACTCTTGTGAGAGAGGGGATCAACACTCAACTGAAGTGTACATGCGCTAGAAAGCGATGGGGGACTGGAGACTAGCTGCCCTAACTGACAGATCCAGAATGTTTGCTGAGATACCCGCTAAAAATTCAAGGTCACGAACAATGTATTGAAATGGGGGTTAACTGACCGCTAGCCCCAGTTCATCTGGGCAAACGCCAAGCGCGATGAGAGACCAGGAAATATGCATACGTGGAGTCGCCGTTCCGAACTATAATGTTACATGTTTGTGGAAAGGAAATGCAAAATTTTTTTTTACACTGAAATAATGAATTATAAACAACATTGAGAATTGAGATATACCTAAGAAGAAATTTCTACTTGTGAAAAATATTAGGTTGAAGATATTCTGCTTCTTCCAAAATTGTAAAGAAAGCTGAGCCTTCCTGACCAGACGCCACTGCCTTATATGCATGAGTAAAGAGGCCAACCTAGAGAAGGGCCTACCTGCTTCTTTTTAAAAAAAAGTTTACTGTAAAACTTGGGTTAGATAGTTCTTAAAAATTCATGCGCTTCCTAAAAATACTAATTTTACAAAATATATGTGTAATTCTTTCTTTTTTCCTAAATAAATAGGTAGCATCCGCCCATAATATGGTTCAGCGTTTGTAAATTGATTTTAGAAAACATTTCTCATAAATACAAATTACATTTTTTTGTTCAATCCAGAACATTCCCAATATGGCTGACCGTTATACATATCTTGCAGTTAGAATTAATAGCTGCAGTTCGTATAAACCCTATTAGTTTTGAACAATTTCACCTCAAACATGTTTTGCCTTAAAATGTCTATTAAATTACCAACTGCTCTTTAAGTATGTCGATTTGTTCTTGATGAAGTATATTTTAAACTTCATTGGCCTTATCATATTGCTTATCTTAAAACCCGTTTTAAACTTTGAGCACATAACACGATCGCTTTAAAATCTATAGGATTTATGGTACCCAGATAACATAACCTAAAAATTCAATTTTTCCCGACTCTACACACGTTTGTTCTGCGCGCCTTCCTCGTTTTTTATCCAATGCGTTAGTTTTGTTATAATTGAGTCAGTGTAACGGTGCAATTAAAACAATCATGAATCAATCGAAAGGAAAACATTTAACTCGAAACTCGACTTTTGATGAACGCAGTTTATACTAAAGGTGGGGAATTATTTCACCCGCGAAAAAGGAAATGGTGGACCCTTGTTTCCAGTTCAAGCTGTACACAAGCGAACACAAGCAAACACCTGCGACCACCTGACCTGCGTGGAATTTCGGAAATTGTATCATACTGTTTGAGTACCGCTGACAATTGAACCGAATAACATTGTTTATGGCTTTAACTTTTTTGTAAGACGAAAGTTGCAGCGGCCCTACTATAGTGATATTTTAAAACATTGTATTCTGGAGAAAGGAAACCGAACTATTTTATGATTAAGATTGATTTATTACAGATTTTTGTCTGCTTCCTAAAACTCTATTAAGTAATTGGCTTTATGCAGGTTCGACCTGAAACTTGGTGATCACAAAGCATTTTAGATTTATAACCGGGCATTAGCAACTACCACAAGATAACTTCATAAAGTAATTATAAAACCACAACACATCCTAAATTCTCTATAACACTCAATACTCCTAAATTGGTCTTAACAGCTATAAAGTTTTATTGCAGGCATGTCAAATGCCTTGATAAGTCAGTCATAAGCCAATAAAGTCTAAAAGAATTTAGTTTTGATATAGCTTGAAGACTTTTTTAAAACTTACTTTAAGATAAATCTATCTTGAAGTGCACTTGGCATATAATAAATCTGGCATAACTCACTAGTTCATGAGCTGGCCACTATAAAGCACTAATAAAACCTAAATAAATCTATAAGGTGTCTAAATTGTTACTTGGGTATTGTTACTAGAGTATTGCTTTTGCCATTTATTAGTTTACCATGACAAATAAATCTAAAAGGTATTTAAATTGTTACTTGGATTAGCATCCGTAACTCGTGATGTTGCTGATAGATTAGGTTTTCTCAATCCAGTGTTCATAGGGTAGCTGTTCGCTTTCAATAAACTGGCCAATACCGCAGAAGGGCAGAATCTGAAAGAAATGGAAGCATATCTCCTTGCGATAATCGAATCATCGTGATTTCTGTCCTGCGAGATCGATGTGTGACTGCCGTTCAAATAAGGAATGAACTACAATAAGTGCGCTAGGGCAACGTCAACGATAGAATTGTTAGGAGAAAGCTAGTTGAAGCAAATTTATCTGCTAGAAGTTCAGCAACAGGCTCCGACCTTCTCCGGAATCATCGTGTGGCCAGTCAATTTTGGACGCGAACATCTCAATTGGAATATCGGGCAGTGGAGCAATGTTCTTTTCTCCGATATTCTATTTTGAACTGAACTCTCCAGATGGACCAAGAAGAGTGTGGAGAAGGCGAGGAGAAAGATACGCGCAATGCAACTTTAGTGACAGGGTGTGCTTCGGTGGCGGTCTGTAATGGTGTCCGTAGATGGAGGTGCCTTAACGGTTAGAAAATACACTAATGACACTTTGGAAGAGCATGTTATGGTTTTTATTGGTGATGAACTTGTATTAATGCACAACAATGCTCATCTGCACGTGACCACAATTATTAGAAACTATCACTATGACGCCGGTATTAAAGCCCTAGACTAGTCAGTAGCCAGCACGTAGTCCTAACCTAAATCTCATAGAGCACATGTGGTATGCTGGGAAGATGGATTAGACAACGTCATGGGCACTTCAGCAACTTAAGGATACATTACAGGAACAATAGGATCATTCCTCAAGAGGCCATCCAAAAAATAATTGCGATATGCAACGTAGACTAGAGTGTAATCACTTCAGAGCTAGGATATACTCTACTATAAAATAAAGAAGTTTTATTTTATAATCGCATATTCTTTGTTCATGTCATGTACCGAAATTCTCGTCGGACAACTTTTATCCTAAAAATGAGGTTATCATTCTAAACGTTTTCAAGCGAAAAGATTTAAAACAGATACCAAGAAACAAGTATACATGGAGAAAAATTTTAACTAAAAATATAACAATTTTTCTTACTGTCCCACTTTTGGTGCAGGTCAATGTATTTTTTTTATCTATTTTTAGTTTTACTCTTTTTTCCCTTGGATATACTTTGCATTTGAAATATAGGCCCTCCCACAAATGACTATGGTAAAGAATGTGAAATAAAAAACTTTCATCAATTTTTTTCGTTTATTTTTGTGAAACAGCAATATGTGAATTTATATTATATTCATATAATAATTTCTTAAAATTAGTATTTATAATATATTAACGAATTTAAAGAAAACTGAGGCACCTGAATAGCGGCTATCACTGTAAAGTACACTCGTTGCGTTGTGGTGCATATGCATATGTAAGTACAGTGTTTCGTGGAAAACAAAAACAATAGATATGCACAATGTTTTTTTTTTTGGTTCAAACAAACTTCAAATGTACTTACTTATAATTTGAGTTTTTACATAGATACAAATTTGCTTTGTAAATTTAAAATTGACATGTAGCACTTTTTAAACTTATCATAATTGACTATATTTTAACGCATACGTTATATTGTCTAAAATTATAATCTAATCATAAATAAAATTTTACAATCTAAATAAAAAATTGAACATACGTTCATAATGACCGACCCTTTATCTAAAAACAAAATAAATCATCTACACTTTGCCTCTTTTTAATTTATACACATCAATACGTATCCAATAGGCATAAGTAACTTAAAATAATGACTAACACTTGTTCCCATCTCCATTTTTAATTAATTTAATTAAACTAAATTAGGCAAAATGGGAATAAGCGTTCCAACATCTAACAATACATCAAACACTTTACAAATATTACAGTAAAAAAATATTCTAAATGATGATGATAGGCGCCCATTACAGGCAACAAAATGTAGACTTATATGACCAGTACCGTATGACGAGAATAAAATGATCATAATTACAATAATTATTATAAAAATTAAAAATAATTCAACAAAGGTACGCAAAGCACCTAAAACTAACACTATTTACAACGTCGACGGTATTTTTTGACATTTCGCAATGCTGCTTCAAAATGTTATATTAACTCTTATTTTACACTATGTATAATAATTAATCTGGCCTTACAATGTAAATTACAAATTTAAAAAATTTCCTATAAATCGAAAAACACAAGTTTTCTTTTTCTCAGGGAATATTGAGCTGCCAACCTATACCGCTTAAGAAAATATTTACCTTAACCTTAATAATTGGCATCTATGAACTTAAATTGTATTAAAATGGCACCAGTAAAACGAGAAATGAATGCAAACTAATACAAGACGACTTAAAAAGTTGATTAATTTTCACCGGGAGACTATTACCATCAAAATGTTTCACCACAAAATACAAACATTATATCGCACGATTTTTTGCACAACAATCAATAAGAGACCGGCCGATGACACTTTAGTCCCGTGCCATTTTATGTTTTTTTCTTACTAATAAAGGTATAAAAAAATACCAAGGTATTCCAATAGACAGGTGAGATTAATTTACAAGTACTATCGAAATCAAGAAAGAATGCCACTACATTATATGTGACTATTAATATTTCAGACTAACGTTGTTGAAGCATTATACGAAAACCTACCTTCCTTGGCGAAAAAGGAAAGAGAGGGCCTGATTTCGTAAGTCTCAGTAACAAGAGAAAATAATATCCATCAATTTGATCGAACGTTATTGATTAGCGTCGTTGTCACATATTTCATGATTTCCTGTTTCTGTATAGCTGACATACAAATTTGGATTTGTTCATTCTTGAGTTTGATTGTTACCGTTTTTTTTATTTTGTTGATTTTTTGTATACAAAAAACAAATCTTTTCAGAACTAATGATAGTTAATCCTCAAAACAAAATATATGTTTCAATGTGTAATATTAATGATTCATAAAAATACAAAAAAATATCCTTTCTCTAGACCTCCATCAGAGAGTTTTTTTTTATTTTTAATGATGTTAATTAATTAATAAAAATTTAATTATTAATATCTACAAGCAAACAACATTTTGCTAAATTATATAAAAACATAAAATTGGTTCAAATTTTAAAGACTGACGAAATCGTTCGATTATTCGGACTTTTAGCAGACAAATTTAGGTTATGTTTTTTCATCTGTCAACGAGTAAAGTTTATTTATAACTGGATGTCATTTCAACAAGCATTAATTTGACTAACTCAGTGCTAATTTGATTCATATGAATTATAACGATGACGTAACGGCATTCTTTAGTGATATCGATATTAGTAGTAAATAAATACTGAAAGCAATACTTATAAAAGCTATTAAGTTGTAATCGTTACATAAGATACTAATAATAATGCAGCTTCGACCCTACAGTCAATAATTATGTTCTGGCTGATTGGACTATGTCTGTGCCAAAAAAAAAAGTTTTAATCGTCTCGCTATATTTAACTAAAAATTAAATAAAGTAGCCACATTAGCTACTACTTTCGATATACACTTCTTGTAGATTAATCTGTAATGAGGGCTAACGTTTTCAGGTTCACCAGTTGACGCCACTGGACGAGTAAGGTCGTGTCAAAAGTTATTGTTAGGCGCGGGAAAAGTTTATAGTGTTTTATTATAATTGTTAATCGTGCCTCAGTGTTGTGCAGTTCTATTTTGTTCGGAAACAAAAGGCCGACATATGCTTCCGAGAGACAAAACTCGCCTAAAACAGTGGTTGATAGAGATAACTTTACTCCTTCGAACCGGGCCTGGTCCCCCTTTTTTTTTTCCCTCCCTTTTTTTTTAAGACACTTCTGATAAGTACAATAATTTCCCTACTGAGCAAGTAAATGACTACTTTCCCCTTCTGCCATCATTGTGCTAAATGTTTTTCAGCTAATTTTTACAAAAATTACTAAAAACTAGCGTTAAAAAGCCATAGTAAATATTAACGGTCAGTGACATTGACCTTTCCTTACACTAGCGCCTCTTGTGGTGAATTCAAGTGCGTTAACCCTCATTGCGATTTACCACTAGTTAAGAATTTTTTACCTAATGAAAGAAAACCTGCTTGGGGCCATCACGAACACTATTCGTAGAAAGGTTTCTGGTTTTTGTACGTAGTAGGAACATGCAAAGTCGACAAAAACAACTTCGGTGTCATAAGTCTCTGTGATGATACTAACGAGTTAAAAAAATAACTCCATCTACAAGTAGTAAATCGCAATATAATAAATTGGACACAGCGCACTTTACTAATAAATGTATTATTAAAAAGTAAAATACCTAGGTATTCCAATAGACAGGTGAGACCAATTCACAAATAGTAATAAATACTGAAACCACTACCTCTAAAAGGTACAAAGTCGTAATCCTATCAGTTTAATTGATCAAAAATTAAATAAAAACTAGACAAAATTTCGAACAGGCTGGAAAAAATATATTATCTCCTCTTGACGTACTAAATTTTGCTAGGGGACAATTGTTTGATATTAATTTAATATCATAATCACAATATACCTTCAATCATTCAGTTGCTAAATTTAAGACATATAACAGCAAAAAAAAAAAAAGAAAAATTAGAAACGGTATGAACTATTCATTAGATTCAAATGTACTGACATGCCACGTTAATGGCAAATATCTCGAAAACGACTCGACAAAAAAACATTTAAAAAAAATTGCGCTTATCCTTCATTCTATAAATCACTCACAATTTTAATGATTTGCGTTATGCTGTCACAAAGCTTTTTACTCAAAAATATAATATATCCCTTTTTTAACAATACTTGTCGCACAGTATATTTTAATAGGGCGGTTCTAGGAAATCATTTAATACTTTTAAGTACTTTACAGGAAGATGAAGGTCCCTCTTATATACGGTATTTTTTCAAAATTTTCTGTTCAAAACTTTCAGTTTATTTTTAGAGATATTCTTCAATGCATTAAGTTCTAATCTGACCTCTTTCCCGAAAAAAGATTTAAAAAATCTCGACGGCCATAAAACCTTGAATTAATTATTTGCTTTCTCTCTCGCATTTATACTTCATATTGAAACTAACAACTCGATTAGTATTTAATATTTCGGATTTTTTTTTTGAAAGCTACATTTTAGGTAATCCACTGACCGGCACAGAAAGTGGGGCAGTAAGTAAAATTGGTATATTTTTAATTAAAATGTTTCCCTGTGTACACAAAATATGTAGAATCATTTATTTTACATTCTTGCATCTTTTTTGTTAATTTTTTCTTTCTTTTTTTCAGTTTAAAAAAAAAACTGAGGAATTTTAACATTTTTAATCACTGAAAAATCATTCTTTGGTATTGGCTTGCATTCTGTTGATTGTTTTAAGGGCTGGTAATTTTAGAAAATGTCCTTATCGTTGGAAGATTCCGCTAAAGCAGTTGCTTTAATTGATGCTGACTTTAACATTTGCGAAGTCGCTGAAAGATTGGGTTTTCTCGATCTAGTGTCCACAGAGCAAAGCATGTTTTTAAGCGAAAGGTTTAGAAAAGATACCAAGAAACAATTTTACAATTTTTTTTACTCAAAAAAAATGTTAACTAAAAATATACCAATTTTTCTTGCCGTCCCACTTTTTGTGCAGGTCAGTATATTAAAAATTATTAATGCTAAATTACCAAGAAATTTCAAAAGAAGACCGTTCTTCATCTGTATCTGGAAATTTGTCTATATAGCATGCGTACTTTCAGAGAAATGATAAATTAAAAGTTGTTTTGATGAAAATCCAGGTATATTAAAAAAATTGGTACATTTTTTCATATAAATTAGCAAATACTGAAAACTGTCTTACGTTAACGTAAAACTCAAATTTGAATGGGCAGTTTACAACTACACAATTTTCTCATTCTGTCGAGTTTTAATATATTTGATTCCTATATTAGTAATATCAATGCCTAAATTTGAAATAAATTTGAGAAAAGACGACTTACAGTTTATGGAGAAAATTGAACCATTTTGAGGCGACAATTTAACTAAAAATTATTTTGCCGGGGTAAGCATGCATTATCTACTAATAAATTAGCAACTAAATTGCACTACTTTTTAGTATAGTTTGTACAGGAATAGTCTCTTAGACGTGCATTTTCCATTTATGAATAAAAAAATTGTCAATTCCGCCCATAAATTACACCGGCACACAAAAAAAAGTTGTTTGTACATTTGACGTCACCTACCTCCCGACATGTATTTCGACCCGCTGAATCCGAATTTGAAGTCAGTTTGGACCGTACACCCTCAAATATCGAGTAAATTGAAAAACCGTAAAAAATAGCGAAAATTGGGGTTTTCTATAATAAAAAAAATTTTTTGGATCTAAACCAAGCCTAATTTTTATGTATTTCGATCCGCTGAATACGAATCTAAAGTATATTTAGACCATAAGCCGTTTTAAATCTAAGTAAATTGTAAAAAACACTCGAAAATTGCTAAAAATGGCAAAAAATTGTGATTATGTTGATGAAAAAAAATTTTGTAGACCCGACGTCATTTTTTATAGATTTTACAATTTTTCACATTTTCAGATTCTAAACTTGTATTTTATGCATAAAAAAATACAAGAAACGTATTTAATCGTGTTTCATAGATTTTTTTAAAATTTTTTCAACTGCAATTTTTTGCTATTTTATCGGTTTTTTGCAATTTTTTGAGATTTTGAAGGATTAATGGGCCAAATATATTTCAGATTCGGATTCAGCAGATCAAATTACATAAAAATCCTCTTCGATCGGGGTCTACAAAATTTTTTTCATCAACATAATCACAATTTGTTGCCATTTTTAGCAATTTTCGAGGGTTTTTTACAATTTACTTAGATTTAAAACGGCTTATGGTCTAAATATACTTTAAATTCGTATTCAGCGGATCGAAATACATAAAAATTAGGCTTGGTTTAGATCCACAAAATTTTTTTATTACCGAAACACCCAATTTTCGCTATTTTTTACGGTTTTTCAATTTACTCGATATTTGAGGGTGTACGGTCCAAACTGACTTCAAATTCGGATTCAGCGGGTCGAAACACATGTCGGGAGGTAGGTGGCGTCAAATGTACAAACAACTTTTTTTTTGTGTGCCGGTGTTATTTAGTAATGTTAAATTAAAATACAAAATAAAATATTTACACATTCGCATTCATTACATTCCTATTTACAACACTTTTGTAATGAAACATTTTAAAATAATCACAATTTATCCTTGTGTCTCTCCTTGGTAATTTGTTTGCATTTTTAAGTCCTCAGGTATATTGCAGTACTTATATTTTTGTTATATTAAAGACATAAAAAGCATTTATTTCTGTACAAACAAGTATTAATGAGCATAACACGAGATCATTATAACAAGATTACACTGTCAACGGTTGCACAACAGATAAACCAGCGGCACAGAATCTATCGACATTACTAGACTGATTCCATGGTTGCAGAAGTTTTTCCTGAAACAAATAATAACAATTAATTTTCAGCTTTAGATGAGAATTAGATTACAACAAGCTCAGCGCCATGGCGGACACCGGTGTCCTCAATTAATATTTCTATCCAGGCCACGTCGGAAACCAGTGTCCACTAACAGTATGAATCTTTAGAGCCCTCTTCTGCCCAAGCGGTTACATTTACACTTATTTCAACACACTGCGGTGTCCGCTATGGCCCTGGCGCATAATTTTATTATGCCATGTTGGGCGTGTTTATTTCAGGTTATAACAAAATAAGTTAGTAATATCTATTTTGTATTTGTTGACATATATACACAAATACAGAAAAAACTACAAGTTAAAAAAACTTTTAGTTATAAACGAATTACAAATGACAAACGAAATTCTGGACACCCGTGCCCGTGGTTTTCTATAGTAGGCCAAAGAGGATACCGGTGTCCTACTTTAATATTTGCCTCATGAATTGGGAAAGTACGTAAAAAAGAAAAATATGTCTAAAATAGTCAATTTTTAGTTAAAATCGTTTAAAATAGTGCTTGGCCCAGGGCGAGACAGTTTCTAAATCACTGACTGTGGCGCTGAACCAGCTAAGCATAATACTTCAATTTAAATTTAGCCGTATCATTAAGGTACAAAATTTCATTTTATTGTTACATTTAAAAATCTTTTTTTAAATTAGGTCTATTTTACATTAGTAATATTTGTAAAACGATTACATAGTATAGTGTATTTTTTATTAAGAGGACAATCTATACAAATAATTTTAAGCAATTCTATCATAATTTTTATCGTCTTATCTTTATAATGGTAATAAAGAGTATAAGAAATGTATGGCCCCCGTTTTACACAGCTGAAATTAAAACCTCTCTGATAATGATTCGCTTTAGTACCAGTGTCCCAAAACTCGGACCTAACAATGCTACCAGGCCCCCGTCGTCAGTCGTATTTCAATTACCAAATTATAAAACATGTTGGTAATTCACAAGTACTGATGTACCGTAAAAGCGCTCAACTTGGAACAGGTACTTGACTTGGAACAAAATGTACCTCCCTAAATACGAGTACCGGCTCCGCCTGAACTGCGCGCAATTTTTTAGAAAAAAAAATTCCCCGAAAAACTTTTTGTGTGGAAGGCATGTAATTGATGATATTAAATTGATGTAAATAAATAAATAAATAAATAAATAAATAAATGTCTTTATTGTGTAAAATAGAAGGAATTAAACACAAAAGGTTAGTGGTACAGTATACACTGATATCAAAACTACTAACCTAGGATTCTATTGGTATAGTATTAGTACAGTATATAATATCTAACTTATGATTTTATCCAGCATATGATAGTACAGTATATAATATCCAATATTACAATATGTGTATATCTAACGTATACCTAGTTAAGTACATATATCTACTGTATATGAACATATAATATATATCAAAAACAGTATTTATCTATATGATGTCTAGATTTTATCATTATTTTATCACCGTCTAAAACAATTTTAAATTTATGTTTAATTCGCCGTTCAAAATCAGAGACTTTAGTTGACGTTTTAGTGCATTTGTTGATTTATTGTGTAGCTGTGGAGGTAGATTGTTATAGACATAAGTCGAGAGGTAGGTAAAGGATGATCGAAATGTTTCATATTTAGGCCTTATTGTATGCAATTGGTCGTTTGTATATCTCAAGTTTCGGTTATGAATAACATTTCTCGCAATTAGTTTATCATAGAGATAAATAGGTTTTTGTGTTAGGATGACATTATTTAATAGTGAGATGAAATGTAGGAAGCGCCTCTCATTTATTTTTTAGTAGTTGTAACTCCCTGATATGTGGTGTTATATGCTCGTAGATAGAACTATTTGTTACAAATCTAATACAGATATTCTGGATTTTTTGAAGTTTGTTTGCTTCTGATAAATTTAGGCAAGGCCCATAAACATAGTCACAGTAGTTGACGTGTGATAAGACTAAGGACTCACATAACAGTAGTTTAGTGGCCCTATCAAGGATGTTTCTAAAACTTGAAATCTGTTTAAAAGAGCAGAAACATTTTCTAAGGACTTTTGATATATGAGGAATGAAGTTTAAATTTTTATCAAAGGTTAGCCCCAAGTTCTTCACCTTGTCAACTTGTTCTATAATTATATTGTCAATTGATAATTGAAAGTGAGTAAGAACTCTTAATTCATTTGCAGTGCCACAGATTATATTTTTACTTTTATTTGGATTTAATAGGAGTGAATTCTGAAGAGTCCAATTTTTTATTTCATTTAAATCATGATTAATTTTGGTTTGGGCTTCCTCAAGCTTCGTCACATCAAAAGCAAGGTAAAGTTGTATATCGTCAGCGTACATGTGCAGGGAACAGTACTTCGTGACTTGTGGCAAGTCTGCGGTGTAGATGTTAAAAAGCAAGGGTCCCAAGATCGAGCCTTGGGGCACCCCGAGAGTAGCAAACGTTCGTTAGAGAGTCTTCTTCCACTTGTGGTGTTAAGACATGTATATTGAAAACGATTTAGTAGGTAAGACGTGAGCCACATTAGGATATTATCCTCTATCCCGTAGAATTTTAACTTTTTTATTAGCAGTTCAGTATTTAAGGAATCGAAAGCTTTTGACATATCTAATAAGGTCAAGGAAGTTACTTTATCAGAATTAATTGACGTCAAGACATCATCGAGAATAGCGATCAAGGCCCAGTTCCGTGATTCTTTCGAAAGCCGGACTGTATTTTGGGAATAACATTATTGTCTAGCAAATAAGGTGTTAGTTGCCCGTGGATGACCGCCTCCGCTATTTTTGAGGGAACTGAAAGTAAGCTAATTGGTCTAAGGTCCAAGATGGTGCTTATCTTGCTATTTTTGGGTATTGGTTTAATACCTGTTTCCAGATTAGGGGGACTGTTCCGGTTTCAAATGAAAAATTTATAATATGTGTTAGAGGTTCTGCTATATATGGTAAGCTTAATTGTAGCATTTTGCCTGAGATACCGTCATATCCAACTGTGTAAGGTTTTTGTTTTAAGATTAAATTGTGAATAACTTCTACTGAGGCATATTGCAATTCGAAGTTACTATGTCAGTAGCGGTTATACTCGAATTGTGATAGATAATTTTCAGGAATGTTACTACGTGGTATAGAATCTATAAAGACATTGTTAATACTGTTTTCATCACAGAGGTTTTTAGGAAGCGGTGAGGAATTTTGCTTAGATTTAATGACTCCGTTAGATTTTAAAGTAGACCATAAGTTTTTTGGATTTTTTGGTATTTTGGTTAATATGGTAATTTAGAAAAGCTTTTTGTTCATTTTTCAATGCAGTGTTGTAGATGTTTCGCATCTCACAGAAGTATTTTCTGTCTACTGGTCTTCTAATGCTTTTAAACCTGTTCCAAGCTTTACTTTTGATTTTTTTCATGGCCCATAGAGTGTCAGTGAACCAAGGTTCATGTGGTTTTTTGTTACTAATAGTCTTAGTTATGAGTGGGGAGTGGATGTCAAATAGTGCAATCAATTGATCATTGTCATAAATCGCTATTAGTTCGTCAATGCATTGTTAACATGTGGTTTATGTTGGAATACCATAAAGTAAACAGGGCCGTAAG